>JAJJMB010008071.1:918115-1081565 GCA_023531105.1 Papaver atlanticum | reverse complement strand
AAGAGTGGAGAAACAACAAACTAGTAAAGGAGCAAGAGAAAAAGAAAACAGCATTATAGGTTCCATGAATATTGATCAAAAAGATAGGAATAGTAGCTTGTAAGATGTTTTCTTTAAATAGGAGACGATGGTAAAATGAAATCAGTAATAAAACATGGGTAATCCGACACAAATATATGGGTTTCAAATCTAGATTTAATAACCTAAATGCTTAGGGATGGTGAATCAGAGAATAGATTATAAAAACAAGATAACAAAACCCATTACGTAGCGTTGCCTTAAAGTTTGTATTATTTATTTTTCTTTGGTGTCGCCATTGTGTTTTACAGTGTTTGTTTTTGTGCTTCAGTCGACTCATCTCAAGACTCTATGTATAGAGTTAAAATTTAGAGTTAAAAATGCACTTAATTTTCGGTAGGCTTATGAATATCAACAAGATACAAGTCAAAGCAGACGCAGCCGATATAGTCAATTCTATTAATTCAGATACTTGTTTTGTTAGTCGGGAGAACCGGAAATTTATCAGAGATATTAAAGTAGTATTAGCTTCATTTGAATTTTGGAGAATAACTCATGTTAATAGGGGATGGCAATGACACCGCTGATGCCATCTCTAAGAAAGTGAGAATAGATAACATTTTAGTTTAGGAAGTTTATTATATTGACTTCTGTAATGATACTCTAATTAGGAAGGCATATTGAGCCTTCCAATTATTAATAAAGTTCTCCTGTTATTAAAAAAAAAAGAATTCAAATTTGATGGGCAGAGTAAATTGATGGGCTATTTGTCATTTGGTACCCGATTATGTCCAATACCGGAAGTGTTGGTATCGGGTTAATAAGTCTGATGGAATGCTCACATTGTATTATTCTCAAACTCTAGAGTTACTACATTAAGAGGTAGAGGTAGTACTTATAGTACTTGCACATGGTGTAAACCAAGTGTTCACCTATATTCACTTATATATCCTAATACTCCCCTCAAATTGATGCCCATTGCCCATACAAAGGGATCAATTTGTAGACATAAAATAAAACGACAAAACTAAAAATTCTTCATTCTTCAACTTCAAATTTCCTTCAACTGTTGTATGATAAAATTGGTGTTTATTTTCAATTCCAAAGTGTGAGATAGTCGAAATACCTCTTCAAAGTTTTAATTCTGTGTTGGTTAACAGACACAAGGGTTTTGATGTTCTGTATTAGTTAACAGACACAAATGGTAATGGTTTTAGTATTGATCTGTGTTGGTTAACAGACATAATTGGTAATGGTAATGGTAATTGTGGTGTTCTTTGTGGTTAACAGACACAAATGGTAATGGTAATGATGTTCTCTGTTGGTTGACAGACAAATGGTAATGGTATTAATTTGTTTTGGTATTGTTGCTGAATGGTATTTAGAATTGGTTGAAATTTGGTGCTGGATTAGGTGTGAGACAAATTTGAATCCAGGCCAGTATTAACATGTTGTAAACTGGTGTTGAAAGATGTAATAAAGTGGTTATTAAAAGGTGTAATAACGTAACGGTTCTGATAAAACACGGTTTTGACAGAAGTGGGTTCTTAAAAGGTAATTAAAAGATTTAATGGTGTAAACAAGTCACGATGAAGATTGGTGTTGATAGTGGGTTTTTGAATGTTCTGAAAATTGGTTTTGAAGATGATTAATAAGTTGTTTCTTGATGTTGTGGTTAAAAAATCCTGAAATCAATTGAGGAGAGATAGATTTATCACCTTCTGTAGAAACTTGATTTATACCAATTGATGTTGGGATGGGATGTTGGATTAGCTCCTCTATTTGGAGTTTGCACGAGTAGATGAGGTGCAGCTTCTTCAAGGTGTTGTGTTCAACTTCTACATCTCAAACTCTTCTCGTGTCCACTTCTAGTTAGAATTCAGAAAACAACCCAAGTTTTCTATTCCTTCAAAAACTCTTAATCCCCATTGATCTCACCATTCATCACACAATATCAACTTCGTATACTGATTTCTCTTATTGATTTCAAATATCTGCTCCAAATTCAAATCTTACATGAACCATCCAATCATACTTCAACACTAAAAAACAGGATTAAATCTATACCGTTTACCAGCAAAACAAACAATGGAGAGAGCATCTTCTTCAACTGATTTTCCAGTGGAAACTTGTCTAGATCCGAAAAATCTATACTTTAGCAAAGTCCTTTGCTGATTCTTTGAAAAATCAGTAGCAACAACTCTCATAAAGGAACATAAACATATATAATAGTGCAGATTAAACTTCAAACACTTTTGAAAAAGTTTGATAAATCCACCATAGATTGTGTGGAAGAAATTAGTTGATGGTAGAACAAATTGTAGGAAAAGGGTTATCAAATCTGATTTTATAGTTGTAAAAGTTGTAGATCTGAACTTTTGCAAAAGTTATCAAAACAGAAAAATCCCTGTTGGTGAGCGGAAGAAGATGGAGATGGAGTAACAAAGATTGTAGAGATTAAGATTTAAATAACAATAGTTTTACTTGGTAAGGGTTTGGAGAAGTAGAAGTGCAACTGTGATGGCGGCGACGGCTATTGTTTAGCGGAAGACTGAGGGGATCTAACCCTCCTGATACCATGATGTAATTCTCACATTGTATTATTCTCAAACCCTAGAGTAATTACATTAAGAGGTAGTACTTATAATATTTGCATATGGTGTAAACCAAGTGTTCACCTACATTCACTTATATATCCTAATAAAGTCATATTTTTTACACCCACTGTTGGAGATGCTCTGAGAAAATAACCAATTAATCACATTCAATTACGTACAGAGCATGCCTATTATATTGGATGTATATTACGAAATGAATGGTAGATCTTTTAATTTCTATAGCTGGACGAATATTTTGTAGTTGACATGGTTTCCCGCATGATGATGGACTTGTGCATGGCTGTCAAGATATATGTAAAGATATTATATTGATGTGGTAGAATCTTAATATTCCATGTACGTGCATGTATTCAAGCTTGTTATGGTATAATATATCATCAAAATCCTATGAATGAACCATTTATATATCTCATGAATCTTGTTTCTTCATCTTCAACCCATCGTCAAGCATATAATCAGTAATCTGCGAAACAACTACAACAACTCTTGCAACTGCGCACAAAAAATCTTTTCAAATACCTAGCTAATCTGTGAAAAACTTGTCACTGGAAAATGGGAATGCAAACTGACAAGGTTAGGGTCAATGTTAGAGGTAAAATCTTTGAAATAACTGCAGCAACGTTTGAAACTGCACGACGAAATTCAGTCTTTGGAGCTATGTTTGATGATACATGGAACCTTCGACCAAGATAAGTTAACAAGGAATACTTTATCGATCGAAACCCGGATTGTTTTTGTGTTCTTCTTGATCTTTTTGGAACATGTGAGCTTCATGTCCCTCCTAACATACCTGAAAAATTACTCTATAGGGAAGGTCACTATTATGGTTTGCTTGATCATGTTAAGACTGCCAAGTGGGGCACTTTCGACAGTAACCGGTTAAGATTAACGGGTACGGTTAGTGGTCAGGCCCCTAATTATTGTATTGCAATTAGAGCAAGCCCTGATGGAGGTTGTGCTGTTTCTCATGGTGGAATTGTTCGTGTATATGATTGGATGCTTGAAGAACATCCACCAATGAATCTTGATTATCAAAGCATTAATGATATTGGCTGGATCGATTCAGAAAATATAGTAATCAGTAGCTGCCAAAGCCCGAGCAAGGTAAATGGAGGTATGGGTCATTTCAGTTCGTCCACATGTGATCTAAGGCATAGGTATGACTTGAACTATGAAAATTATGCTAAAATCTTTACTGCTAGAGCCATATGTTTTAACTCCGACAGTAAAATATTTGCTAGTTGTAAAGGATCTGGTGATGGCGGAATTGGAGTGTGGGATCAAGTTACCGGGAAACAAATTGATTTTTTTTTATTCATTAGGTGGTTTTCCTCTTGGCGATGCTGATAGGATTTGTTAGAGCATAGCTCGGTCGAACTCACAAGTGTTGCTATCTCAAGCTTGTTGTCAAATTTAGTTGTCAAAACTATGTCTTGATTTCTAGTCTACAATTAGTTAAGTCTCTGACTAGGATATAAATGTAGTTGAGAAATAGTGGATCACGACAGTCATCACTGCATTCTACCATTTGAAGGCGAAGATCAACCGAAGCTTTTGGAGAACTTTATCAACAAAAGGTAAGTAAAGACTGAACCACCTATATCTCAAGTTATATTCACTTATCTTAAAAAATTGATATGACATTACGAACTAAATGTATACTCCCTCCGTCCGGATTATCAAGAAAAATGTACATTAAAAAATTAACATTTTTTATCAAAATTGTACAAGAAAATTTCCATATTTCCCCCTAAAATTTCCTGATTATCAAAAAGAATTAAAAAACTAAGATGTGAAAACTAGTATATTAGACAAAGAATTTGGGAGATTGATGGTTTATGTGAAAGTATTTTCGATTCCTTAATAATTTGGCAAAACCCTAATTTACAAAGTAATTGCGGATGGAGGGAGTATATTTTCAATATATAAATATTTAATTATGTTTTAGCTCTCTAGAATAAAACTGTTTTCAGAGATGTTTGTTTTTGTCATTTGCTACAATAGCAATAGTTGAACCTGATATTTTACCAAACACAATTTGATTATTTTTTTAATCAGCTTTAACTTTTAGTTTACACTTTACCAAACGTTCAACTGCTTTTTTTTACACGGGACAACACAACAACGCACAACAAAAATGCGTTTTTGTACCAAACTAAGCTAAAGACTGAGTATACTAAAAATAGTGATTACTTGATTTCGAGTTTGTGTTTTTATTTTTATCTCAGAAAATATTTCTATTAACCAAAGCACTTAGCCAGTCAAATTGGACACCTTCACCAGTACAAACGTAACACAATTAGCTGATAGAAGAGTAAGTTGTAGATATAATATTTAATAGAAGTGTAAGGAAAAACATATCCATGCTATTACTGCTATCACCTTCCCGCAAGATGGGGTGGAAATAACCTCAAGCTAGCATGGTCTTCGAGAAGTCGAATCTCGGAATTGTTAAGCCTTCAATGAAAACATACGGCCGGGTATTTTGTGTTTGCTGAATCTGGAAGTTTGGGAGTGGCTACAACTAAATTGCTGATTTCATAGCCAATATTAGTGGAATGAGCAATTAATAATCAAAATTCTTAGGTGGTTATGCAATCTGATTCAAAAGTCTGCATTAATGTGTTCATGAACCATAAGCTTCCATGACTCCTTTGGGTTAGATGGCATTGAATAAGTTGTACGCTTCACTCCATTAACTTTAACCATGTCTATCTAGAAATGGATTTCTCACTTCACTTCTTGGCTGAAAAGTGTTTTCTCTTACAAAAAGGGCATAAAATGATCTTCAGTTCTAGACCTGACAATTTGTTAAGACTAGATTCCCTGACCAACCTTAGATTTACTTGTCTTTTTTGTTTTGTTGTCCTGTTTTTTAGTTTTGGGCTTGTATCTTTTTTCTTGGCCATTTAGTTTTTTCTTTTTTGTAACTATTTTGTGATTAAATGGATTCTTTTTTGTTTTTTAAAATAAAATAAAATAAAAATTAAGTAGCACCGGATTCAATTTTCTGTTGAGCATAATGTGCCAGCAATGGTAAACTTTTAAGATTAAAATGCTTTTTTTTGGCACTACTCCTTATGCGGATATAAAGGTGTCCTAAAATTAGGAAACGACAAACTTACCATTTATCCTAATTTAATATATATTTAATTTAATTATATATCAAAATCATTAAAAGAGAAAATTATCATTAACAAAAAATATTTTCATAAAATTTTCATCGACATATCCATTATGTTTATTTCGTTTTTGATTACCAAGTAATAATCATTAAAATAATGGGAAAAATACAAGTTACAGATGTAAGTTTGGCTAAGAGAACTTTTTCCTTAAACCCTAGAGTTATAACGGAACTTTAAGAAATGAAAAACGCGAATAACACTTCGGTTAAGAAGAAAAAGATTTGGTCCAACCAGAACTTTTTTTTCCGTTAGACCAAATATTGAGTTTGGTTAGGTCAAATTTTTTATTCTCGTAACCGAGCTCTTCTCTTTAATCCATATTTTTGGAGTAGAAAAATTCTCGTAATCGTATTTTTTTCCTAATCCCGCATGATGAATTCGGTTAAGTCGTTTTTTTTTTCTCCTAACCGAACTTTGCTCTGTGAGCCTATATGTTGAGTTCGGTAAGAACAAGTAGCCGAACTTAATACTCCACTTTTGCCGCCGAGTTTAAACTGAAAGTTAGGCTACAATAATGATGGACTCTACCCAAACGAACATTACTCTGTATACTCCAGAATATATGTTCGGTTACCTATTTTGGAAAACAGATAGTCGAACAAAGCAAAAACTCCTGAAAAAGCGGGGGTCTAACAACCACACCCAATATTTCGTTTAAGCAATCTGTATGGACAACTCCAATATAATTCCAAGAGAATCAACAGACAGTCAGACTCAATCAAGGAAAATATATCCAAGAGCTATATCTCAATTTCTCAAATCAATCTGCAATCGAACAGATAGAAATCTGTGAGCCGGATCAATATGAGAAATAACTTGGATGGTACCAAAGACCAATATCCATGCGTCAATCAATTTCAATCAACAACCAAAGGTTGGATTTACCAATTGATTGAACTGCACAACCTGTGATATTTCAATTATATAAACAAATATAATGCGGAAAAGGAAAAACACAGATACCAGAAGTTATGTTAACGAAGAAATCGCAAATGCATAAAAACCCCGGGACCTAGTCCAGATTTGAACACCAAACTGTATTAAGCCGTTACAGACTCTAGCCTGCTACAAGTTAACTTCGGACTGGAATGTAGTTGAGCGCTAACCAATCTCACACTGATTAAGGTACAGTCACGTTCCTTACGCCTCTGAATCCTAGCAGGACTCTACGCACTTGATTCCCTTAGCTGATCTCACCCACAACTAAGAGTTGCTACGACCCAAAGTCGAAAACTTGATAAACAAATCTGTCTCCCACAAAAAAATCTATTTTAATAGATAAATCTGTCTCCCACAGAAATACCTACGAAGCTTTGTTCCGTCTTTTGATAAATCAAGGTGAACATGAACCAATTGATAATCCGGTCTTATATTCCCGAAGAACAGCCTAGAAATATCAATCACCTCACAATAAATTAACTATATGGTAGTAGAACAAGTTATTGTGGAATCACAAAGAATGAGACGAAGAGCTTTGTGACTACCTTTTATATCTTACCTATCGGAGATAAATCTCGAGCAAATCTTAGAGAAGATAGTACTCAATACGATAGAACAAGTAAGATCAGAACACGTAACTACAGCGAAAATAGTTGGGTCTGGCTTCAGAATCCCAATGAAGTCTTTAAGTCGTTAACCTATAATGGTTTTAGGAAAAACCCAGGTTAAAGGAGATTCGACTCTAGTCGCAACTAGTATCACACAGGAGGTGTGGGGACTAGGTTTCCCTGTTGCTAGAGTTCTCCCTTATATAGTCTTCAAATCAGGGTTATATAACTTTGGAACAAAGCAATCAATATTCATCGTTAGATGAAACCTGATTCAAGATTCAAGCTAATATCTTTCCACCGTTAGATGGTCTTTAGCTTGTTACACACAAATAAAATATACCTTCATTTAGATATGGGTAAACGTACCTAAACGTGTATATTGAGTTGGCTCAATAAAAGTTAACCGAAGTTAGCCATATGAACATTTCTCTTAACCATGTTCATCTTAACACTTCTAGATCAATTGATAATCAAATGAATCTAATTGTGTTACTCATGGAGTTGTTCGATTGTTTATATTCTCATAGAAGTATACAAGACACAATTGAAGCAAAATTGGATTGATTCAAAAGAATCAGTTCATGAACATGAGCCACGGTTTACAAAGATTGCAGTCCTTAATTTATATATGTATTTGTTCATGAGTATTAAATCACACTTAACCGATTTTAGAACTTGAACCACTTAAGTTTGCAAACGGGTATGCAAACTTAAGTTACGGACATTGGCCACAAGCCGACAGTTTGCAAACGCGTACACAAACTTTAGCTTCGGACCGCACTCAGTTGAAATCGTTTGTGAACGAGTACGCAAACTTGCTTCCCGGACTTCAACAGTTAAATCAGTTTGCGAATGGGTATGCAAACTTAAGTACCCTTACTTAAATAGTTGAATAAGTTTGCGAATGGGTACGCAAACTTCCGGTCCTGAATTCTGTCAAAACAGTTCGTACACTAAGTATACAAACCGTAATGTATCCAGACATGGTGAAAAGACGAGGGTACCCAAATATACCTCAATCTAAAACTTTTCCACCTATAATTCCTTTCTCCGAAAGTGATTGTCTATAGACCGAGTCGAGACAATACTAATCAGTTCACACTTCGTGTGATCGTCTATGGATACGAGATCGAGACAATATGACAACAAGATAACTTGCGTGATTGACTATGGATACAAGATCAAGACAATATAACAACGAAGTATGTTTACTTGATAAATGGTTCGGACTTAACCAAACACAATAGGATTACTATCAAGTAAATAGGAATTAACGTTTGTGTATTTTACTTCTAATTATAATAAAACAATTATAATTGCGGAAATAGAAAAGTAAAAGACACAGCAATGTTTTGTTAACAAGGAAACCGTAAATACAGAAAAACCCCGGGACCTTTTCCAGAATTGAATACTCTCAGGATTAAGCCGCTATACAAAATCAAACCAACTTCGTATAGTTGAGACCAAGCAACTAAACCTATAGTTCACCTAGTTCCGTCTGTATCCCTGCACCTCCAACTTGTTAATAAGTCACGCACTTGGAACAATTCATTTGGTTTGTATTCAAAATAGTAAAGGAACAACAAATCTGTTTGGTAACAACTCTTTTTAATCAAGTGATATGAGTTCGACAAAAGGCTCTTCCGTTTATCCCAATAAACTCCCTTGTCAGGTCCTTAGATCTATCTAATAACAACTACCAAAGTAATTGTAAATATTTTGCAATCAATACTTTGAATCACAAAGAATTGTATTGATGCTGATCTACTCAACTAATCAATCAAATCTATCACAAAGATAAACCGATTATATAGTTGGATCCTATTTAACCGAAACAAGTATTGTGCACACCAAAGATTATGAACCCAAATAAGAAATCTTATTCGTCTTCAAATCTTCTTAGACCTTCAATAAATACCTGCACACAATCAACTTGTATCTCTTGTGATCAATCACACACAGAACAAAGTCTGTTAACAATGTATTATCACAAGACGTCTTTAGATCTACAAACAGTCTAAAGATCCCCGTCGAAACTTCGATCTAGTTTGAGTGAATCTTATATCAGAAGAGAAGATTCTCAAGCATAAACAAACTAGGTGCAATTAAATTTCAACAACCGTTAGTTAATCAAATATCGAAAACTAATAATAAACCACAATTATCTAGTTTCCCACCAACGGTACTAATACAGCTTCTCAATCCCAAAGAAGTCTTTAAACTGAGCGGCCGAAAGAGATTTCGCCTAATTAGGTTACTTTCCTCTCCAAATAGGCGGCTCCACTAGTAACAACTCAACTAGGTAGTTTTGCTGGCTCTGAGGATTAGTTTGCTCGAAATGCAAACTTTGATATTTATAGACCATGGAAGTTTGGACACCAAGGAAGTTCCAAAACCGAAAATATTCTCAAGATATGCAATATATTCCAAATTCGGTTTCCATAATTCCTGGAAATGCTTTGTCCAAATTTTGACCGAAATCTCTTAGAAAATCTCCAACTAGTAAATGCACATTACTAATCTTTATTTTCCAAATATAAAATTAAAAACCTTAATTAAAATATTCTCAATTTATTTTCGATCCAGGATTCTCCTTTAGCTATTATGGAATATCTTTGAACAATCAAAGATAAGCGTTACTGCACATGTTCAAAGTATGTCGACATCTTTACTTTGTAAGTCCTCTTTCATACTTACAATCTTGGAATCGATTTTCCAAACTTCCAAAGAAGTTTAGAATTGGTTCATCTGCTTCCAAGAACTATGTGATTGATTATCTTATCAAATTACCAAACATGGGTTTCACGGTTCTACTAAAACAAGTTTTGGTTCTACCTCCATGTGGGTACTAGAATTAGTCACGCTAGTTACCAAAACTTGGTTGACTAGGTACTAGGATCGGTTCTCACATATATATGGTGTCTAACTTGTATTTGTTGCACATGTCCATAGGATCGGTTCCCAATGTCTAAAAACATGTTGCACATGTTCATATGATCGGTTCCCAATAACTAGATACTTGTTGCACCTCTTACAAGGATCGATTCCCCTTTTGTGATCGGTTGCACCTCTTACTAGGATCGGTTCCCCTTTGCCTAGAGTATGTCATACCAATAAAAACAAATCGATCATACCATCTCAGGTGATTACTTAAGATCGGTTTCACTAATAAAAGTCATACCAATACAAAAGTACGGCCTTGTGAATAGTTTTACCAAGAACATAAGCAAGTCATGAGCGGTTATACTAATCACACATATTGGTAATTCAAAATATATGCAATGAATAACAATACCAATAAGCCTAGCGATTTCCCTTTCGATTCACAAAACAAGTTCATGAATTTACTTCCTTTAAACGAATGTAAAACATTGTTTCCTAGGATGAAATCTTCACCTCATACCCATACATAATCACAATAGCATTCAAACGATTATGTCGATGTCTTATATACGAAGTTCAAAAGATAAGCGTTATACTTCGTATTGTATTCCTTAATACTATTTCTAACTAGAGTATAATCATTCATGGCTTCGCAGTTTTGTTTTTCAATATGCACGACTTGAAAGATACGTTAGGGAATGAAACACCTCAAGTCAAATATTACTAACCTCAAGTGGAAGGATGATGTCGTCGTTATAGCTCCTTACTTCTTCACATTCTTCAAGTCTTCATGTAATACTTGTAATGTCTCATGTCCTAATACTTTCAAGCTAACCTATACGAAGTTGACTCTAGTATATAATCAAGCGACCCTTTAAATGAGTTTTGATTCACTAAAATATGACAACCAAACTTGACATACAACCGCTTGGTGGGTTCAACCGAGCTATGCTTTAATACATGGGTTTTAGTTCTTAACTCCCATTTCAATTATTGAAACATTCTTAGAAGACGACAATAGCTGTCTCACACAAACTATTAGCTTATAAGCAATTTTCAAGTGATCGAATGATCAATACGAAACATTCCGAGTCTACATCAAATGACTGTCTCACACAAATCATGTAAGATGTTACCAGGTGATTTTCACATGATCATATTTTGACTTTCGTCAAGAATAATGATGAACGAAGTTAAAGTAAAAATCTTTCCAACACATATTTCGAGAAAGATATAAGCGAGTTAAACTCAGCTCGAAATGTCAAATGTGTATAATGTAAAGTCTATATAGCTATACGACTTTTGTCTCAATAGGAGATAGAATTGAATAAACTTCTGAGTGATAGATGAGTTCAAGTCTCCACATACCTTTTGTTGATGAAGTTCCACAAACTCCCCTTAGTAGTTCTTCGTCTTCAATTGATGAACGTCGTGAAGTCTAAAGATCAACTACACATTCTATCCTAATCCGAGACATAGCTATAAGTAGACTAGAAATCAAGACTTATAGTTTTGACAACTAAACTTAACAAACAAGCTTGAGATAGCAACACTTGCGAGTTCGACCGAGCATTGCTCTAACAATCTGTTAGAGCATAGCTCGGTTGAACCCACCAAGCGTTGGTATATCAAGTTTGGTTGTCATATTTTAGTGAATCAAAACTCATTTAAAGAGTCGCTTGATTATTTACTAGAGTCAACTTCGTATAGGTTAGCTAGAAAGTTACTAGGATATGAGACTTACAAGTATTATGTGAATACTTGAAGAATGTGAAGAAGTAAAGAGCTACAACGACGACATCATCCTTCCTCTTGAGGTTAGTAATATTTGACTTGAACTGTTTCATTCCTAACGTATCTTTCAAGTCGTGCATATTTAAAACATAACTGCGAAGCTGTGAATGATTGTACTCTAGTTAGACATAGTATTAAGGAATTATAATACGAAGTATAATGTCTATCTTTTGAACTTCGTATATAACACATCGAAATAATCGTATGAATTCTATTGGGATTATGTATGGGTATGGGTGAAGATCTAAGAAGATTTGAAGACAAAGAAGATTTCTTATTTGAGTTCATAATCTTTGGTGTGCACAAAACTTGATCGGCTGGGGATCCAACTATAACCGGTTTATCTTTTGATAGATTGGATTGATTAGTTGAGTAGATCGGCATCAATACATTTCTTTGCAATTAAGAGTATTGATTGCATAGTCTAAACAATTACTTTTGTAGTTGTTAAATAGATAGATCTAAGAACCCGACAAAGGAGTTTATTGGGATAAACGGAAGAGCCTTTTGTCAAACTCATATCACGTTGTTTGAAAAGAGTTGTTACCGAACATATTTGTTGTTCCTTTACTGTTTGGAATACGAACCAAAGGAATTGTTCCAAGTGCGTGACTTATTACAAGTTGGAGGCGCAGGGATACTGAGGGAACTAGGTTAACTATAGGTTTAGGTTCTTGGTCTCAACTATACGAAGTTGGTTATGATTTTGTATAACGGCTTAATCCTGAGAGTATTTAATTCTAGACAAAGTCCCGGGGTTTTTCTGCATTTGCGGTTTCCTTGTTAATAAAATCTTGCCGTGTCTTTTACTTTTCTATTTCCGCAATTATAATTGTTTTTATTATAATTAAAAGTAAAATACACAAACGTTAATTCATAATTACTTGATAGCAATCCTATAGTGTTTGGTTAAGTCCGAACCTAATATCAAGTAATCATACTTCGTTGTTATATTGTCTCGATCTTATATCCATAGTCAATCACACAAGTAATCTTGTTATCGTATTGTCTCAATCTCATATCCATAGACGATCACTCGAAGTGTGAACCGATTAGTTGTATTGTCTCGACTCAGTCTATAGACAATCACTTTCGGAGAAAGGACTTATAGGTGGAAAAGTTTTAGATTGAGGTATATTTGGGTACCCTCGTCTTCTCAATTGGTATCAGAGCAGGCAAACACGAAAGGATCTAACAATCTGTGTTTGGTGCGATCTATTCTATAAGAAAATGAATCTTATGAATGATTCTGTTAACGTACCACCAAGATTTAATGGGATAAATTACCCATTTTGGAAAGATTCTATGAGAACCTTTATTCAATCCCGAGATTTTAATACCTGGCTATTAATTAAACGCTTAGCATTCTACAGTTATGAAGAAAGAGCTCTTGCACAGCAGAACTCTGATGGTCTTAATGTCATCATACACACAGTAAGTGATGATCTTCTTCATCATATTCTGTCATGTGAAACTTCTAAGGAGGCATGGGATACTCTTGAGACCGTATTTGAAGGAAATGATTACGAGAAAGAAGCACAACTTCTGTCCCTTTATTCTGAATGGGAATATCTTAAAATGGATGATAACGATACCTTTGAGGAGTTTAACTCTAAAATTTATGAGATTGTCAATGCTTATTTCTTACTTGGAAAGGCTATACCTGAAAAGGAAATAGTTTGCAAAATTATAAGATCGTTACCATCCAGATACGAGTCTAAGAAACATGCCATAATAGAAGCAAATGATCTTTCTATACTTTCTCGAAGCTCTCTTGTAGGAAAGTTAAAGATCTTTGATAGAGAATTTCTGCTAAAGAATCAAACTGAGAAACGTCGTCAAGGAGACAAGGTACTTGTTGAAAAGGAGCTTGACTCAACAATTGTGCTTCTAGCGCAACGAATTAATGACATCTTATCTAATGATAAATATGTTCCTAATACATTATCGTTTTGTCATAAAAAAGATAGTGAAGAAATCCAATGTTTCAAGTGCTGAAGATTCGTACATATGGCTAAACATTGTTCCAGCAGAAGAGCTCAGAAGTGCAACAAGGCTCTACTCTAGATGATATTCCGGAGGAAGAACCCTATGAAGGAATATCTAACTGTAATGCACTTCTTGCCAACTCTGACAGTGATGAATCCTGTAAGTCTAATCAACTCCTAAAGAACTGTTTGGAAAAACTTGAGCCGGGAATTAAGGGAAATAAAAGGTTAAGCCTAGATCTTGAAAACCTTTTGAAATTCCTGTCAGATAAAACTCTAAAGGTGAAGTCTGAGCAATAAAAATTGGTTGAAAAACCAAAAGGGTCAGAAACTAGTTATTCTGATTATATACTAAGTTCTTCATGTGAAGGAAATAACCACACTGCAATCTTCCATGGAAATAAATTTATCAAGGCTCTTCGCAAGGGGATAAAGATTTTGAAGGCTGGTAAGTGATGTAATTTTAAATAGTGGTAAGAATGAGTTCGTAAGACTTGTGAAAGCTAGATTAATTTAAACTAAAAGTAGAGAAAATTTTAATCCAAATTTTTTTTTTTTTTTTTTTTTTAGAGTGAAAATAACCAAGACACTAGATTCCACTATTACACATGAATAAATGATGATAAAGATTCCAAAACTCTAATTATTTTTAAAATCTCTTTTTCTTAATTCACAAATTATCAAGCATATTCTCAAACATTAATTGTATCCCTTAAGCATAGATTATCTAATCAAAGCATAACCTATCTAATTGAATCACAACTAATTAGGAAAATTATGCAAACAATTAAAATTCTACAAAGTAGTGATTGAGTGAATTATAAAATACAAATTAGAGAAAAATAGAATAGTTACCAATTATTCATGCATAAATAGCTTCCTCCATGCCTTGGTTACGCGAGAATTAGCTCATCATTATCATGGAAATATGCTCAAAATTCATCTTTATTAATGCTCAAAAATGGTTCTCAAATGATGAAATAGGAGAAAAATTGATAAAAACCGGGTTTGTAACACTTTTGTTTGTTACAAACCGAGCTGTTACAGAGAACGATAAAAATAAAGTGTTGTTGACACTGTTGCAATACGACCCACAAACAGTTGTCGTTGTCACTGTTGAAAAACGACGTTCTGCGTGCGTCCAATGTTCTTCGTGTTCTTCACAGCAGCAGAAAATGGAGTTTTCCTGCAACTTGATTTCTCGACTCTCTGGTTCTTCCTAACTGCTCCCAACTCTCTCTATAAACTCCCCCTCTTCAGTGAGACCCCAATCAACCTATTTAAATCAATCAATACGTAAAAATCTTGCTAATAAATCCAAAATATTTTCTTTTACTCGGGGATGATATTTACGTGATTCTTCCCCTGTTTATCTCCTCCACGCATCTGTTTGATCTCCACACACTTCTTGCACGCTGAAAATGTGTTAAACTCGTTCTAATCTCCACAAAATCTTCCACAAAATCTTCTCAACACGTGAAATACTCGTTTCTCCCTGTTTTCTTCTTGCGGATTATTCAGCAAAATTCGGTCCAACCTAAAGCCCAAAACATGTTTATTAGGTCATATAACAACTACCCATAAGAAATCAACCCTTTAATCTCTTCATAACATCATCAAAAATCGATCGAACCAACTGCCAGTGAAATAAAAAAATTTCCCGCCAAAAATCCATTTTCAAATGATGAAGGTGAAGTGCCCTGAATCCAAAACTCGGGTGCCTTTAACAGCTCGGCTGCCTTGGGGGTGCCCTTATCCAATTTTAGGGTGCCTTTAGTAATTTTGGTGGGTGCCTTTAACACTTTTTTCTGGGGTGTTTCCAACATTTTTTCGGGGTTCCTCCGGTGTATTTCTGGGGTGCTTCCGGTGCATTTCTGGGGTGCCTTTAGTACTTCATCCTGGGGTGTAAAACACCACTTAACGAGCCAATTCCGTCGCAAGAGCTTATTTCTCTAAAAATACCTACAAAGACATAAAACACCATAATAAGTACAAAAATGGGTACTAAAAATATATGCAATAGAGATGAAAATAGACACATAAATGCGTCTATCAGTAAGTTTATTATATCTCAAAAGGAAATTGCAAACTCTTGCAATTACAAGAGGAAGAAGGAACATAAGGAAACACAGTCTATTGTGTTTATAAGTCATCCTAAGGATGTCTTTGTTACCTATGGTGAGAATAATTCTCATCTCAACAAACACTGATTGTGTTGAAAAATGCATTCTCACTTATTGCCCAAAAATCTGATTGTGAGGAAGCATAAATCTGGGCAGGATGTACATATTTGTTCCTTAAGTAAAAGTAGTCTTAATCGATATCTTTTACTTTTGGGAAGAATATATTCAGTTTCAATAAACCAAATTTTTCCCTTGATTTTCTTCCATTGGATATATATTGTTCTTTTCCGAAAGAAGACTATATTGTGTCAATGGAAAATTCGGCAAAAGAAGGATCGTCTCTTGATGATTTAGCACTCTGTGCATCAGTTCTGACTGAAACTCATGATGTATCTCTGCATGATAATCCTCAAGATTCTTACTGTTAGAAGTTGCATTAGACATCATGAGCTGATGATAAAGGATTCAAAAGAAGTGATAGCTGATCTTCATTCTCAACTGTTTGAGATGAACAAATCGTCTACTTGAAAAGGAAATGCTTAGAAGAATTTTAATCCAGTTTTTGAAAGAAATCTTCACAAGAATTGAGATTAGAAAGAGAATAGACATCAGTTTTTGATAATTGTACAAGGTCTATTTTGAATAAAACTATCTTATTTATAAATAAAATTATTATTTTATAATTTTTGTTGTTGTTTGAGGGTAAAAACTGGTACTGCTGTTTTTTGGTAAATTTGGGTGTGTTGATGAGAAACGAATTAGTACCCTAAACAAATGCACTGCACGGGAGTACTTTTAGATTCGAGAGATCAATCTGTAAGACTCTGGTCTAAACCAAGAAATGGTCGTTCCAGATTCAATTCGGTCACAAAGTGAAGGAGAAGGGTTGATCTTAGGGAGGGAAGCGAAGAAGGTGTTTGGGATCAGAATGTTGAATAATGAAGGTGTGGCTATTTTATGACTTGTATCAGAATATGGTTTCTGGATACTTGTGTTGATAACACTTGTGTTCTTTTGTTGAAATAGGTTGAAATCCTATTTATACAAGTCATCGAGCGTACTCCTGATCTCGTAGGAAGTGGAGGCAGTTAAGTAGTGGAGAAGTGGGGTTGTGTAAAAATGGTGATCACCACGTTTCTATTATGTAGGAAGACCGGTCACACTTTCACCCATTACTCTCATCCCTGTTAACCATCTGTGCTTTCCTGACACTTTCACGTAATGGGCGCGTTGCACGCCGCACGCTGTAAACCGCCAGACCAATACCCTATTGAGCATCCACTAGTTTGTGACATGTTTGATGTCTCGAGTAAATGGTCAAGTCGTGAGACTTGCCACTAAAAGCAACACGTAGTGCTTCTTAGGTCAAACAATAAAATTGTTCGTGAAATCAGCATTTATGAATCATTGTTTATAATCGATGCGTATAAAGCATTGTTTATAGTTGATGTGCATAAAACATCATTGTTTTAAAGATCGCCTAAATTAGTCGCGAGTCGACTATCTTAAAAGAAGAGCGTGACCGGGCACCTTTGGGCGATCGTTTGGTAACTATAGGGGTGAGCTACTGCTTGGTCGATCACTCCTTGTAGGCGAGTGGCGGATGGTAGTCATTCTAAAGTCCTACCGGTTGATCTAAATTGGATCTGGATCACTCAAATTGGCTAGCCAAGTTGACTGGCCGAGATGATTTGCAGCAGTCAATGACTGCTGTTGAGGCAGCACGAAAGGCCATCTTTGGGTGATCGTTTCAGGATCACATGGGCTAGTTATAGCTTGGCCGATTGCTCCTCATGGGAGGGGGGTGGCCGGTGATCACAACGTCGCCCTATCAGTTATCTAACATCTGATCTAAACCGTCCGGCCAAGCTAGCGAAGTTGGATGGACGAGATGGTTTGCGGCAGCTATTTGCTGCCGTTGATTCAAATTAGGGTTTGGAAGCCGTGTGGCCAACCCTAGTTTGGCTGATCGAATGAAAGCGCGGGGCGCTAGTTTTAGAAGGCCGATCAGCCATGTGCAAAGACGGGCCGCAGGTGTGCACGCTGACATCTCTTGGGCCATCTAAAATTAGATATAAGCCATTCGATTTGGCTGGCGAAGATGGGCGGTCATGATTGATTTGTGATAGTAACACACTGCCGCAAACACAAATTAGGGTTTCAAAGCAGCCGCGCCCGCCCTAGCTCGATCGAATGGTTTGATGCGTCATTGACTTTCCATGAGCAAGTCGATCGACTGGGAAGGAAATTGGGCCGCCGGTGAACACATTGACGTCTCTTTGATCGTTCGAGATGCGATCTAAGCCGTCCAACTAGGCCGACTAACTTGGACGGATGCGATGGGTTTTGAGACCCTTTTTGTCGGTCTTAGCTCGTTTGAGCTTGTTTTGCCAATAGCGCGATCACCCACATTAGGGTTAATCGTTCGAAGGCGCTGCGGATGTACTAGATGGGATCCGTTCGGTCGGGATGCTAGTGGGCCCGCCGGCGGTCATCGTGATGATTGCCTAATTCTGCCAGGAGTAGGCTAGGATTGTTGAATTGCGTGGCCAAATTGTGTGGCCGTGATTATTTTTTTGAGACTGACATGAACAATCTGGATTTTCCTTAAGGAATTTAAACGCGTTCGATTGCGCTATCTTTTAATCAAAAAGTGTGTAAACACGCTAATCTCTTTATCAGAGAGTGGTGTAGCCTACGTGAGTGTTTTCATGCAGGTCTCAATACTGACACTTCGGGAGATTCATGCTACTCCGCTGCGCGTGAACATTTAATCGTCATGTCATGCCAATATTGATAGTTCTGCTTGGAACATAGCATAGGAAAATACCAGGCAGGTCATGCATTAGTGAATAATGCAATAAGTTAAAATTTACAAAATATCTGGGATTGTTGCTTCACGCACCATTCTGGATAAATTTCGTAAATATGCTGAATTGCTCAATACATATGTAAGTGAAAAGGTTTATGCACTCATCACTTTCAAATTACTTTTGTTCCTTTGCGGGATGACAGCGCATTAAATACAGGGTTTTACAATTTTAGCCTTGAACTAAAAAACCACCATCAACACTTGTGATAGTTTTCGATTACATAGCCTGTGCTTGAATGCTTTATTTTATTGCTATGTATGTTTATGGGATGTTTTATTTCGGTTTTCATAACCTTAATATTCGATCTCATATTGTGTGAACCCTTATGGTTTGGGTGACTTTTTTGATTTAGCGGGATTGAGTTCTAGCCCATGTTGGTAGGCTTTATCAAAGGATCATAAGGGGTTCTGATTGAAACTAATATGTGAAAAAGTCACAATATGTGGAATCGTTTTTGGTTTAACATAAAAGCATATGTGTTTCGGGGTTTCAACTTTTGCATCGCATTAGTTAAAACCGGTTTTCAACCTTTCTCTGGTAAAGGTTGCTCTTTGTTATTGTTATTTTGTTTTGGCGGGAGGATGACAACACAACGGGGGAGAGTTCTATGTGAACTTGCGCTTAATGATATATCTTTGGGGGTGAAGAAGATGCGGAATTTGAGGTAACGAATTTGTTAGTTAATCGTTTTCCTGTTTATGAAAAGCCTAATTTTATTGCATATATTTATTGCTTTTGCTTAACAAAATTTCGGTACAATTGATGTTTATTCCATTATTTGTGTATGGGTGTATGTGTATGATTCAATTGTTTCCGGTTAAGAAAAACTATTGTTATCTTTCTTTATGGTTTGGTATCAATTGTTTAGGCTTACGAAATTTCGGTGCAATTGCGGTATTTTAATGTCTATGTTTGTTTCAATTGCTTCCAGTTGAGGTAAATAATTATGCAAGTTGATTTATTTGGTTTGTATGAATTCTTTATGGATTAAAAAAAAGGGTTTTCGGGATCAATTGTTTAGTCCAATTCGATTCCGGATAAGAGAAACTAAGTTAATTCTGATCTTAGTTAAACTTATCAAAGTGGAGGTTTAGGTTATTCAAGTCTAATCGAATGCCTTAACAAGAAATGCTAGTTAACTAACCTAGTACTTGTCTTGTTTAAAAGTGAAAGGTCTAAGTTATTATTTGAATAATTAGAACCCGATGAGAAAAATAGAGCTAATTCTGATCTTTATTTTGGTCTTATCAAACAAGCGATTGTATTTGTACAATCGGTTTTGCAAAAGAACTAAGGTGCTTAGTCAATTTTTGCTTTGCTAAACTAGTAGGGAAAATTGCTTCGGGCAATTGTTTCCTTGGTAACATATCAAAACAAAATTAATTTGTAGTTTCGGTTTTGATATTGGTTATCCAAAATGGTGTGTGGAACCCTCGTGCTTAACTCTTATAGGTTGCAAGTCTTTTAGATTTGTAAGATCCTTTCAGTTTGTCTTTTATTTGCTCGTACCTTTGTCATTTTGTGACAAAAAGGGGGAGAAATATATGGAGTAAACAATTTATTTGGTATCACTAAGGAAAGGACAATGGTGCTTAAACGTCATATCTAACGAAAGAGTAAAGCATAGACTAAGGGGGAGTAACATATCATATTGATACTTGTGGTTATCTTAACTACAAAGGGAATAACAAAGACGTGCGGATTGAAAACTACCTATCTTACCTTTAGGGTGAGTATTTGCTTTGTTATTATCATGTCAACAACGACATTTATGGATTGAATGTATACAGGTTATTGTGTTGTTGAAACTTGGAATCAAGCGTATGTGTATGAATTCTTGTAATTTGTTTATCCATATGATGTAAGAGTTTTGTCACTAAAATTGACAAAGGGAGAGATTGTTAGAGCATAGCTCGGTTGAACCCACCAAGCGTTGTTATGTAAAGTTTGGTTGTCATATTTTAGTGAATCAAAACTCATTTAAAGAGTCGCTTGATTATTTACTAGAGTCAACTTCATATAGGTTAGCTAGAAAGTTACTAGGATATGAGACTTACAAGTATTACGTGAAGACTTGAAGAATGTGAAGAAGTAAAGAGCTACAGCGACGACATCATCCTTCCTTTTGAGGTTAGTAATATTTGACTTGAACTGTTTCATTCCTAACGTATCTTTCAAGTCGTGCATATTGAAAACATAATTGCGAAGCTGTGAATGATTAAACTCTAGTTAGACATAGTATTAAGTAATTACAATACGAAGTATAACGTCTATCTTTTGAACTTCGTATATAAGACATCGACATAATCATATGAATGCTATTGTGATTATGTATGGGTATGTGTGAAGATTTTGTCATAGGAAACAATGTTTTACATTCGTTTCAAGGAAGTACAATTCATAAACTTGTTTTGTGAATCGAAAGGGAAATCGCTAGGCTTATTGGTATTGTTATTCATTGGAAATCTTTGGATTACCAATATGTGTGTTTAGTATAACCGCTCATAACTTGTTTATGTATCTTGGTAAAACTATTCACAATGCCTGACTTTTGTATTGGTATGACTTTTATTAGTGAAACCGATCTTAAGTAATCACCTGATATGGTATGATCGATATGCTGTAATTGGTATGACCAACTCTAGACATTGGGGAACCGATCCTAGTAAGAGGTGCAACCTATCACAAGTATGTGGAATCGATCCTTGTAAGAGGTACAACAAATCTTAGTAATTGGTAACCGATCCTATGACTTGTGCAACCAAGTACAAGTTAAATACCATAAATATGTGGTAACCGATCCTAGTACCTAGTCAACCAACTTTTGGTAACTAGTGTGACTGATCCTAGTACCCACATGGAGGTAGAACCGAAACTTGTTTTGGTAGAACCGTTAAACACATGATTGGTGATTTGATAGGATAATCAATCACATAGTTCTTGGAAGTCAGATGAACCAATTCTAAACTTGTTTGAAAGTGTGGCAAATCGGTTCCAAGATTGTAAATATGATAAAGGATTTACAAAGTAAAGATGTCGACATACTTTGAACATGTGCAGTAATTCTTATCTTTTATTGTTCAGAGATATTCCTTAATAACAAAAGGAGAATCCCGGATCGAAATAAATTGAGAATCTTTTAATTAAGGTTTTTAGTTTTATATGCTTTTAATTTCCAGCAATTAAATGCATATCTTTAGAAAATAAAAATTGGTAATATGCATTTACTAATTGGAGATTTTCTACTGAGATTTCGGTCAATATTTGGACAGAGCATTTCCAGGAATTATGGAAACTGATTTGGACTTTATTGCATATCTTTTAGAATATTCGGTTTTGGAAATTCCTTGGATTCCAAACTTTCTTGGTCTATAAATATTGAAGTTTGCATTTCGAGCAAACTAATCCTCAGAGCCAGCAAAACTACCTAGCTGTTTTATTACTGGTGGAGCCGTCTATTTGGAGAGGAAAGTACCCTAATTAGGCGAATTCTCTTACGACCGCTTGTTTTAAAGACTTCTTTGGGATTGAGAAGCTCTATGAGTACCGTTGGTGGGAAACTAGATAATTGCAGTTTATTATTAGTTTTCGATTGATTTGATTGACTAACGGTTGTTGAACTTTGATTGCACCTAGTTTTTTTATGCTTGAGAATCTTCTCTTCTGATACAAGATTCACTCAAACTAGATCGAAGTGTCGACGGGGATCTTTAGAACTGTTTGCAGATCTAAAGATGTCTTGTGATAATCCATCGTTAACAGACTCCGTACTATGTGTGATTGATCACAAGAGATTCAAGTTGTTTGTGTGCAGGTGTTTATTGAAGATCTAAGAAGATTTGAAGACAAAAAAGATTTCTTATTTGAGTTCATAATCTTTGGTGTGCACAAAACTTGATCGGCTGGGGATCCAACTATAACCGGTTTATCTTTTGATAGATTGGATTGATTAGTTGAGTAGATCGGCATCAATACATTTCTTTGCGATTAAGAGTATTGATTGCATAGTCTAAACAATTACTTTGGTAGTTGTTAAATAGATAGATCTAAGAACCCAACAAAGGAGGTTATTTGGATAAACGTAAGAGCCTTTTGTCAAACTCATATCACGTTGTTTGAAAAGAGTTATTACCGAACAAATTTGTTGTTCCTTTACTGTTTGGAATACGAACCAAAGGAATTGTTCCAAGTGCGTGACTTATTACAAGTTGGAGGCGCAGGGATACTGAGGGAACTAGGTGAATTATAGGTTTAGGTTCTTGGTCTCAACTATACGAAGTTGGTTTAGATTTTATATAGCGGCTTAATCCTGAGAGTATTCAATTCTGGACAAGGTCCCGGGGTTTTTCTGCATTTGCGGTTTCCTCGTTAACAAAATCTTGCCGTGTCTTTTACTTTTCTATTTCCGTAATTATAATTGTTTTTATAATAATTAGAAGTAAAATACACAAACTTTAATTCCTAATTACTTGATAGCAATCCTATAGTGTTTGGTTAAGTCTGAACCTATTATCAAGTAATCATACTTCGTTGTTGTATTGTCTCGATCTTGTATCCATAGTCAATCACACAAGTTATCTTGTTGTCGTATTGTCTCGATCTCGTATCCATAGACGATCACAAGAAGTGTGAACCGATTAGTTGTATTGTCTCGACTCAGTCCATAGACAATCACTTTTTGAGAAAGGACTTATAGGTGGAAAAGTTTTAGATTAAGGTATATTTGGGTACCCTCGTGTTTTCACAATCTCCCCTTTGTCAGTTTTAGTGACAAAACTATCAATACATATAGATTACAAAATAAATAAACTTTGTAGCTTCTCATCCAAATGATTGATTTCCTTGGTTCTTCAACATTCCTTTAATTCTTCGTCACTCCAAGTATTCCAGTGATTCTGTATGTGTTCAACTCAGCATCATAGTTGTTGAAGATCCGTATCCATAACAATAATCAACAAGATTGTTTTCAAATTTTTATACAGTGTCATAGTATTATTACACAACATCAAAGTTCAATTTTATCACAACTTTGACAATAATACTATGGTGATATGTATCACTTCCCCTTAGTCAATACTTTATCTCACAATGAAAACCACTCCCCCTTACATAATGATCCGTAAACCATATGTATATGTAGTGTGAACTACAGAATAATTCTCCCCCTTTTTGTCAATATAAATTGGCAAATGTACGAAAACTAGCGGGATCATAATGAAATTCTCAAATAGTTACTTCATGACTAAAAGAGAACATATCAACTTTGTTTCGATGATTTCACATAGTCGAAACTTAGTGAATTCATCAAGGAGTTTATAAAGATACAAGAAAACTCCTAAAATATTCCACGACCGCACTCCCCCACAAAAATTTGGCAATTAAGCACAAGTTCAATTAAGAACTCCCCTCCATAAAATGTCATTCTCGAAAGAACAACAAGAGCGACCTTACTTTTAAAAGAAAAGAAAGATTTCTTTGGACATTAACAAATCACATGAAACATGAATTTGTATCCAGTAAACTCAATTAAATTAATCACAAAGGAACCTTAATGATTAATTTAATCGGAAATGCTCAACATAAGAAAACTTACGGAGCCATACAGTACTTTCACATACAGTAGAAATCCATTAATTAATACTCGATTATTTAATAAACTCTCTTAAATAATACTTTTAGCTGGTCCCAACCTCATAGCCCATCAAGAAAATATTTAATGTGATTGCCACTTTAACAACCTCGTTTCGTGAACGGGGGTCTATTAGAGCATTGCTCGGTCGAACTCGCAAGTGTTGGTATCTCAAGCTTGTTTGTCAATGCTAGTGATCAAAACTATAAGTCTTGATTTCTAGTCTACTTATAGTGATGTCTCGGACTAGGATAGATTGTATAGTTGAGCATTAGACTTCACGACATTCATCAAATGAAGACGAAGAACTACTAAGGCGATCTTGTGGAACTTCATCAACAAAAGGTATGTGGAGACTAAAACTCATCTATCACTTGGAAAGTCTATTTCTACTCTATCTCCTATATTGAGACATAAGTCGTATTTCTATATGGTTTTCGATTATGCACATTTGAGATTTCGAGCTGAGTTTAACTCGCTTACATATTTCTCGAAATATGTGCTGGTAAGCTTTCACTTCAACCAAGTTCATCTTATATTCTTGACGAAAGTCAAAAGATGATCATATGAAAATCGCCGAGTAACATCTTACATGGTTTGTGTGATATAATTATTTGGTGTAGACTTGGAATGTTTCGTTATGATTATTTCAATAACTTGAAAATTGCTTTGATGCTAATAGTGTGTGAAAACGGCTATTGTCATCCTCTAAGAAAGTTTCAATGATTGAAACAAAAGTTTAGAACACTTAACCAACATTGGATTATAAACATGTTGTGCACTCTTACATATATGTGTTCCATGTCCGGGAACCATAGTATGCATACCCGTATACGTACCTGTTGGTTTGAAAAGTCCGGGAACCTAAGTGCGCGTACCTATACGCATACTGGCGTAGGTTTTTGTCCGGAATTTTCTGCTGGATTTGGAGGTATGCGTACCCGTTCGCATACTAGCGAAAACCAAACTTGGTCCGGCTATTCAAGTATGCGTACCCGTTTGCATACTTGAATGGTTAAAGTTCTAAAATCGGTTTTGTTTTGAACAAATACATTTATATAATAAGGAATGCATTCTTTGCAAACCGTGGCTATAATGTTCATCAATTGATTCGAGTGAATCAAACCGATTTTGCTTCAATTGTGTTCTTGTATACTTATATGAGAATATAGCAATTGAACAACTCTTTAACTAGTTTCATTTGAGTCATTTGAACTAGTTATGGTTAAGATGAATAAGCTTGATATGAGAGTGTTCATATAGCTAACCTCGGTTAACTACTGTTGAGCCAACATGGTGTACACGTTTAGGAACGGTTATATAAACCTAAATGAGGGTACATTTCATTTGTGTATAACAAGCTAAGTTCGATCTAACGGTTGAAAGATATTAGCTTGAATCTAATCAGGATTTCATCTAACGGTGAATATTGAATGCTTTGTTACCAAGGTAACTTAGATTGCAAACCCTGATTTGAAAACTATATAAAGGAGAACTCTAGCAGCTGGGAAACCTAATCCCCACACCTTCTGTGTGATACTAGTTGCATAAGCTAGAGTCGATTATCCTTTAACCTTAGGTTTTTCACGAAACCCTATAGGTTAACAACTTAAAGACTTCATTGGGATTGTGAAGCCAGACCCTACTATTTTTTATGTAGTTGCGTGTCCTGATCTTACTTTTACTATCGTGATTGAGTATCATCTTTGTTAAGATTTGCTTGAGACTTATCTCTGATAGGTAAGATTAAAAATTAGTCCCAAACATCTTCGTCTCATCGTTTGTGATTCCACAATATCTTGTTTCGTTAATCGATTAAGATTATTGTGAGGTGATTGATATTTCTAGGATGTTCTTCGGGAATATAAGTCTGGTATATCAATTGGTTCATGTTCACCTTGATTTATCAAAAGACGGAACAAAACTTATAGGTATTTCTGTGGGAGACAGATTTATCTATTTCAATAGACTTTTCTGTGTGATACAGATTTGTTTATCAAGTCTTCGACTTTGGGTCGTAGCAACTCTTGGTTGTGGGTGAGATCAGCTAAGGGAATCAAGTGCATGCATAGTATCCTGCTGGGATCAGAGACGTAAGGAGCATGACTGTACCTTGAATCAATGTGAGATTGATTAAGGTTCAACTACATTCCAGTCTGAAGTTCATTGGTAGTAGGCTAGTGTCTGTAGCGGATTAATACAGTATGGTGTTCAAAACTGGACTAGGTCCCAGGGTTTTTCTGCATTTGCGGTTTTCCTCGTTAACAAAATTCTGGTGTCTGTGCTATTTCTTTTCCGCATTATATTTTGTTATATAATTGAAATATCACAGGTTGTGCGTTGAATCTATCAATTGGGAAATCCAACCTTTGGTTGTTGATTGAAATTGATTGATCCTTGAACATTGGTCTTTGGTACCGTTCAAGTTATTTCTCTTATATTCAATCGAGCTCACAAATTCCTATTTGCTGATTGCGGATTGAATTGAGAGATAAAGATATAAAACTCTTTGATATACTTTTCTCTTGATTGAGTCTGACTGTCTAGTTGATTCTCTTTAAAGTATATTGGAGTTTGTCTATTCAGATTTCCAAACGAAATATTGGGTGTGGTTGTTAGACCCCCACTTTTTCAATTGGTATCATAGCAGGCAAACACATTAAAGACCTCATAAATCTGTGTTTGTAGCGATCTGAATATGAACAGAAGTGTTATCTCCATAAACGTACCACCAGTCTTCGATGGCTCAAATTACTTGTGGTGGAAAATTGCTATGCGTTCCTTTCTTCAAGCGCGTGATTTTCAATCATGGGTTTATGTGGTTAATGGCTATAATCCTACGGTTGTTGCAGAAGGTGATGCAACTGTTCCATAGGATATTGGTGCATATGAACCTGCCGAGATTCTCGCTGCAAAGCAAAATTCTTATGGGTTAAATGCTATCATCCATGCCACTACCCCAGAGATCCAGCATCATGTAACAACTTGCACAACGTCTAAAGATGCTTTGGGTATTTTAAAAACCGTAATCGGATAGGGCATCTCTTACGGTGTTGGATTTTGAGTACAGCACATTCCCTTTCTCGCTCTGATCTGATGCCTTCATAGGCTTAGTTTTTTATTAGTGTCCTGTTTAGGTTACACTTGCCCTAGGGTTAAGTGGTCAGTTGTTTGAGTCACTTGTTTATTAACCCTTGCTTGGAGGGCGATATCTCGGTCAAGTGATTCTTACCTTAGCCAAAGGTAAGTACCTTGATTCTGGATATCTCCTGTTATGGCAGGACATCATCCAATTTCGTGATCGTGATGGCATTACCTTAGGTCTGTTCCCATCTTAGGTAGCTTAGGGTGTCCCCTGCTTTATCTTGCTTTATTCGGCTAGATGGCATTGCCTTAGGTCTGTGTCCGTCTCAGGCAGCTTAGGTATTTTACCCGCATCATTCGTTGTAGAATGGAAGGTGTGGCTAGCACCGTGCCATAATCTTGATGGGCTTTTGTTATAATGCAAATATGATATGATTATGCTATATGCAAATGCAAGAACAAATAAAGCAAAAAATTGCAAGAAAAATAAATCAATCAAAGTGAACCAAAAAATTGCGAGAAATAAGTACACAAAAGGAGTAATTTTATTATTCTCAAAAGAGGGTTCATAAGCCCTTAGTACATTCAAGTAAGGTTTCATGCCCTTTTACAGGTAGGGATTCGATCCCTATTTTCATATTTTATCTTCCTAAGCGATGAGCCGTTTAAGCATTGTATTGCTTGAGGTATTTGATGTTCTAGGGGCGTTCTAGTTCTTCCCCATTAGGTTTGAGCAATCTGTATGCTCCATCGCCTGCTTTGGCGATGACTGTGAATTGTCCTTCCCAGATGGGAGCAAATTTTCCTGACTCGCGCTGGTATGGCGGGATCTCGTGCCATACTTTATCGCCTGGGCTAAATTTCCTCTGATGAACACGTTTGTTGTATTCTCGGGCTAATCTCCGATGGTAATTTTCTATTCTCTAGAGAGCTATTTCTCGGTTTTCCTCGAGATCGTCTAGCTTAGCGAGTATCATGTCGGAGCTTAGGTTCTTTTCCCAATCCTCGGCCTTGGTCGCCGGGATCATTGCTTCAGTTGGTATGATCGCTTCCGTGCCATAAGTGAGGGCGAAGGGAGTCATCCCCGTAACTTATCTTCGTGTGGTCCGATAGGCCCATAGAACATTGTGTAATTGCTCACACCAGCTAGCCCCATATCCATCTAGCTTCGTTTTGAGCACGTCGGTGATGGTTTTGTTAGTGGCCTCTGCCTGGCCATTACTCTCGGGATAGATTGGTGTGGATTTATTCTTCCTGATCTTGAAGCAGTTAAAGAGGAGATCGATATTTTTTCCTCGGAGTTGGGCCCCATTATCTGATACAATGACAGTTGGGATACCGAAGCGACATATGATGTGTTCGGAAAGGAATTTAAAGACATCGTGGTCCCTAATGTGTATGAGGGCTGATGCTTCGACCCATTTGGTAAAATAATTTGTAGCCACGATTTGGTATTTTCATTGCCCCGTGCCAGATCGTAGGGGTCCGACGATGTCGACCCCCACTTGGCGAATGGCCACTGTCTAAGCACAAATTTTAGATCCATTGATGGTGCATGCCTTCTTTTACCAAATTTTTGGCACTCTATGCATAATTGCGCCATTTGTTTCGAGTCCTCGTTCATGCGAGGCCAGAAATATCCTTGTAACCTGGTTTTATGAGCTAAGGATCTTCCTGTCTGTACAACACGCTACCTCTGAGTTGATAGTTTCCCGATCGAGATATCACTTTGTGTGCGAGCTTTTAGTCGCTTGGGAGGTCACCGTTGGCTAGGTATTTTATGATTGGAGTTCTCCAATCGTCCTCAGGCAAAGCCTCGTTTTGGCTTGTTGTGTCCATATTAAGGATTTCCATATCTCCTTTTAGGGGTATGAAGGGAAGTACTACCCTTTCAATTCTTACATTCGTGGCCTCCGAATCTATCGTCATGGAGGCTATGAAGGCTAAGGCATCTGCATTCCTATTATTGTTCCTGTTAAGGTGTCGGAAAGTGATGTTTGGTATCTGCCCGATATAATGCTTGGCGAGTTGGATATATCGCTGCAGACATACATCGGAAGCTTGATATGTTCCATCTATCTATCGGACGATAAGCTGTGAGTCACTTGTGAGTCTCACTTCATCGATGCCTAGTGCGATTATCACTCGTAGAGCATGTATGACTGCCTCGTATTCGGTTATGTTATTAGTAGCGGGGAATTCTATCCTTAGGCTATAGACGATCCTGCGGCCTGTCGGAGTCGTAAAGACCATTCCGATGCCAGATCCTTCCGAATTACATGACCTGTCTACGAAGACTTCCCATCATTTCGGGTTCTCCGAACGAAGTAGCTCGGGTGGATCTTCTAGATAGTCCTCCATTATGGGGATGTCCTCGATTTCATCGGTGTCGTCTAAACGGAAGTGAGCTAAGAAGTCCGCAATAACTTGGGTTTTTATTTCCGTTTGGGCTTGATATTTTACCCCAAACGGTTTGATTTGATCTCCCCATTTGGAGATTCTTCCAGCCCTATCGGCATGGTCTAAAACAGATTCTATTGGAGCTTTTGTAATGACCGTTACCGTGTGGGCATGGAAATACGTTCGCAGCTTTTGCGTTGCGTATACCAAGGACAACACAATCTTTTTTATTTTGGAGTAGTTCTTCTCTGCAGACGTCAAAGTTTTGCTTATGAAGTAAATAGGCTTTTCCGCCCCTTCGTCTATGCGAGTGAGCACTGCACTAATAGAAGTGCTAGTTGCCGATATGTAGATATAAAGATCCTCGCCTGGGTTAGGCTTTTGTAATATAGGCAGAGTAGCCATATGTTATTTTATTTTTAGAAAAGCTTCTTCGCACTCAGCGCTCCATGAGAACTTTTCGTCTTTTTTCAAGTGTTGAAGAAGTCTTTACATTTGTCGGACGATCTAGCTATAAACCTTCATAGGGTTGCTAATCGACCATTTAGTCTCTGCACGTATTTGACTGTGGCAGGCGAGGGCATCTCTAAGATAGCTTGTACCTTGGCCGGGTCGACCTCGATGCCCCGCTTAGTGACCAGGTATCCTAAGAATTTCCTCGAGGTAACTCCGAAAGTGCATTTTTCCAGGTTTATTTTCATATTAAACTTCCTCATTTGTTCAAAAATTTCTTTGAGATCGTTTGCATGGTCTTGCGGGAGTTTGCTCTTGACGAGCATATCATCCACATAAACCTCTAAGGTTTTATGTATCCAACTGTCAAACATTTTTTCCACCATTCTTTGGTAAGTCGCGCCTGCGTTCTTTAGTCCGAATGGCATCTTAGTATAGCAGTATAAACCTCGGGGAGTAAAGAAGGCGGTATGCTCTTGGTATTCCTTGGCGAGGGGGATCTGGTTATAACCCGAGTATCCGTCTATTAGGGATAGCAATCCATATCCATAGGTCGCTTCTACGAGCTGATCAATGTTGGGGAGCGGGAAACTGTCCTTTGGGCAGGCTTTATTAAGATCTTTAAAATCAATGCAGATTCTCACTCCTCTATTTTTCTTTGGCACTATCACCATGTTAAATATCCATATCGGATATTGTACTTCTCGGATGACTCCTAACGCCTCCATTTTCTTTAGTTATTTTTGAATCGCATCGTGATATTCTGGTGCCACCTTCCGCATCTTTTGCCGTATAGGCTTGTGCTTTGGGTTAATTTTCAAATAATGACAACAGACTTCTGGGTCTATCCCAGGCATATCTTCCATACGCCATGCGAAGACATCAGAATATTCTTTTAGAACGCGTATTAGTTTTTCTTCTTCCTCTTTGTCGAGGAGAGTTCCATTTATAACCATACCCGGGTTTTCGGGTGTTCTGATATTTACTTCCTTTGTAGGTTCCGAGGCCGAGAAGTTTGACCTAAGCTCCCCCATATCGGAGAGGTTCTGTATGGGCTCTAAGGGTGAGTCCGAGGTTGGGACATTTTCCAAAGTTGGTGCATTGTCCGAGCATCTTGCTTCATTTGTCATTGCTATGAATGCATCGATTTTAGCCTGGCTTTTATCGTTCTTGGCCCTTTTCTTTTTTTACCTCTGGGGAGTTGCCTTGTTATCGCCATTCTGTACATCCATGTTGTAATAGTACTTAGCTTCGCTTGAGTCTCCCATGATTTCTGAGATCCCGTCAGGTGTTGGAAACCTTAGTCTCTGGTGATAGGTCGAGGCGACCCCCTTGATCCCATGGACCCAGGATCGCCCGACTATGGACGTGTAGGGTGATAGTACATCTACTACACAGAATGTGGTTAGAGTAAGAATTTTTCCTACGTGAATTTCTAAGGTGACTTCGCCCTTTGGGCAGGTCGACGAGCCATTGAAGCCAAATATATTGTATGTAAACGGTATTAGGCACTCGTCTCTAAGACCCATCTGTTGAACGTCTCATAAAACAGTATTTCGACGGAACTTCCTCCGTCTATCAGTATCTTAGGCATGGCCCATGGAAATACCTTAGGTTTTTCTTCCTCGCCCTCGTGTTCAGGTAGCGCGATAGCCATCGTAACCACTAATGGATCGTTGTGGTTTCGTCCTCCATCAGGTGCCTCTGAGGCTGAAAAGCTAATAGGTTGTTTCATCCACTCCTGCATAGGAGGCTCTTTTTTCACGCTGAAGACTTCGTCACCTTCGAAGTTTTGCTTGTGGTTTCGTCCTGTAATACTTCCTTCAGGTGTGGGAGTAGTGACAGCTGAGTGCAATATCGTATTGCATCGCAATTATTGTGACTCGCGTGGTATTTCCACATGATGTACGGGTGTTTCTGTGTCTGGTTGGATCGCTGGCTGTGCGATATACTCCTGGTGTTTTCCCTCATCAATCATGTCTTGCACCATCTTCTTTAGATCTCAGCACGAGTCTGTCGTGTGGCTATAGAATTGGTGAAACTCACATAAATCTGTTCTGTTCTTAGCGCGCTCGGGCTGCTGTCCTCTATTCCATGGGTAGGTGATTTTGTATTTTCCGTCAATCTTCTTAAGGATTTCGGATATATGGGTGTTCAGCTTCGTGTAGAATGGATCTATGAACTTTCCCTTCTTTTGTTGGTATTGGTCTCGCCCTTTTCATCCTCCACTTCGATGTTTATCGAACTGGGTAGATCCGTTGTTGGATCGCCCTTCTCCTTGGGCTGGCGTTTGAGGGTTCTGTGGTTTTACCACATTTGATCCTCTATTGGTTCCTTTTACCAATTTGTCATATGTACCATCTTGGAGTTCTTCAAGGGCTATGTAGTCCTCTTGAATCTCTCTCAGTTTCCCTAAGTTAGGTGGCATGGTCTCGTACATGCGAACAAATATTGGGTATGTCTTCCTTAGGATGTTTTTGAAACCCAAGATCGCGTAGGCCTCTGAGACTCTTCCGATCTCGGCACATAATTTTCTCCAACGAGTTACCAGATAGCGGAGTAACTCATTGGGTCCTCGAGCTAACTGGAACAACATGTCAATTTTAGGTTTGACTCGGATGTTATGTATGTATGTTTCTAAGAACAACTCGGATAGATGATCAAACGATTTAACCGATGATTTGGGAAGGTTATTGAACCACATTAGGGCCTCGTCTTTTAGACTGGATGGAAAGATTCTACACATCACCACATCGTAGTGACTCCACTGTGTCAGTGTCATGCGGTAGGATCTGAGATGTTCGATTGCATCGCCGGTCCCATTGAAGGGAGTTGCAAACGTTGGGAGCGTGTATTTCCTTAGAAATGGTCGGGCCAATAGATTCTAGGATAAGGGAGACTGTCCGGCCTCTTGCAGTGCTTCCTTCAACTTTTTTCCTTCTTGTTTTCCTGTAGCCTCTCTGCACATCGCTTCGAGTTGACAGAGTCGGGCTTGTAATTGGTCGTCATTGTGCCTCGTTTTGGCCTTCTTCCTTCGTCCTTGCGCTCTTTTGGGAAAGAAGGAAGTTTCTGGGAGGCGATATCTTGATCGCCCTGAATCCTCGTCCGATTGCTCGGCGTACATCACTATTTTAGAGCGAGTTGACCTTGAAGTCACCCCTCATTTGGGGTCTACGACTGCGTGGTTCTCGGCTATGCAGTTAGTTTTTACTTCGTCCTCCTTTTTCTTTTCTCGTCTATGCTTGGGATCAACATCAGATGATCCCTCGGACGGGCTCTCCTCCTCGTGTTGGACTTCTTGGCTTTCCCTTTGGAAAGTGCTCCCCTATTTCCTCGTTCGAGGTGTCAGGAATATGGACTCGCTCGTCATCCTGCAAGTTCTCAAAAGGATTCTCCTCCTCAGGGGTTTCCTTTATAGTAGTGAGTGACACCTTCTTCTTCGTTTTTTGTTTTAGCCTACGGTTTCTCCATTCTAGCCTCTTGTTACGTCTTTCTAACTTTGTCTTTCTTTCCTCCTGTGCATCTTGTGCTTTCAGGATGGCTGCGATTATAGCAGCGGTATCGCCGAGGTTAGAAGGTTCGTCTTTCTTCACCTCATTGCCCACTGTTTGCCTTGGCAAACGATTCAACCCTCCTGGTTGAGTTAAATGGATATCATTCTGTCTCTCAAAGGGGTTCCCATCTTCGTCAGAGATAGAGTTATCAGTTAACCCTTCCCGATACTGGTTATCGGGTTGTACCTATCCTGGGAGTACACCGTTGTGCATAGTTTCACCGAGCTCCATCTCGTCTAGTCCTCCAGATAGGGCTCCACCAGTTTTACCTTGGATCGTGTGAGCGGATCGTCTCATCACCATCACCTTACCTGCGATATATGCAATAATGCTTAATTTGTCTTTCCTTAAATAAAACTCGGACCCTAGATTTGGAGGTCATGTGCAATTACTACGTCTTAATTCAGACTGGACAGTTTAGTACAGGAATACTTTGCAGTAAATTTTGGAGACATGTGAAGATGTCAAAACATTCCCTACTTGCATAAAGTTTTGGTGATGGGAAAAGGTGTTTTGTTTGTCTCTCTTCTCGAGAAAAATACCTCCTTCTACACATCATACCTTTACTAGGAAAAAACCAAGTTATGACTATTGAGCATATCTTCCCATTTTAAGAAATATTTCTCAATATCTTCAAACTTTTGATTTTGAACAAACTTTGAGTTTGATGAATGATTATGTACTCATTAACCCTTCCCCTTGACTTAGAGTTAGATTTCTAAGAAGAAGATTATGGATTTTATTGAGTTAGAAGATGAAGAACATCATGAACAATTTGTCTTTTCCATTTTCACAGGATGATTTCTTTCCCTTATAAAGCTTACAGACTTAGAATTTTTCCAAGCTCTTTCATGAAGGAGATCGTTTGAGTGCCGAAGTGTTTAAAACTCCATTTTCACTCAGATCTTCAACTCTTTTGAGCTTCTTGAGGAAGGTATAAGAAATCTTGAAAAAACAAAAATCTTAAAGAAAATCAGTGAAAAACATGTAGATCCGATGGTTCTGAGGCTCTTCAGGACTTCACTGATCGTGTGGATCGTGCTGAGTCCAAGATCTACTCATGAACTTGAACAGAATTCTACACAGTGGTGTGAAATCCACTTCTCTCAAGGAGATATTGAAAACAATATAGAGCTGTTACTAGGGAGGCAGATTAAATCTTCATACCTCCATGTTTCTAGCGCCAAAATGTAGTTGCATCTTTTCTGATGGATACATCCAAGTAGATCTAAAGGCTATAAAACTACTAACATTCAAGATTCAAAGATAAACAAGATGTAAAGAACATGAAAAGTAAAGATTGACACAAGCATATAACGTGGTTCGGCCATGAAGAACTACGTCCACGGAAAAGAAGATGTTTTCTTTATTGATTAGGGTCTTTCCCTTGAAAGAGCTACAAATATCACTTAGATTTCTCACTCTCTCTTTATCTAGATCTCTCTCAGGAATTCTCTGTAGAAAGACCATCTAAAATTACATGTCCATTTCCTTCTACATGGACTGGTATTTATAGGCATTTTAGACTCGTGAAGGCCTGGTCTCGCCGAGATGGTGGAGTTATCGTACATCTTCTCGTTACTTCGGAAGAGCTCTATACTATCCCTCGTGATGGCCTACTTGGTTCTCCTTCCGAGTCATCTCGCTCCGTTCGTCATCGTGTTGCTCTTCCTTGGGGAACCTCGTGCTGCATCATCCTTGGTGTAGTATAGATCGCCCGAGTCTCCTGATACGATGTAGATTCATCCACGTCTCCTCTGATCCTTCATTAAATGCAGCCCTTCTTTTTATATTTGACCGTCTGAGTTGATTAGACTACTCCTTACACGCGTCATTCATGTAACGTTGTAGCAGGTGTCTCGATTCATACGAAATCACCTTTATAGAGTATGATTCGGTGCATCTACCTCATCACCTTATCATGAAGCCATCCCTTGAGATGTTGACACGTGGCCATCGGGTAATTTACCCTCACACTGTAGGTTAACGACTTGAAGACTTCATTGGGATTGTGAAGCCAGACCCAACTATTTTCTTTGTAGTTGCGTGATCTGATCTTGCTATTTTTATCGTATTGAGTACAATTGTAAAATTGGCTCGAGATTAATTTTCCGATAGGCAAGATAGAAAAGTAGTCACAAACATCTTCGTTTCATCGTTTGTGATTCCACAATATCTTGTTTCTCTAGTCGATTAAGATTATTGTGAGGTGATTGATAATTCTAGGCTGTTCTCCGGGAATATAAGTCCGGGTTATCAATTGGTTCCTGTTCACCTTGATTTATCAAAAGACAGAACAAAACTTGTAGGTATTTCATTGGGAGACAGATTATCTATTCTTGTAGACTTTTCTGTGTGATACAGATTTGTTTATTAAAGTCTTTGACTTTGGGTCGTAGCAACTCTTAGTTGTGGGTGAGATCATCTAAGGGAATCAAATACGTAGTATCTTGTTGGGATCATAGACGTAAGGAGCGTAACTGTACCTTGGATCAGTGTGAGATTGATTAGGGTTCAACTACAGTCCAGGCCGAAGTTAGTTTGTAGTAGGCTAGTGTCTTTAGCGACTTAATACAGTGTGTGTTCAATCTGGACTAGGTCCCGAGGTTTTTCTGCATTTGCGGTTTCCTCATTAACAAAACTTCTGGTGTCTGTGTTATTTCTTTTCCGCATTATTTTTTTTATATAATTGAAATATCACAGGTTGTGCGTTGAATCAATCAATTGAGAAATCCGACCTTTGGTTGTTGATTGAAATTGATTGATCCTTGAACATTGGTCTTTGGTACCGTTCAAGTTAATTTCTCGTGTATTCAATTAGACTCGCAGATTTCTATTTGCTTGAGTAAGTATTAAATCGACAAATTGAGATATAACCCTTTGGTATACTTTTCTTAAGATTTATTCTGACTGTCTAGTTGATTCTCTTGAAAAGTATATTGGGGCTAGTCCATACAGATTTCTAAGCGAATTATTGGGTGAGGTTGTTATACCCCCACTTTTTTAATTGGTATCAGAGCAGGAAAACACGTTTAAAGACCTTATAAGTCTGTGTTTGTAGCGATCTAACTCTATGGAAAGAAGTGCTATCTCTGATAAATGCATCACCAGAAACAAAAGTTCTGTTTCAACTATGTCTATTATAGAGAAAGATTCGTCAATCTCAAATATAGATGAACCTAGTGTTCTGACGAGACAGACAGACACTGACATTTGTTATCCCGATTACCCTTCAAGAGAGTCTTTCTCTATGAATGATAAAGAAGTAGCTGCAGAGAGTAAACTGATTCTAAACCTCATTAGAATCCAAGATGATAGATTTAATCGGTTGAAAAACAATGTCAATGTTCTTCTTGGTGTAGTAAGAGACCGTGATTCCAAAAATGCTGAAGTTGAATCTTCACGTATCCTATTTGAGGCAAGTCTCAAAAAGGATGCTTTGGATATTGAACATCGCCTGAATAAACTCTCGATTCAAGGATGTTCCAAAAAGTCCTCTATACCATCTACTTCTATTGCAACTGAGAATGTTCCAGTTTCAGAAGTAAAATCGGAATCCCTTCCTATTGGAAAAAAATGTGCCTATAACCTACTGATCAAGGATGTTGCACATCACAAGGGAGGAAGAAATCTTCAAATGATATTGTTAAGACGGAACTTTCTAATCACCCTCATGATCAGAAAGTATGTCCTTTTTGTGATTCAAAAGGGCCTGTTAAGCAGAAGAGAAACTCTAAGTTGAATAACAATTCCATTGTTCGACTTCAACACACCTTAGATTCAATCCTCAAAGGTGTAACTGGCATTCTTATATCTAAACCAATCGGTTTATGTTAGAGCATAGCTCGGTTGAACCCACCAAGCGTTGGTATGTCAAGTTTGGTTGTCATATTTTAGTGAATCAAAACTCATTTAAAGAGTCGCTTGATTATATAATAGAATCAACTTCATATAGGTTAGCTTGAAACTGTTAGGATATGAGACTTACAAGTATTACACGAAGACTTTAAGAATGTGAAGAAGTATGGAGCTACAACGAAAACATCATCCTTCCTCTTGAGGTTAGTAATATTTGACTTGAACCGTTTCATTCCCTAACGTATCTTTCAAGTCGTTCATATTGAAAACATAACTGCGAAGCTGTGTATGATACTCTAGTTATACATAATATTAAGGAATACAATACGAGGTTTATTGCTTAACCATTTAACTTTGTATATAAGACATCGACATGATCATATGAATGCTATTATGATTATGTATGGGTATGAGTGAAGATTTCATCCTAGGAAACAATGTTTTACATTCGTTTAAAGGAAGTAAGTTCATAAACTCGTTTTGTGTATCGAAAGGGAAATCGCTAGGTTTATTGGTATTGTTATTCATTGCAAATCTATTTTGAATTACCAATATGTGTGTTTAGTATAACTGCTCATAAAATTGTTTATGTATCTTGGTAAAACTATTCACAAGGCTTGACTTATGTATTGGTATGACTTTTATTAGTGAAACCGATCTTAAGTAATCACTCAAGATGGTATGATCGATACCTTGTAAATAGAAACTTTTATCTATCCATCGGGGAACCGATCCTAGTAAGAGGTGTGATAAACGCATTTATGTGTCTATTTTCATCTCTATTGTGTATATTGTTAGTACCCATTTTTGTACTTATTTTGGTATTTTATCTCTTTGTAGGTGTTTTTGGAGAAATAAGCTTTTGCGGCGAAATTGGCTCGAAAAGTTGATAAATGCAACCCAAGGGACGAGTGTTATGCGGACTCCAGCAACGGATAAGGGGTAACCTTTCCCATTCACGTTCAAATTCTGTTTTTTGCGGGAAACCAAAACCAAAACAGAAAACATGTTTCTGGCAGTTTTGGTGTTAGTGATTTGGAGGAGTTTTAGGTCGACTAAACCTCTGATTTTCATAGGATAGACTCCTTATGGGTCTAGGAATCTAATATGGGTGTTGAAATCAATTAAACTGGGCTCAATCGACGGATTTTTATCTCAACAGTAAAATATGGAAAGTCACGTGTGTGACCTGTTTTTGGAAATTTTAGAGAGATTAAAGTGCTATAAACCTTCCCAAAGATTGGTATTTATCTAAGGAAGAGTTTAGAATCAAAAGGAAAGCTCAGAAACGCGTATAAATTCTAAAACAAGAAATTGCCGCAACTTTGCCGTGAAGAGAAAGGAAGATATTTTGGAAGATTTTGGAGAGATTTAATCGCTCTTTTTGATATAAATAGATTGGTTGGGTCATATAGAAGAGGTGTCGAAAGTTAGGGAAAGTTTAGAACACGACAGAGCCGAGAAATCAAAGGTGCAGGAAACCGGGTTCTGCTGCTGATGCTGCTGTTGAAGAACATGAAGAACATTCACCCACACGGAACAGTCGCAGACGAGTGTCCTTCTTCAACAACAGAACCGATTTATCGTTTATTAACAACACTTCATTGTAACGGTGATTTCTGTAACGCCAGAAAAGCGTTGCAGATTCGCTGTATTATTATTTCTCTTCAATAAAAACACTTTTTGAGCCATGAATCAATCTTTTGAGCATGTTTTTACCATGAGGAGCTAAACCCCAACACTGGGATGACGGAGGAAGCCATGTTTCACAATTGATGGTAATTATAATTGATTCTTATGACTTTTTGCATTGCTTTTCAATCGATTTATGATTTTCGTTGAATATTTGTGATTTTGTTTGATAGTGTATGCTTAGTCTAAGAAATTTTGATACACTATGCTTATGATTTACATCTAATGCTTTATAAAATCTACTTTTGGCAAAGGAATAGAGTCTATAAAAGAGCTAGTATTTTTATGAATCATCATATGAACCAATTGATTGTGAAGTTTGGTGGAATCCTAAGTCCTAGTCTCTCGTAATATTGATATCATCTTTGTTTATTTGCTATTTTAATTGGAATATAAGTCCAGAATCGAGTCTTCACAAGTCCGAGTTGAACGAACTCTACTTATCACTTTTTACAACAACATAAAATCACATCAAGGTGCAACAAATTTAAAAAAAGGGGAATCGATCCTTGTAAGAGATGCAACACGTTTTTAGTAGATGGGGGAACTGAAAAGACGAAGGTACCCAAATATACCTCAATCTAAAACTTTTCCACCTATAAGTCCTTTTCCGAAAGTGATTGTCTATGGACTGAGTCGAGACAATACAACTAATCGGTTCACACTTCGTGTGATCGTCTATGGATACGAGATCGATACAATACAACAACGAAGTATGTTTACTTGATAATAGGTTCGGACTTAACCAAACTCTAGGGATTGTCTATCAAGTAAAATAGGAATTAACGTTTGTGCGATTTACTTTAAATTATAATAAAAATAATTATAACTGCGGAAAATAATAGTAAATGACACAACAAGATTTTGTTAACGAGGAAACCGAAAATGCAAAAAAACCCCAGGACCTATTCCAGAATTGGATACTCTCAGAATTAAGCCGCTATACAAAATCAAACCAACTTCGTATAGTTGAGACCAAGCAACTAAACCTATAGTTCACCTAGTTTCCTCAGTATCCCTGCACCTCCAAGTCACGCACTTGGAACAATTCCTTTGGTTCGTGTTCCAAACAGTAAAGGAACAAAAAATCTGTTCGGTAACAACTCTTTTCAAACAACGTGATATGAGTTTGACAAAGGCTCTTCCGTTTAACCAATAAACTCCTTTGTCGGGTCTTTAAATCAATCTCTCAACAACTACCGAAGTAATTGTTAGACTATGCAATCAATACTATTAATCACAAAGAAGTGTATTGATGCCGATCTACTCAACTAATCAATCCAATCTATCACAAAGATAAACCGATTATAGTTGGATCCCTTTCCAGCCGAAACAAGAATTGTGCACACCAAAGATTATGAACCCAAAAAGTCTTCTTGTCTTCAAATCTTCTTTGATCTTCAATCAGCACCTACACACAATAAACTTGAATCTCTTGTGATCAATCACACACAGAATGGAGTCTGTTAACGTTGGATTATCACAAGACGTTTTTAGATCTACAAACAGTCTAAAGATCCCCGTCGAAACTTCGATCTAGTTTGAGTGAATCTTATATCAGAAGAGAAGATTATCAAGCATAAACAAACTAGGTGCAATCAAAGTTCAACAACCGTTAGTAAATCAAATCAATCGAAAACTAAAATAAACTGCAATTATCTAGTTTCCCACCAACGGTACTAATAGAGCTTCTCAATCCCAAAGAAGTCTTTAAACCGAGCGGCCGTAAAAGATTTCTCCTAATTAGGGTACTTTCCTCTCTGATAGGCGGCTCCACCCGTAACAACACAACTGAGGTAGTTTTGCTGGCTCTGAGGATTAGTTTGCTAGAAATGCAAACTTCAATATTTATAGACAAAGGAAGTTTGAACACCAAGGAATTTCCAAAACCGAATATTCTCAAAGATATGCAATAAACACAAAATTGGTTTTCATAACTCCTAGAAATGAACTGTCCAAATATTGACCGAAATCCCAATAGAAAAATCTATAATCAGTAAATGCATATTACTAATTATTATTTTCTAAAGATATGCATTTAATTGCTGGAAATTAAAAAGCATATAAAAACTAAGAAACCTTAATTAAAAGATTCTCAATTTATTTCGATCCTGGGATTCTCCTTTAGCTATTAAGGAATATCTTTGAACAATTAATGATAAGAGTTACTGCACATGTTCAAAGTATGTCGACATCTTACTTTGCAAGTCCTTTTCCATACTTACAATCTTGGAAACGATTTGCCACACTTCCAAACGAATTTAGAATTGATTCATCTGACTTCTAAGAACTATGTGACTGATTATCCTATCAAATCACCAATCATGGGTTTCACGGTTCTACAAAAACAAGTTCGGTTCAACCTCCATGTGACTACTGTGCATAGTCACGCTAGTTACCAAAACTCGGTTGACTAGGTACTAGGATCGATTCCCCACATACTTATGGTAACTACCTGTATTTGGTGCACATGTTCATAGGATCCGTTCCCCCATCTTCTAAGAACTTATTGCACATGTTCATAGGATCGGTTCCCCCATCTACTAAAATCTAGTTGCACCTCTTACAAGGATCGATCCCCCTCTGGTAAATTTGCTGCACCTCTTAGTAGGATCGGTTCCCCAATGGCTAGATAAAAGTTGCTATTTACAAGGCATCGATCATACCATCTTGAGTGATTACTGAAGATCGGTTTCACTAATAAAAGTCATACCAATACATAAGTCAGGCCTTGTGAATAGTTTTACCAAGATACATAAACAAGTTTATGAGCGGTTATACTAAACACACATATTGGTAATTCAAAATAGATTTGCAATGAATAACAATACCAATAAGCCTAGCGATTTCCCTTTCGATTCACAAAACGAGTTTATGAACTTACTTCCTTTAAACAAATGTAAAACATTGTTTCCTATGATGAAATCTTCACTCATACCCATACATAATCACAATAGCATTCATATGATCATGTCGATGTCTTATATACAAAGTTTAATGGTTAAGCAATAAACCTCGTATTGTATTCCTTATTACTATGTATAACTAGAGTATCATACACAGCTTCGCAATTATGTTTTCAATATGCACGACTTGAAAGATACGTTAGGGAATGAAACAGTTCAAGTCAAATATTACTAACCTCAAGAGGAAGGATGATGTTGTCGTTGTAGCTCCATACTTCTTCACATTCTTCAAGTCTTCATGTAATACTTGTAAGTCTCATATCCTAACACTTTCAAGCTAACCTATACGAAGTTGACTCTAGTATATAATCAAGCGACTCCTTAAATGAGTTTTGATTCACAAAAATATGACAACCAAACTTAACATACCAACGCTTGGTGAGTTCAACCGAGCTATGCTCTAAAAATCTCCCCCTTTGTCAATTTTAGTGACAAAACTCTTACATCATATGGATAAACAAATTACAAGAATTCATTACACACATACGCTTGATTCCAAGTTCAACAGCACAAAACCTGCATTAAATTCAATCCTTAAATGCCGCTGCTGACATTATAATAACAAAGCTAATACTCCCCCTAAAGGTAAGATAGGTAGATTTTCAATCCGCACATCTTTGTTATTTTCATGTAGTTCATTATAACTACGTATCATATGATATGTGACTCCCCCTTAGTCTATGCTTTCACTCTTTTCGTTAGAATAATCGTTTTAGCACAAATGTCCTTTCCCTTAGTGATACCAATTCACAAAAAGTCAATATCACTTGTTTACTCCATATATTTCTCCCCCTTTTTGTCACAAAATGACAAAGAAACGAAAAAAAATAAAGGACAAACCGAAAGGATCTTACACATCTCACAAAGAGAATTTGCAAACCTATAAGAGCTAAGCACGAGGGTTTTACACACCATTTTAGATAACCAATATTAAAACAGAAACTACAAGTAATTTGGTTTTAACCTGTTATCTAGGAAACAATTGCCCGAAGAAATTTTCCCTAATAGATTAGCATATCAAAAGTCGACTAATCACCTTAGTTCTTTTGCTAAACCGATTGTACGAATACAATCGCTTGTTCGATTAGACCAAAATAAAGATCAGAATTAACTTTATTTTTCTCATCAGGCTCTAATTATTGTCAATAATAACTTAGACCTTTCACTTTTAAACAAGACAAATACTAGGTTAGTTAACTAGTAATTCTTGTTAAGGCATTCGGTTAGACTTGAATAACCGAAACCTCCACGTTTGATAAGTCTAACTAAGATCCGAAAAACTTAGTTTCTCTTATCCGGAAATCACTTGGACTAAACAAATGATCCCCAAACCTTTTGTTAAGCCATAAACAATTCATACAAACCAAATAAATCAACTTGTATAATCATTTATCTTAACCTGAAGCAATTAAAACAAACATAGACATTATAGCACCGCAATTGCACCGAAATTTTGTAAGCCTATACAATTGATATCAAACAATAACGAAAGATAACAATAGTTTTTCTTAACCGGAAATAATTGAATCACAATCAAACATCCATACACAAATAATGGAATAAACATCAATTGTACCGAAAATTTTGTTAAGCAAAAGCAATAAATATATGCAATAAAATCATGCTTTTCTTAAACAGGAAAACAATTAACTAACAAGATTGTTACCTCAAATTCCACATCCTCTTCTCCCCTTAAGATATGTCATTAAGCACAAGTTCACTTAAAACTCTCCCCCATTAAAATTGTCATCCTCCCGCCAAAACAAAAGAACAACAACAAAGAGCAACCTTTACCAGATAAAGGTTGAAAACCGGTTTTAACTATTCGATGCAAAAGTTGAAACCTCGAAACACATATGCTTTTATGCTAAACTAAAAGATTCAACATATTGTGACGTTTTTCACATATTATTTATGCAGGAACCCCTCATGATCCTTTGATAAAGCCTACCAACATGGTCTAGAACTTAATCCCGCTAAATCAAAAAGTCACCCAAACCATAAGGGTTCACACAATTATGAGATCGAATATCAAGGTAATAAAACCGAAAACAAACATCCAATAAACATACATAGCAATAAAATAAAGCATTCAAGCATATGCTATGTAATCGTAAACTATCACAAGAAAAATTATAAAATAATAATTTTATTCATAATAAGATAGTTTTATTCAAAATAGACTTTACAATTATTGAAAGAAATCAAAAACTGAAGTCTATTTTCCTGGATTAAGTCTTCAGCATAAGACTTAATCTTTAGTGGTGCTCTTATTGTTTACTGAAGTTTCATCAGTATTCACACTATTAAAGTATGTCTCAAGGATTTTTTTGGCAACCACTTTCTGTTTTCCAAGATCTTCAATTTGAAGCTTCAAATCAGCTAGCTCACTTTTTGCTTCTTCCATTATGTCTTTCAGACTGTCTCGATCTTGTATCAAAGAAAAGAGATTTCCTATGAGTTCTTCAAACCCATGCATAGCTTCATGCATACCATCTGTGGGAAACCACTTGGTAGAATATGAATCATCGATCGCAAAGAGACTTATTTCTTCTTGAGATCTATCAGAGTTGTGATCAGAAACGATTCTTGAGACAATCTTCCTGATTCTTCGTTTTGAGAGAAAATCTGGACAGTTCTAACTTTTCGAGCTTCCCTTTTATTACTCCTTGTAACACTTCGAGTTATAGGAGACATGATTTAGTTCAAGACTTTTCAGGGAAGATCTTTTTCTTGAGAGAAGATTTTTCTTATAAAGATAAGAATATATTCGGTTCACGAAAACAGGGTTTCCGAAAATAGGCTATTTTACCGAACTTCTCTTTTTATTAAAGGAAAATATCCTTATTACCAAACATACGATCCAGTACCCACTTGTGCTCTTGATTTTTATGTGCTTTTCTCATCCAAGGTTATGAGCACAAAATAGATGAGATAGCACATTCTCCATACAACTAGGTTGTGATGGAGTAAGCCTTTTCTGGCTTACTATGAGTATCAGAAACATAGTTCATGTTTCTCTTTGGGAATTTCTGCCCAATATATTTTCTCCCAAGAAGGTGATCCTTCCTTGATCTAAAGCCATGATCAATCGGAGAAGCTGTACTGACGTGAGAATTTTCAGAGATGGATAAATCTCTCTTAATTCTATCAATGAGATTTTCATATGATTTTCTCATTCTAAGGATTTCCTTATTATGCACATCATCATGATCATTTGAAACAATTATCGAAAAATCCTGATTGTTTCCTTTGGCAGAGAATTTATCTTCCCTTCTTTCCTGGAATCGTTCTTCATCAAAACAACAGTTTCGATATGGGTGAGGAGGAACTTTTTTCCAGAAGCAATTGTCAACTCTTGAACTAGATTCATTTGAGTTGATTCTATCGGGGTGGGATAAATTCTGTCTTTCTACTGAGGAATGATCTTTCAGTTTTTCAAGACAAGAAACTTCTTTCAATACCTTTACCACCATCTTTTGAAGAAGTATGAGTTTCCTGTCAAGTGACTGAAAATTGTATTCCTTAGGATCACCTTTACGGAATCGGTTCAAAGTTTCCTTTGGACAAGATTTTGTTTGATCATCAGTAGATCTAGAAGCTGGTTTCTTATCCTCTTCTGACTTGATGTAGTTCGGAAGACTACCATCATCATGATCTGTTTCCGTTGTGATAATATTATCACAATCTTCAAAAGTCGAGCTAGGACTTTTTGTTTCCACATTATCAGAAGAAATTAAAACAACATCATTAGTCAGGATCATAGGATGATTCTCTTTATCATGAGTAAGAGATTTACCCAGCGCTTTTAGTTTGACAGTGAGATCCATATTTTCTTTGGCTAAAAGATTTAGTTGAATATCTTTATCTCTGATCAATCACACACAGAACGGAGTCTGTTAACGTTGGATTATCACAAGACGTCTTTAGATCTACAAACAGTCTAAAGATCCCCGTCAAAACTTCGATCTAGTTTGAGTGAATCTTATATCAGAAGAGAAGATTCTCAAGCATAAAAAAAATAGGTGCAATCAAAGTTCAACAACCATTAGTCAATCAAATCAATCGAAAATTAAATAAACTACAATTATCTAGTTTCCCACCAACGGTACTAATAGAGCTTCTCAATCCCAAAGAAGTCCTTAAACCAAGCGGCCGCAAGAGATATCTCCTAATTAGGGTACTTTCCTCTCCAATAGGCGGCTCCACCAGTAACAACACAACTGCTGGCTCTGAGGATTAGTTTGCTAGAAATGCAAACTTCAATATTTATAGACTAGGAAGTTTGGACATCAAGGAATTTCCAAAACCGAATATTCTCAAAGATATGCAATAAACACAAATTCGGTTTTCATAATTCCTGGTAATACACTATCCAAATATTGACCGAAATCCCAATAGAAAAATCTATAATCAATAAATGCACATTACTAATTATTATTTTCTAAAGATATGCATTTAATTGCTGGAAATTAAATAACATATAAAAACTAAGAAACCTTAATTAAAAGATTCTCAATTAATTCCGATCATGGGATTCTCCTTTAGCTATTAAGGAATATCTTTGAACAATTAATGATAAGAGTTACTGCACATGTTCAAAGTATGTCGACATCTTTACTTTGCAAGTCCTTTTCCATACTTACAATCTTGGAAACGATTTGCCACACTTCCAAACGAATTTAGAATCGGTTCATCTGACTTCCAAGAACTATATGATAGATTATCCTATCAAATCACCAATCATGGGTTTCACGGTTCTACAAAAACAAGTTCGGTTCTACCTCCATGTGAGTCTTGTGCATAGTCACGCTAGTTACCAAAACTCGGTTGACTAGGTACAAGGAACGGGTCCCAACATACTTATGGTAACTACCTGTATTTGGTGCACATGTACATAGTATCAGTTCCCCCATCTTCTAAGAACTTGTTGCACATGTTCATAGGATCGGTTCACCCAGCTACTAAAAACGTATTGAACCTCTTACAAGGATCGATTCCCCTTTTGTAAATTTGATGCACCTCTTACTAGGATCGGTTCCCTAATGGCTAGATAAAAGTTTCTATTTACAAGGCATCGATCATACCATCTTGAGTAATTACTTAAGATCGGTTTCACTAATAAAAGTCATACCAATACATTAGTTAGGCCTTGTGAATAATTTTACCAAGATACATAAACAAGTTTATGAGCGGTTGTACTAAACACACATATTGGTAATTCAAAATAGATTTGCAATGAATAACAATACCAATAAGTCTAGTGATTTCCCTTCCGATTCACAAAATGAGTTTATGAACTTACTTCCTTTAAACGAATGTAAAACATTGTTTCCTTGGATGAAATCTTCACTCATACCCATACATAATCACAATAGCATTCATATGATCATGTCGATGTCTTATATACAAAGTTTAATGGTTAAGCAATAAACCTCGTATTGTATTCCTTAATACTATGTTTAGCTAGAGTATCATACACAGCTTCGCAGTTATGTTTTCAATATGCACGACTTGAAAGATACGTTAGGGAATGAAACAGTTCAAGTCAAATATTACTAACCTCAAGAGGAAGGATGATGTTGTCATTGTAGCTCCATACTTCTTCACATTCTTCAAGTCTTCATGTAATACTTGTAAGTCTCATATCCTAACACTTTCAAGCTAACCTATACGAAGTTGACTCTAGTATATAATCAAGCGACTCTTTAAATGAGTTTTGATTCACTAAAATATGACAACCAAACTTGACATACCAACGCTTGGTGGGTTCAACCGAGCTATGCTCTAACAATCTCTCCCTTTGTCAATTTTATTGACAAAACTCTTACACAATATGGATAAACAAATTACAAAAATTCATTATACGCATACGCTTGATTCCATGTTCAACAGCACAAATCCTGCATTAAATTCAATCCTCGCATCTGACATTATAATAACAAAGCTAATACTCCCCCTAAAGGTGAGATAGGTAGATTTTCAATCTGCACGTCTTTGTTATTTTCATGTAGTTCCTCATAACTACGTATCATATGATATGTGACTCCCCCTTAGTCTATGCTTTCACTCTTTTCGTTAGAATAAAAAATTTAGCACAAATGTCCTTTCCCTTAGTGATACCAACTCAAAACAAGTCAATATCACTTGTTTACTCCATATATTTCTCCCCCTTTTTGTCACAAAATGACAAAGAAACGAAAAAATAAAGGACAAACCGAAAGGATCTTACAAATCTCACAAAGAGAATTTGCAAACCTATAAGAGTTGAGCACGATGGTTTTGCATACCATTTTAGATAACCAATATCAAAACCGGGACTATAAGTAATTTGGTTTTAACATGTTATCTAGGAAACAATTGCCCGAAGCAATTTTCCCTAATAGATTAGCACATCAAAAATCGACTAAGCACCTTAGTTCTTTTACTAAACCGATTGTACAAATACAATCGCTTGTTCGATAAGACCAAAATAAAGATCAAAATTAACTGTATTCTTCTCATCAGGCTCTAATTATTCTCAATAATAACTTAGACCTTTTACTTTTAAACAAGACAAATACTAGGTTAGTTAACTAGTAATTCTTGTTAAGGCATTCGGTTAGACTTGAACAACCGAAACCTCCACATTTGATAAGTCTAACTAAGATCCGAAAAACTTAGTTTCTCTTATCCGGAAATCACTTGGACTAAACAAATGATCCCGAAACCTTTTGTTAAGCCATAAACAATTCATACAAACCAAATAAATCAACTTGCATAATCATTTATCTTAACCGGAAGCAATTGAAGCAAACATAGACATTATAGCACCGCAATTGCACCGAAATTTTGTAAGCCTAAACAATTGATATCAAACAATAACGAAAGATAACAATAGTTTTTCTTAACCGGAAATAATTGAATCACAATCAAACATCCATACACAAATAATGGAATCAACATCAATTGTACCGAAATTTTGTTAAGTAAAAGCAATAAATATATGAAATAAAATCATGTTTTTCTTAAACAGGAAAACAATTAACTAACAAGATTGTTACCTCAAATTCCGCATCCTGTTTTCCCCTTAAGATATGTCATTAAGCGCAAGTTTACTTAGAACTCTCCCCCATTAAAGTTATCATCCTCCCGCCAAAACAAAAGAACAACAACAAAGAGCAACCTTTACCAGAGAAAGGTTGAAAACCGGTTTTAACTATGTGATGCAAAAGTTGAAACCTCGAAACACATATGCTTTTATGCTAAACCAAAAGATTCAATATATTGTGACTTTTTCACATATTGTTTCTACAGGAACCCCTCATGATCCTTTGATAAAGCCTACCAACATCGGCTAGAACTTAATCCCGCTAAATCAAAAAGTCACCCAAACCATAAGGGTTCACAAATTATGAGATCGAATATTAAGGTAATAAAACCGAAATCAAACATCCCATAAACATACATAGCAATAAAATAAAGCATTCAAGCATAGGCTATGTAACCGAAAACTATCACAAGAAAAATTATAAAATAATAATTTTTTTCATAATAAGATAGTTTTATTCAAAATAGGCTTTACAATTATTAAAAGAAATCAAAAACTGAAGTCTATTATTCTGGAATTTACTCCTTCATCTCAGCACCGGTGAAGGATAGGTTATTACTTTCGCACTTCCACTTGTGAAATTCTTCCAGTAGATAACCTTATTGCTTGACCAGAATTTCTTACAGTTGAGATATTTTCGAGAAGGATTCTGCAAGAATATGTAATTCGGTCTTGGATTGAACACAGAAGTGTGTCAATGCTTCAATACACTGATCTTTCTTCATCATATTCTCTCTTTCCTTCTAGCTTAGCCAATCTCTCTTTTTGATCTTACTCCTTGATTTCTCGTCCAGAGATGATGCATATTTATTCTTCAAGAGATCTTTCTTATCTAGCATCTAATCAAGAGAAGACATTGGATCCAGACCCATAGTTCGGACAAGGAATGACCAAAGAATATAAGGATATTTTTATATTTCGAAAATATAATATTCCCATAAATACGAATATCATAAATATTTTCAATTTCTAGATTTTATTCCCGTAATCTACACAAAAGTGCCTTGAACTTTCTTCTTCCTTACACAAAAATTGGCACACAGTAAGGAAGATGTTCTAATACCGTTTAAGTGGTATTAGTGTGATATTTTCTCTCACTATGGAATCTAGAACAGCAAGAGTGTCCTTGATCTAGTATCATATGGAATAATCTCTTTTCGTTACCACTGGTTAACGAAGCATCTTGAGATTGACTGAGGTTGCATATGCAACTTTTAGCAATTCTGTTCTTGAGACAGTTTTTGCATTTTGTCTTATTCTTCCCTTTACCATTAGATGATTTACTAACATCGGAAGACATGTCCATTTTTAAAATGGGTAAATCACTAATGGAGGCGGAAGAAATAAGATTAACAACTAATGCAATATTAGTTGTTTCCTCTTCTTCAGAATCATATGAATCAGAGGTCTTATCAAGAGTTATAGCCAGTGCATTGCCTCCTGTGTATTTCTTAAGATTGGGACAGTCTTTAGCAATATTACCAAACCCTTTACACTTAAAGCATTGTGGATGATATTCATCGTCTTCTTCCTGATCTTTCTTGACTGGAACACGATCATGTGGACGAGACGATCGATGAGTATCTTTAATGAATCTCTTACTCCTTTTCTTTAAGAGATCTCGAAACTGTCTAGTGATCAGTGATAATGATTGTTCAATTTCATCATCAGACAATTCTGCAATCTGTTCATTTGGATCATCCAAATGTCTATTTTTCTTCATTGGAGCTTTCGGAATTTTGCAGCTTTAAAAGCAATTCCCTTAGTTTGAATAGACTGTGATTCATGATCAAAGATCTTTAACTTTCCAACGAGTGTGCTTCGTGAGAGTGTTGAAAGATCATTAGCTTCTATGATTGCATGCTTCTTAGAATCGTATCTTGATGGCAACGATCTGAGAATTTTGCATACTATGTCTTTTTCAGAGATAGTCTTTCCAAGAGAGAAAGAAGCATTAATTATCTCAAAGAGTTTGAAGTAAAACTTTTCAAAAGTGTCGCTGTCATCCATTCGAAGGTTTTCCCAGTCGGATAATAGATTTTGAAGTCTAGCTTCCTTCTCTGAAGTGTTTCCTTCGAATACGATCTAAAGATTATCCCAAGATTCTTTCGAAGTTAGGCATGTTGATACATGATGTTGTAGATCACAATTTACAGCATGTACAATAGCATTCAAACCATCTGAATTCTGCTTAGAAAAAGCCTTTTCTTCAGTTGAGTAATCTACTAAGCGTTTAAACTCAGTTTCTGAATTTGCTACTTTCGGGCGATCATAACCATCGACGACTAATAGCCATGTATTAAAGTCTCGTGATTGAAGAAAAAATCTCATAGCATATTTCCACCATAGATAGTTTGATCCGTCAAATCTTGGCGGTACGTTAATCGAAGTCGATTCATTAAAACTCGAATTCATTTCTTATAGGTTGGATCGCACCAAACACAGATTGTTAAGTATTTTTCGTGTTTGCCTGCTCTGATACCAATTGAAAAGACGAGGGTACCCAAATATACCTCAATCTAAAACTTTTCCACCTATAAGTCCTTTTCCGAAAGTGATTGTCAATGGACTGAGTCGATAAAATACAACTAATCGGTTCACACTTCGTGTGATCGTCTATGGATACGAGATCGAGACAATACGACAACGAAGTATGTTTACTTGATAATAGGTTCGGACTTAACCAAACTCTAGGGATTGTCTATCAAGTAAAATAGGAATTAACGTTTGTGCGATTTACTTTAAATTATAATAAACACAATTATAATTGCGGAAAATAAAAGTAAATGACACAGCAAGATTTTGTTAACGAGGAATTCGCAAATGCAGAAAAACCTCGGGACCTAGTTCAGAATTGAATACTCTCAGAATTAAGCCGCTATACAAAATCAAACCAACTTCCTATAGTTGAGACCAAGCAACTAAACCTATAGTTCACCTAGTTTCCTCACTATCCCTGCGCCTCCAACTTGCAATAAGTCACGCACTTGGAACAATTTATTTGGTTCGTATTCCAAACAGTAAAGGAACAACATATCTGTTTGGTAACAACTCTTTTCAAACAACGTGATATGAGTTTGACAAAGGCTCTTCCGTTTAACCAATAAACTCCTTTGTCAGGTCCTTAGATCAATCTCTCAACAACCACCGAAGTAATTGTTAGACTATGCAATCAATACTATTAATCACAAAGAAGTGTATTGATGTAAATCTACTCAACTAATCAATCCAATCTATCACAAAGATAAACCGATTATAGTTGGATCCCTTTCCATCCGAAACAAGTATTGTGCACACCAAAGAATATGAACCCAAAAAGTCTTCTTGTCTTTAAATCTTCTTTGATCTTCAATAAACACCTGCACACAATCAACTTGAATCTCTTGTGATCAATCACACATAGAACGGAGTCTGTTAACGTTGGATTATCACAAGACATCTTTAGATCTACAAACAGTCTAAAAACAGTAAGAGTTTTCCGAAACAGTATGGTCAAGAGAGTCCGAAAATATCTTGTCCAAATTTTTCATGAACTTCCCTAAGATCAAAAGTATTTTTCTAAAAATAGAAAAAGTATTCCAAACCTATAATTTAGATGTTCATGATATTGAGTATAGTATTATACTTTTCTCATATTTTAGTGCTCCTTTAAGAATTTCCCATTTATTTAAATCGATCACAAGTGGGGAAATTCTTTGAAGTGAGCACTTGATGGCTCTTCTTTATGTTCGGAACACAATCTATCCTGATGTTCTCGGACATCTTCCTTTGTGAAACTATTCCAAGAATAACTTTCTTTCATTAAGTCACAACTTGAGTGATATGATACAATAGAAGGATCAGTTCGATGATCAGGATCACAAGTGTGACAAGAATTCTTTTGAGTCACGAATTGAGTAGAACTCTTATATAGACCCAAAAAATTCTTGGAATATGACAACATCTTTTGATGAGATTGTTTACTTGATTCTGATTTAGACAGTTGATCAACAACAAAACAGCATGATTTGAAATCATTTGTTTGAGTGCATTTATGTTGATCATTGCCACAGTCAGTAAGATAATCCTTGTCACAATACATGACTGTTTTACTTGACCAGATCTTTTTTGATTCTTGCAAGTGGTTAGACTATTAGAATCAAGATGTTGTTATTAGTTAAGAGATTCTGGGAATTAGAATTACATATCCTTTTCTTAACTAATAGATCTTTTCTGATTTGATCATTGTCAAATCCTTTAGATTCTGTTTCAAGAGAAAAATGAGCAGTATTTTCAACTTGAAATAGACTAGATGTGATTATCATCATGTCAGGAGGTTCATGAACTCCAAAGATTTCTTGAGAGACAGCTTCTTCATGAAACCTGGTTTTTATTAAAGATTTCTCTGATGATTCTCTCGACAGATGGATAATATATATTATTTTTTAAATTATATTTTTCAGCAAGCTTTATGAAAAATTTAATCTCGTCACTGTCATCTGAATCTTACTTGTTTGTCACAAGTATTTGTTTTCTTATTAACCCATCATGGTTAATATCTCCTGAGTTGTGTTCAACCAGTGAACTAACAGAGCTGAGCTATTTATCAGGTTTTGAAAACAAACAGTCTTCCCGAAGTATATCATCTTCTTGCTCTACGTTAACTGAATCACCCATTAGATTCAATTCTTATAGGTTGGATCGCACCAAACACAGATTGTTAGATCTTTTCGTGTTTGCCTGCTCTGATACCAATTGAAAAGACGAGGGTACCCAAATACACCATAATCTTTAATTTATCCACATATAAGTCCTCTTACCGAAAGTGATTGTCTATGGACAAATTCGAGACAATACAAAAAATCGGTATTCACACTTTGTGTGATCATCTATTGATACGAGATCGAGACAATACAACAATTATAGTGTGATTACTTGATAATAAGTTCAGACTTAACCAAACTCTATAGGATCACTATCAGGTAATACGGAGTTAACGTTTGTGTAATTTACTTTAAATTATAATAACAACAATTATAATTGCGGAAATGAAAAGTAAATGACACAGCAAGATTTTGTTAACGAGGAAACCTCAAATTTAGAAAAACCCCGGGACCTAGTCCAGAATTAAGCCGATATACAAAATCTAAACCAACTTCGTATAGTTGAGACCAAGCAACTAAACCTATAGTTCACTTAGTTTCTTCGGTATCCCTGCGCTTCCGACATTCAATAAACTCACGCACTAGAACAATTCCTTTAGATCGTATTCCAAACAGTAAAGAAACAATATGTTTGGTAACAACTCGCTTGATTCTTACAGATGAAGATATCTCAAGTCATAAGCAAAGGCTCTTCCGTTTAACAAATAAACTCATTTTCCTGGTCAGATCAATCTATCCAACAACTACCGAAGTAGCAGAGTTTAGATTTGCAATCAATCAATATAGAATCAAACAAGAAACTATAAGGTGATGCCGATCTTACACAACTAATCAATCGAGTAAATCCGATTCTAGTTGGATCCCAGACGATCAAGGTTTGTGCACACCCAAAGATATAGAAACCAAATAATAATAAAAAAATTGTCTTCAAATATTCTTTAATCTTCAATAAACACCTGCACAACACCACTTGAATCTCTTGTGATCAATCACGCACAGAACGGAGTCTGTTAACAATGGATTATCACAAGATGTCTTTAGATCTACAACCAGTTCTAAAGATCCCGTTGACACTTCGATCTAGTTTGAGTGAATCTTATATCAAAAGAGAAGATTCTCAAGAATAAACAAACTAGGTGCAATCAAAGTTCAACAACCGTTAGTCAATCAAATCTATCGAAAACTAAAATAAACTGCAATTATATATCTAGAGCTTCTTGATCCCACAGAAGTTTTTAAAGGAGCGGTCGTAAGAGATTTCGCCTAATTAGGGTACTTTCCTCTCCGGATAGATGGCTCCACCAGAAACAACAAAAAGATGAAGTTTGCCTGGCTCTTAGGATAGTTTGATCGAAATGCAAATTTGGGTATTTATAGACCAAGGATTTTTGGACACCAAGGAATTTCGAAAACCGAATATTCTCAAGATATGCGATAAATGCCCAAATCGGTTTTCATAATTCCTGGAAATGCTTTGTCCAAAGTTTACCGAAATCTCACTAGAAAATCTCCAATTAGTAAATGCACATTACCAATTTTTATTTTCCAGAGATATGCATTTAATTGTTGGTAATTAAAAGCATATAAAACTAATAACCTTAATTAAAAGATTCTTAATTTATTTCTGTCTGAGATCTCCTTGAGTTATTAAGGAATATTTTTGAACAATAAAAGGTAAGAGTTACTGATCATGTTCAAAGTATGTTTACATTTTTTCTTTGTAAATCCTTTTTCATATCTACAATCTTGGAATCGATTATACCACACTTCCAAACAAGTTTAGAATTGGTTCATCTGTATTCCAAGACAACTATGTGATTGATCAAATATCAAATCACGAATCATGGGTTTACGGTTCTACCAAACACAAGGATCGATTCTACCTTAATATGGTTACTGGGACTGGTTACATCAGTTACCAGGATCTGTTACATCAATTACCAGGACCGGTTACCATATACTATTACTTGTGATCGGTTACACAAGTCACTAGGATCGGTTACACCAATTACTAGGGCCGGTTACGCCAATTACAAGGATCGATTACACAACTCTTTTGTGATCGGTCACACCAATTACTAGGATCGGTCACACCAATTACAAATATCGATCATACCATCTTAGGTGATTATTTAGGATCGGTTACACTAATAAAAGTCATACCAATACATAAGTCATGCACTGTGATTAGTTATACCAAGATACATAACAAGTTATGATCGGTTCTACTAAATCACACATATTGGTAATCCAAAGATATGCAATGAATAACAATACCAATAAGCCTAGCGATTTCCCTTTCGATTCATAAAACAAGTTTATGAATGTACTTCCTTTACACAAATGTAAACTTTGTTTCCTAGGATGAAATCTTCACCTTTACCCATACACATAATCACAATAGCATTCATACGATTATGTCGATGTTATAAATATACGAAGTTCAAAAGATAAGCGTTATACTTTGTATCCTAATTCCTTAACACTATGATCATGTGATCATGTCTTACTACTAGAGTATAATCATTCACATCTTCGCAGTTATGTTTTCAATATAGCACGACTTGAAAGATACGTTAGGAACGAAACAGTTCAAGTCAAATAATACTAACCTCAAGAGGAAGGATGATGTCGTCGTTGTAGCTTGTTACTTCTTCATATTCTTCAAGTCTTCGAGTAATACTTGTATGTCTCATAATCCTAGACTTTCTAGTCTAACCTATACGAAGTTGTCTCTAGTTACATAATCAAGCGACTCTTAGATGAGTTTTGATTCACTAAAATATGACAACCAAACTTGACATACCAACGCTTGGTGGGTTCAACCGAGCTATGCTCTAGCAGTTTGCAAACCATAGTTCCGGACCTATCATAGATAAACTCGTTCGCAAAAAAAGAGTTCCGGACCTGAACTAGAACTTCACAGTTTGCATACTGGGTATGCATACGGTGTGTATCCATACATTGGTAGTAGTTCTAAAACTCTAATTCAATCAATTTGAAACATCCTTAGAAGACAACAATGGTAATCTTACACATACCCCTAGCTTCAAGTAATTTTCAAATGATTAATTGATCAATACGAAACTTCCCAAGTTAACATCAAATTATTGTCTCTCACAAATCATGTAAGATGTTCAACGTAATTTTCACATGATCATCTTGACTTAATATTTAGTTTCCAACAAATGAATTGTTTACAACTAAACTTGTCAAGTAGATGATGAAGCTTTCCAAGCTTTAAACTTGTATTTCGAGAAATATATAAACGAGATAAACTCGACTCGAAATTCCAAATGTGTATAACACAAAGTCTATATAGCTATACGACTTAGTCACATTAGTAGATAGAATTGAATAGACTTCTGAGTGATAGATAAGTTTTAGTCTCCACATACCTTTTGTCGACTAAGTTCGTCCAAGGTCTTCAGTAGATATTCTTCTTCAATTGGTGAACGCTGTGAAGTCTAATGCTCAACTACACACTTTTATCCTAATCCGGGACATAGGTATAAGTAGAATAAAAATCAAGTATATAGTTTTGATCAACTAAACTTGACAAACAAGCTTGAGATAGCAACGCTTGCGAGTTCGACCGAGCAGTGCTCTAACAGCAGCAACACTCATTACATCATTATTAAAAAAAAAAATCTATAAAACTCGGCATATCCCTAATCTAGATTCCTTCATGTTCTTTTGTAGTTCATTTTTTTTCCAATAGATCACCAACATTATTGGCTTCTCGATATCTTTGAACAAAGTTCACTTTTGAGCTTTGTAATCTCCTTGATAAGGCGATTGGTACCAATGGGGTGTCACTGTCAGTATGTGTTGCAAAGTAGTTCTAAGTTCTAACAACATCATTTTCCCCGTTAAGCGTGTTTCTAATTATCCATAATGCATGAATGTCATTATGGCACAATTAGAAGAAAAAAGAGAGTAGTTCTAAACAAACAACTGAAAAAACAACTCTAAAACAATATACCCCAATGAAAGGTGATGATGAACCCGTTGGGAACAATGGGTCCCTTATTGAATGCCATGGGACCCAGCAATGAGAAAAACATGTGAATGGTTGATTTAAAATTGTTTGTTTGCTTGGTACACAAACAAAGAATTTTTGAAAAAAAAAACTTATCAAGTCAAAAAGGACTATGAGTAACTTTTTTAACTTTCTTATGTTGTACTATGTCTGTGACCATGAGTAATGAAGTCAAAAGGGTTAAAAAATTGTCAAGTCAAAAGGGTTAAAAACAAATTATCAGGTCAAAAGGGTTTGATGGAGTCAATGACCGAATTCCATAGACTAAGTCATATGGGCTAGATTAGACAAAAAGCGTTGCAGATTACACAAAAACCGTTGCATATTCTTTAACACTACTTCTCTTTCCAGATATATCTCGCATTCCAACTAGTATCGAGATAGTTTCGTTGAATAGTTCAGCGAAGAGAAAATCAAGTTTTCACTGTTTGGTTCAGCGCAGATTGATTTACTTTTTGATCGAAGGTTGAGATAGTTGCGTTGCTCCATTCAGAACGGCCACGGGGAATGCTTCAGCGCATCTAGATGCTAGATTAGAATTATCATAAGACTTAGGAGGTTATTTTGCATCTAGATTGGAAGACAACAGGACTTAGCCTAAGAACGGATGACCGACCTCTAATATTTTTCTCACTTTATTTTACTGCTACTTTTCTTTGCTGGACATTAAAAAAGACCTGTACTGTTCACAGGGCCGGTTTATGTTTTATACAGGGCCAAAATTTGTTGACTATTGTCTAGATATTGATCGAATTTTGAATAGTGGTAGTAATAGGTTCGTAAGACTTGTGAAAGCAATTGATTTTAGACTTATTTAAACTAAAAATAGAGAAATTTTAATTCCAAATTTGATTTCAAGATTGAAAATAACCAAGACACTAGATTCCACTATTACACATGAATGAATGATGGTGAAAATTCCAAAACTCTAATTATTTTTAAAATCTTTTTTTCTTAATTCACAAATGATCAAGCATATTCTCAAACATTAATTGTATCGCTTAAGCATAGATTATCTAACCAAAGTATAACCTATCTAATTGAATCACAACTAATTAGGAAAAATTATGCAAACAATTAAAATTCTACAAAGTAGTGATTAAGTGAATTATAAAATACAAATTAGAGAAAAATAGAATAGTTACCAATTATTCATGCATAAATAGCTTCCTCCGTGCCTTGCTTACGCGAGAATTAGCTCATCATTATCATGGAAACATGCTCAAAATTCATCTTTATTAATGCTCAAAAATGGTTCACAAATGATGAAATGGGAGAAAAAATGATAAAAACCGGGTTTTGTAACACTTATATTTGTTACAAAATCAATTGTTACAGAAAACGATAAAGGAATACCGTCACTGGCACTGTTGAAGAACGACGGTCTTTAAGGGTCTTATGTTCTTCGTACCTTCTTCACCAGCAGAAAGCAGCAACTTCCTGTAACTTTTTTTTCTCGATTTTTTATGCTCTATGGTCTCCCTATTCTCCCTTCTCTGCTACTCCACCACACCTTATATACTCCTTCAGACACCAAAATCATGCGCATAACTCCATATAATCTTCCATTACTCGGCAGTGAATGAAAATATTCTCGGGAATATTTTCTTCCCTTTCTTCTCTTCTCACGCTGATTTCTCGTGCCAAAATACTCCCAGCACATCCAGAAGTGGTCAAACATGCATCAGGTACACGAAAACCTCTCAATTACACACTCAGAACTCGGAATGGAATAACCAAAACCCGAGATACTCTGTCTTCTTCCACGCGAGAATCTAGACAAATTTATTTGATTCTGACAACATTACCACCTTGTTTAGTCAACACAGGATATTTGATGCCAATTCCAGCTATTTAATCTTCTTAAAACTCGTCGAAATCTCAACTGCAAACTCTCGGGTTTTCAAGAACCAATTTCTTGCCAAAAACTCAACTTTTTAAATGTAGAGGATGAAGTGCCCTGATCCAAAACACGGGCGCCTTTAACATCTCGGCTGCCTTGAGGGTGCCCTTATCCATTTTGAGGATGCCTTTAGTAATTTTGGTGGGTGCCTTTATCACTTTTTCTGGGGTGTTTTCAACATTTTTTCGGGGTTCCTCCGGTGTATTTCTGGGGTGCTTCCGGTGCATTTCTGGGGTGCTTCCGGTGCATTTCTTGGGTGCCTTTAGTATTCTATCCTGGGGTGTAAAACACCACTTTTCGAGCCAATTTTTGCCGCAAGAGCTTATCCCTAGAAAAGACTTAAAACAACTTTATTATAAATAAAATGAGTCCTAGATAATGTAGTTATGGGTGAAAATGCGTCATACTTACGTGCTTATCAGATATGTTGACCAAAAAGCTAGCAGTTTTGAAAAAGCAAAATAAGGGTTTGAGCTTTTTTGTTACCGTTTTGGGAAATGCTGTCTCGCGCGGCAGTGAAGGACATTGTTATAAGCTAGCGCGGGACAGCCGTTGGATATCAATTTTCATTTGTTTACATCCGTTGATGATTAATAGACAACTGTCGGTTTATATATTTTTCAATAAGCCCTCTAATTATTTTAGTAAGTTTGAAACAACCCCTATAGATTTTAATATTTTATTTACAAAACCTTTTCATTTAGAAAAGTAATATCTTTAACACGTTTTTCCCTTTCTCGGTTTAGGGTATTTGTTCGGTGCTTTTAAAAACAATGAATCCTTGTCGAGATCTTACAAAAGAGTTCGGCTCTTGTAAACCTATTGCTGATAACAATTGGGAGATATCACCAGACAAAAATGGTATACATTGCTGATAACAATCCTGTATGTATATTGTCAACCATGTTCGTACCTACAACAATACTATTAGTTTTAATACTGATAATTTCACATAGTTGTGTTGTTTGCAGGTTGGACACACCACTCAAAACACACAATCAATGACAAACAAAAAACGTACTTGCTTTTCTCTCATTTAAAGTTTCATTTTCAGCGTAAAGTTGTTTTCGTTTATTTCTCCATTACCCATCCTTTACACTTGGAGTTCATGCATTTTAATTACCGCGGGCCCAAGCAAAGGTGCTTTTAGAGAACTAAACAGCCATCAACCTGAAATATACAATCACCAACCTGAAATGAGCAACATGCAATGACAACATGCAGGTCTCTAAATTAGATACAAGAATACCATCAGATGGCAGTCGACTACTTGGATTTATTTTTTTGAAATGAGCAATTGGTTTCTCTTTCAGTTCAAATTTGTCCATTGATAACCACTGAAACTACTCAAACAGATTAGCCACATTAAGGTCCCTGTCTTATTTGAATTATAATTGAAGTTTTTGGTTCATATCATCGTTCCATTCATTGTATCTGCATACTCGTTCATGATGTGCTGGGATAACGAAAGTGCTTTCCATGAGATGTTTGCTTGGACTATCAGATCCAACTACCTCCTGATTTCTTGTTTGAGCATTAAACATAAACAAAACTTGACAGTTAAATATATAACATAACGATACACATAATCCAGCGTGAAAGACCTAGAGTCTTCATCTCTGTACTATTAACATGTCATTAACATGCCAAAGCCAGACATATATAAGGGAAAATATCGTTTGTCGGCTTGAAATAGGGGGTAAAAATCTTATCATGTAGAAGCCGCCAATGAGTTTGGTACAGAATTCAACTAGCTAGTTGAACATGTTATGGAAAAAAGACAGGCCAATTAGCTCTCATCTCGTCGGTATGCATAAAAAGAAATAGGCCAACTAGTTTTGCATCTCATTAGTATAAATGTATGATAAAAGCTCGAGAAGGAAAACAATAACGGAAAATAGAGTAATTAATAAATATTAATTAAGTTTGAGGACCTAATATAAATTATATACTTCTTAACAGCTATCATCGGTTAGAGTTTCATAGAAAGAAACAAAATACAAAGATACTTTACATCTGGTGGTTCCAAGGTTGCTAGCTTATAAAGCTATTGTGAATTGTCGTGCGGGGTAGCAGTGCCCTTTTTGTTGTTGTTATTTTTCTCACCATCTTTGGTCCTGTTGTGGCTGCAATGATGGTTGTGGAAATGTAAAGTTCATGCTTATATCTTCACTGTCTTGTTGTTCTTAGAAATTCTTCTTGTTGATTACCTATGGTTCTAGAAGAGTTTGCATCTGAAGAGAAGAAGAAGTCGAGTCATCAGATGGTGGTGGTGAAGGGTGGAAGGTGGTGGTTGCTTTTTGTATTTTTGGCCCTGACAAACTGGACAACTAATTAAACTCTTTTATTTTTGGCCCTGTATAAAACTCGGTCCTGTCAATAAGATGACGGCCCTGTATACAGCTGGGGTCAAAAAATAGCAAATCACACTTCACTGAAAATTTTGTTTTCCTCAAATATTAACCCAACCATGGCGAATCAAAAACACTAGCTCCAGCTTCAAATTCTAGGGTTTCCCTTTTCGCATTTTGAAATCCAATCAAATTAGGAGGTACGAATTCGCCATTCGATGTCTTAATAGTTCGAAATGCTCATTAGATCTGATCTCATCTCATCTGAGTATTTGCTTGTTTTTCAGGGAAGGAGATGTATTTGGGAGGAGAGGAAATCGACAGCTTAAACAGCTCTGGGGACTTCGTGGTTTATTAGAACGATTATCTGTTGCACTCATTGTTCTTTTGATCTGTTGTATCTCTCTTTCACCACTTTCAAGAGTAAATCTAATCTCCCTGGGATTCACTCCGGTGTTAGTTCTCTCTCACTCTGTAACTCATTTCTGTTTCAGTTCGCATTCATAGACACGAATCAAGTTAAGCCCTAGATATTTAACAGAAAAGACTTTTGGATATTATATACTCAGAATTGAGATTCTTATATTGATCAGATTTAGGAAGAAATTATCATCATCAATCAAATTGTTGTTGTATCGTGTGTTGGACACTATCTTAAGGATTGGTAATACATGGAATGATGATCATGATATGAATGAGAACCTTTTATTTTTCTTATGACTCAAACACTAGATTAGAGGGGCTCACTAGAAAATGTTAACTTAGATAGTAGTATATAAAACTTATACTGAACAGTAAATGGACATGCCACATTCCATTTTTGCAAAAACCTATTTCTGTTTGGAGAAAATACAATGTCTCCTTTTATCCTATGGTGGTGTTTATTAAGAACAGAAATTCAGTGAAGATTATGGGCTACCAAATAGATATAATAATGAAGCTGAATGACCTGGGTGTTCACATTGTTAAACCTGTCTGCTTATTGAAGTAAAACAGTTCATGAACCATACTGTGATCTAGCTAATTGCTTTTCATCTGTTTTTCCGTTTGTTGTTATAAACGAGTTTTGAGCTTGACAAATGTGACAATAATCAGAAACCGATTAGCGTGGATGAACTATGGGAACCTGCTGCATCTGGTGGTTGGAGACCATCATCTGCTCCGCGATCTGACTGGCCTCGTATGTTTCGTAGTTCCTTTTAACCCGTTTTTTAGAATTTTCTTTTTGTTGTATCATAGGAAAACTGTTAATATGTGTTTTCAAAGTTATTAACAGGAATATAACATGTTTGTAGATCCTCAATCTTTAAATAATATGTTTGTTTTCTTGTGGTAGCCCCTCCAGTTGAGACTAATGGTTATTTGTGCGTCCGTTGCAATGGTGGTTTGAATCAACAAAGAACTGCGGTGTGTGTTTGCTTCTTGTTTACAACTTACAACTTTTAGAATACTGGTTTTCTTTAATCACTTGAATGTGGAATATCGTTCCCATTTATGAATGATGTTTTATTGTGGCAACACTTATTTGACATCTTGGAGATATAATCTTCTGAATTAATAGCCTTTTTATGATCATATATCTGTATTACACAATGACTCAACTCGGCATGCCATGGCCTGCCATTAGATGGTCAAGGTATATGTACCCAACCAGTCACTTGGATGTGGCTCACCTCGGCAGGTCATGACTCATGAGTTGCGAATTACATGGATAGGACATGACATGTCTAACCATGGTAAGCCCATGGTTCACCTTCTTATGCCATTGGCTGGTGAATCATTGTTATTTTAAATGTGGTCTCTACTTTTGTATAATTATGGGACAAATTTGTAAGGGAACACATTGGTCAAAAATGTAAACATGACACGTGAATAGTCATACATGAATCACATAATATGCATGTGCCTACTAGATAATATACTGCAACTTATATGCTGTAAATTGGTAAATTTTATAATGATTCATAGCCTAGAATCTGAAAGTTTGGTAATTTCTTCATGCATTTATGTCTATATCAGATAATTTATTTATTTTTTTCATTTTCTTTTTCTTTTTCTTTTTTGTTTTGTTTTGACATTCTAGATATGCAATGCAGTTCTTGCTGCACGGATCATGAATGCAACACTAGTGTTGCCAGAGTTAGATGCAAATGCTTACTGGAATGATAATAGGTACCAGATTCTTAACCTGTACTACAGTTGTCAGATTAAGGTAGTTCGATCTATTTGTTCTCTAATCTGATAGACAATATTAGAATGTTTGGTTCATGCATGATAGCCTATTACTGCAGTTCTTCTTTTTATTCCAAGAGTTATTGTATGAGTGTTCTATGAGTGTGTTTATATAGGTAGAACTGGTCTTAAGTTTGTTCAAATGTTAACTAAGAAAAATCCGGTGTAGCGCATCCCAAAGGAAAGCACCGTTTTCTCTTCTTTTCACATATATTGTTCAGAACAGTATAAAATGTGGGCCATTCCTTTTCATGCCTGAGGTTAGACTATATGGCAATTGTTATGATGACAATTCATGTGTCTAAAGATAATATGTTTCAGGACCAAAAAAGAGTATTCTCTTTCTTTTCAACCATTTCAATATTATTATTGAAGACAATTGTAATGACACCTTATTTGCATCCAGTGGTTTCCATGGAATCTACGATGTTGAGCATTTCATCAAATCACTAACATATGACGTGCGTATTGTGGAAACCCTTCCTGAAATTAGCAAGCATGGAAAATCCAAGAGTTGAAAGCACATCAGGTGTGAGAGAGATAACATTCAGTGTGACTTTTAAATGCTTTAAAGTTGTATTTAGTCATGTTTTTTAGGTTCTCAAATTCCTGCATGTTTCTGAATTTCAGATTCGCCCCTAGAGATGCTCATGTTAATTGGTACAAAACAGTTGCTTTAGAAGCGATGAAGGAACACGGTGCCATTTACCTCACCCCCTTTTCACATCGTTTGGAAGAAGAGATCGACAATGCTGAGTATCAGAGGCTAAGGTGTAGAGTTAATTATCATGCCCTTCGGTTTAAGCCTTAAATTATGAAGCTCAGTCAGGCGATAGTCAGCAAGCTTCTCTCACAGGGCCACTTCATGTCAATACATCTTCGGTTTGAGATGGATATGCTTTCATTTGCTGGGTAAGTTTTCGTCTATTATAGTGTTAGTATTCATCTTCATGGAGTGGTTTGGTTTTGTACAGTAGAACATTCTATATCTAACTGTGGGTCATAAACATATATTCCATCTGGGTTTTAATAGTTTAATATTATACATTGATTCACTTCACATGTGAGGAATCAATGTATAATATGAGCTCATTGCCAGCATTTGGGTTCTGTTGGAGATATGTATTTTATGTTTCTTTTTCTTTGATAAATAGATTTTGATTAATGTTAATTCGTCTTTCTAACCATCTCATATTTGTGCAAAACTACAGGAGCTTTGATATCTTTACACCCCCAGAACAAAAAATATTAAAGAAATACAGAGAAGAGAATTTTGCACCGAAAGAACTCGTTTATGATGAAAGAAGGGCTATTGGGAAATGTCCGTTAACTCCAGAAGAGGCAAGTCTTTGTAGTCATCCTTACCATGAGATTCTATCAACTTGAAATTTTAGTATTGCGCATATTTCAGCTTCAAGGTTAGAAGTGTGGATGTAGATAACATGCAAGCCTGAATTTTCACGATTTTTTTTTATTCTTTTTGACACCTTAATTACGGCATGCAGTCTTGAGGCTCCAGTAGTTATTTTCAAGTTCAATTAGATTATCCATTGTAGTTCTGTTGATTTATGTTCCTACGTACATCTATGTATCAACCAATATTTCCCAGTCCACTGATATATTCTCTTTCCTAAGTTCTAAGGGAGGCTCTCTCATAGGTTGCCACAAGGTCTATGAAGACTCGTTCTTTTGGATATATGCAGTAACATTGTTATTTAGGATGTAGTTTGTTGCTAATTAACTATTGTGCGACAAACTTGGTAAATTTTTACCATACTCCACCAGAAAAAACCTAGTTTAAATTATTACACACTTGTTTGATAATGGCATCATCATATAATGTCTTATCAATGTTGTCTACCTCTCTTATTGAGATTGGCTGAAACTTCAAAGTTTGTTTGGTTGTTTTTGACAACTGCATTCTGAAGGCACTTTTTTCTGCAGGTAGGTCTCATCTTACGTGCAATGGGATTTGATAACTCTACTCGCACTTACCTTGCTGCTGGCGAGCTTTTTGGCGGGGATAGATTCATGAAGCCATTTAGAGCGCTATTTCCTCACCTTTCAAACCACAAACCATGGGACTCTCAGCAGATGAATTAGCAGAGGGTACTCGTGGGATGTTAGGCTCCGCAGTTGATTACATGGTTTGTCTTATATCAGACATTTTCTTGACAACTTATGACGGTCCAAGCAACTTCGCCAACAATGTCATGGGGCATCGATTATACTACGGATTTTGGACTATCATCCATCCTGACAGAAAGGCTCTTGCCCCTATTTTTATCAAGAGGGAGAAAGGTCAGACTGCTGATTTTAAAGAATCTGTTAGACATGTTATGTACAACACACCATTTGGTGGACCCCACAAAAGGATCCCTCCATAATCATTCTATGTAAACTCGTGGCCTGAGTGTTTCTGCCAAATGAACCCGAAAAATACAGCCGATAAGTGCCCACCAGAAAATGTAGTTGAGAATCTAAACAGACGGCTTCAAAGTGAAGAAGGAATGAGGTCATCAAATATGACATATGGTTGAGGATGCAGATTATGATGTGAAATTAGTTGTGCCTGGTATGGTAGAATTGATTGGCGTTGATTTTGGGGGAGGGAAGGACAACACTTCTGCATCGACGACCTTCTACAGTCCTTACTACTTTTTAAAATTTAACACAGTGGTTAGATTAGGGCTTTGAAATATAATGAGCAACCAAGGTTGGCTGTAATGTACAAAAAGATTGTGGATCTGTAGCCTCCATTCTTTCTATTAATCAAGCAGGAAAAATTTAGGGAAAAAAAAGAAATATATCCACGTTATATAAATTGTGTACTTGAGAGGTTGTAATGGTTTTTGTTCTTCTTTTTCCGTAAACATTCTCTTTTCTCTTTTGTTTTCTTCTACCAAGAAAAAAAAAAAGAAAAAAAAAAAAGACAAGGAAATGTCACCCTCAACAAGAAGGGGAAAATACATGGAGGAGAGTTTAACCACTGCCAACTGCATTGTTATCCTTCGCAAACTTAGCAAGAGTATGCGCAACAGAGTTGGCTGGCACTCTTTTTTACCAAACTTGAATTCCACATTAGGAATTTTCTTCATTAGCTCTCCGATTTTAGCAATTTGCGACTTGATATACCAAGGAATTTCGCCTGGTTTCTGATTGATGACGTTGACACTGGCATGCGCATCCCCTAATATGAATCTAATCAAGCCTTTCTTTACTCCAAGTTGCATTGCCATGGCAAATGATCTACTCTCTCAGCTTCAATTTGGACATGACTAACAAAAACATCAGCACCCCTCAGAAGCTAGCCTCCTGGTGGTCTCTTACAACAGCTGCACAAGCAGAGTATTAAACCCATTCCCTTCAGAGTCTAGTTTCTGTATATCCTATTTTTTCGGAAAAATAAATAAAATGAAAATGAGGGGTATTCTCGGTAGTAAAACCCTTAAACCTCAGAAGCTGAACACAAAAAGAGGAACCCTGAACTCAATTCATCTCCTTCTCCTGTCTATCTGGCTCTGAATCTCCACTGCATAAGTTTTCATCTCCCCTTTTGCTAAACCTAATTAAATATATTGAGAGAAAAAACAACAATCTTTGATTTCGATGAAAGCTTTGAGAGTTCTCAGAGCCCTCTCGTCACAAAAACCCAATATTCATTCATCTTCTTCTTCTTTTTCTCTCTTCCGATTCTACTCAGCACAATCTCAATCAGAAAATGATTCAATTGAAGATTACGAACCACCTCCTTCCTTTGACAGCAGTGATTATTCATTACCAACTGTTGTTAATGATACTCCTTCAACCCAAGAACCAATATGGGATAAATCTCATCGAATTAAAGCTGATAAAGTAATCTTCGGTAAAGACACGATTCAGCAGAAATCAATTTTGAAAACTACTGATGAGAGTAGTAGAAGAGCTAAAATTCTTGCGAGAGCTCTGCTTGAAGCGGGTATGGAAAAATCTGATGTTGAAGAGGAAGAAGATATGATTGTTAAAGAGGAAGATCAGAAATCTCTTTCTGTTGGGATTATTGGTGCTCCTAATGCTGGCAAATCTGCTTTGACTAATTTCATGGTTAGTAATTTCTTGTTTCATTCTTATTATACCCAAAATGAGGATTTTAAATTCCCATTTTAATTAATAATCTCACATAACTGTGACTATTTAATGAGTGGATTTAGGGTTTTTTGTGTATGATCATGTGAATTGGGAAGCTGGTTTAGTATACTATCTGATGTGGTGATTGATAATTTTAGAACTTGGAAAGGAAGGTTATTGTGTAATCATAAGCATGTTTAAAGGAGATTACTGAGAATCCAGAATTATGTACTAGAATTTGTATGGGTAGGGGGCGATGAGGATAATTGATGTTTTATAGTATCCAGTAGATGGATTTGACTGTAAAATTGCTTTGGTTTCTGTAAGGAATTCATTCACAGAACACGTTCACTGATTCCATTATTTTTACTAGAATATGTCTCTTCGTTTATACCTTTGTTTCTCTTTTACTTGAGCTTAAACAAAGGTATTAAAGCTATGCAAGGTCCCCAAGCAACAGTCACCAAGAAACACTATCTACACTGCATACTGATCCTTAGAGATCCTCTTTATGATTTTAATTCTCTCTTTTTAATGTTATCTTTTTGTTTTATGTTAAAGGATGATATGATATAAAATGACTTATTTTCTTCTGGTTCGTATTTTAACTATCGGACTAATACTCGCAAAAGGTTTCTACTTGCCATTTTCTCTTCTTAATATATGATTTTTCTACGTAGGTTGGATCAAAAGTCGCTGCTGTTTCACGTAAGACAAATACGACTACGCACGAAGTTTTAGGAGTGATGACCAAAGGAAACACTCAAATGGTTAGTCCATTATCTTCATTTGTCTCTTCGTGTAATTTTTCAAACGCCAGATATAACGTATCTGTCTTTCTAAAATATTATCTTTGCAAGTGTCAACTAAAGCTCTCCATTATTAATCGCTACTTTTCGGTCTATAATCATGTATTCAGCTAGATTTAAGGACACACATTTATAAAATGTTTGAGAAGAAACGCTATTTAAGTTTAGATAAGTTGTAGGCATTCGCAATGTAGATAAGTGAGGACACTTAGTGACAGATGAGGGTCACTGTCAGAAACATCTGCATCAGATCTATCATGCTTTCAGTCACAGAATTTCAGGCAGCTTCTCCTAGACTTCTTTCTTTAGAAAAGAATCATATATTGAGTTGTGTTGTGATTGCAAATGTTCATTTTCGCTGTTCAGCTCAGACTCAAGTTAAAACTAGTCTACATGAGAACCATTGCTCGAGAGACAATGAAGATTGCATCAGTAGAAATGAAGGTATTAAAGGCTGGATCAGGAAATTGAATCAGAATCCTCATGTTGTGGCACCCAATATCTCAATTGATTAGGCAAAAAAGGATAAAAACCTGAAATCAAGTTGCAAATTTAAGAGTATCTTTTGGAGGGAAATCAGAAATGACATTTTTTTTCTTTACATTATTAGTTGTGCGGGTATGTACAATCTGTCCTGTCCTTAAAAAAAAGAGATTTGGTTCTATTTGAGTATTCTTCACAGTTCAAAGTAAGAAAATTTAATGTGTACACTCTTCTAGGTTCTTTCCCCCGCTTTAATCTTGATAAATGCTCAACTGCTAATGAGGCAACATAGAAGTGAGCTCGGTGGTATCTCTTCTTTTTATGTTGCGAAACTGCAATCTACTTTGAGAGTTTATTAATTGCTTGTTGTACACAGTGCTTTTTTGACACCCCGGGGTTGATGTTAAGGAGTAGCGGACATCCTTGTAAAACAGATGTAGGAGTTCGGGTTGAAAGCGCCTGGAGCTCAGTTAATCTTTATGATGTGCTTATGGTTGTTTTTGACGTCTGCAGACATCTTTCCAAGTAAGATATGAATGCATTTTAATTTTCTATCTGATGACTGGGTATTATACTCTGAATCAAGGACTAATTCTTAAATTCATATCTAGGCCTGACAAGAGGGTGATAAGATTGATCAACCACGTAGGAGCTCAGGTACACCCAAAACAGAAGCGGGTATTGTGCATGAATAAGGTTGATTTAGTCGAGAATAAAAAAGATTTGTTGAAGGTTGCCAAGGAATTTGGAGATCTTCCTGGTTATGAGAGGTTCGGCTTACTATTATGTTTGATAATGAATTTTATGTGGTGTGCTGATCTTCTACTTACGATTTATTCTCTAATTTCTCTTTTAATCCTCGTAAATATAGATATTTTATGATTTCTGGGCTCAAAGGTTCGGGGGTTAAAGATCTTTCTAAATATTTGATGGAGCAGGCATGTACCCACTTCCTGATCTCATTATTACAAATTAATAAACTGTTAGTAGATCTAACACTATTGGATTTGGTACTCATTTAATCATATAAAAGCATCAGGTTACATCATAGAGTCGTAAAAAATGGCATCGTAGTGAAAGGTCAACACAAAAAAAATGGATTTGGTACTCATGTAGTCAATTGGATATATTACTCCAAGACCTTCATTTTCTTAGAAAACTCTTCAGTATTTATCATTAAACATCATTGTTAAAATCACATCGAGTGGATGTTTTTGTAATCTTCATGTCTAAACCTTTCAGTGCTTATCATGATTAGGCAGTTAAAAGACCGTGGGAAGAAGATCCGACTGCTATGACTGAAGATATTATGAAAAATATATCATTAGAAGTTGTGCGTGAAAAGTTGCTAGACCATATTCACCAGGTATTGATTATGTTCTTTCCATGTATTCTAAAGGTATAGTTACGCCTTGGGCAAGAGCTCCTCGTAACATTTTCTTTTTTTCCTCTCAGGAGATTCCTTATACTCTAGAACATCGCTTGATCGACTGGAAGGATTTGAAAGATGGTTCTCTTAGGATTGAGCAGCATTTGATTGTTTCTAAACCAAGTCAGCGCAGAATACTTATCGGAAAGAAAGGCTCTAAAATAGGGTAATCTAACTTACGACATATCCCTAATTCTTCCCCCAGATTTATTCGTGTGTCCTTGCTCTGGAATTATTTTAAGCTAATTTTGAGACAACAAAAGTACGAGGATTTTAAAAGGAACGAAATTGTGGAAATTTCATCAGTAATTAAACTTAAGTATGTTATATAGTATATATTTGAGTGGGGGTTCTGTTTTTTTTTTTACCTAATCCTAACATAATAACCCCTTCAATTGTTTACTCAAGTTTCTTCGACATCAAAAGTAGGCCAAAAATGCAATATTATTCCTTGAGATCTTTTTCCATTTCAGCCTCTTAACCCCAAAGAACATAGGCAATGCGGGTGAACACTACTAGGGTATATATATAGTTCTGCTTGAATGGATGTGGTTAATTTGTCGTCCAATCTAGTTATTTTATTCAGAGCTTTGTTGATTGGACACCGTGTGAAACTACCAATTGGTAGTCTTACTGCTTGACTGAATTGTTCTTGGATTGTTCCTTATACCTTTTCTCTTTAATTATGCTTGCTACAGTTGGTATTGGTTAATATAGGCGTGATGCAAGTATTAGAAATTTATTTGTTTTGTAGTTTCATCATTTGGTTTCAGTTATGATTTGTTGTTTCCAATTGAATAATAATTGAGTGAAAACGGGCTGTGAGTTTTTTCATGTTATAGAAGTGCTGAATATTCAGGCTTTTGGTGTCTTGATTTATGAAGTCTCAATATCAACAGTCAGAATCTAACAATTTCCTCCCTTCAAACTATGGCATGTCTTGCATTTACATTATATAGATACTCACCTGATACCAAACATGGCCAAATTTGAGAAAATGATATATTGTATACCTATACTGCTTGGGATTGATTTTTTGGGCAACTGACGAAGAGTTGTTGTGTGTACTTGTGGGTTTATCCAAACAGGAGAATAGGGATGGAAGCAAATGAAGAACTGAGATCCATATTCAAAAAGGATGTGCATCTCATTATCCAAGTCAGAGTCGCTTGACATAGTGTTGGATATATTGACGGGTCTGTCAAATGCGTCATCTAGGCTTATCCTCCTCCTTGTACATACAGATAGTCCTGATAACAATTACAGTTCGACTCACAACCAAGTAAGGAATTATAATCTTCTTTTCAGCCATGCTCAAGTTTTGCCCGGAAAAGTTGAATGGCAGCTGCTGGTTGATCATTTCCTAATGCGGGTCAAGTTCGAAGCCGCACGTATTAAGATCAAGCCTTATGTGGAAATTAAATGATGGCTGTCCGTTGATCGTTTTCCGCTGCGGGTTAAGTTTGAAGCTCAATACCTGTACCTGCTTTGTTCTAACGAGTCCTGAAGACAGTCTTATCTTATAGCTGGCATGAAAGTGTTGCAGTTGTATTTGATTTTGCCTCTTTGAACTGTTTTGTCAAACAGAACGTCAAGAACATTATCTATTTTTGTTTCGGAAGGAATAAAGTTTAACGGAAGAATGTGGCTGCAAATTGGTTCCGTCTCTTATATCCATAGCATTTCGTTCAACCTCAGTTTTTTTTCTAAAAGTTGGAAACGGCAGTCACTAGATAGCTGTTTAAGGAAATAAGGTCTGCTTGGTATCCGGCATTGTCTTGGGGTTTATTTGTTGTTACAGAGGGGAAGTAATTATAATTCTTTGTTCTAATTTTTTTTTTTTTTTTTTTTTTGATCTGTTTGTTCTAAATTTATTTGCTAACCTAGTTTTAGTCAGAATCTAACAATTTCCCCCCTCGAAACTATGGCATTTCTCGTAGAATTACAGAACTTCAGTGAGAATTTAGAATTACAGAACTTAAGTTGGAATCTGAACTCCAATGTGATGTACCTTGAGTTCCTTGCTAACTAAAAGGAATCAATTTGCTTCGGATGGAGGTTCCTTTGTCAAAGATGATTGGACTATAGGGTTCCATCCTACAAGTATTTCATTGTGGGAACTCCACGGTCACTGCAGCATCCTTTAGATGCAAATAGCAAATCGGCTCTAAAAGTATGCTATAGTAACAGTGAGCTTAAAGCCAAAATGAATTCACAGTAGACACAGATCTAAAAAAAGGTCGTCCTAGTAGGCGAGAGCCCCTAGAGCAAAAACAATCCATGTGTATGTGATGCAAATTCTTCAGATCTAACTCTCGTACACTGAACAGATACAGTACCACTATCAGATAAGAACTTACAAAGGGAAAAAGAAACGAAAATGATACTAAGCACTGTTCTTTTTTTCCTTCAAATTTATGTTACCACAGCAAACATTTACAGCTACCAAATTTTACAAACATTAAATTTGAGGGCATTCAAAGGAACAGAAGAAAATCAAACAACAATTATGAAAGGCGTCCAGCAGATCGAACACGTAATTTGTCAGCAACATAAAGCAGGTGACTGATATTTGTTGAAGGGTAATGCTGCAAAAGCTTGAGATTGGAAGTAAAATCCCCTGCTATTAGACGTCTGCGGATCAAAACCAACATGGCACAGCATACTCTAAGTAGAGTTTCCTGAATGTAAAAGAATGTCATAAAAAGCAGTTAGATATAGGACATGTTTTTGCCTCTGAAACTGTGTCGTAAAGAGGCCTCGTATTTGTAGAATTGCAGAAATATACATCTCATATTCAGGAAAACTATTGTTGGACTCAAAGAAAAGAAAAAAAAAAAAAGGCTTTCGGTCAAAATCTTATAAAGATCACAAAAAGAAACAAATAAGGTTTAAGAGATAAAATGTCTAAGAGCAATAATTGCCATAACTGACCACACTTTCCTACTCAAACCAAAATTAGACAGGATAAAAGGGTTTCCAGAGCTGCCCCTAACAAATCCATTAGAAAGAACAAAGCTTACCTGAGGACCCTCCGGGTCACTCAAAAGGGTGTCCCAAATATGAACACTGTCTGCAAAATTGAACTCTTGAGTCAACAAGAGGGTTATCCACCTAAATGCATAGAACTGGGGATTAACCTGCCGGTAAAAATGAAGAGCAGATCAGCATAAGATGCAATATATTTATCCAAGCAACTAGAAATAATTTTTTTAAACATCTTAGAGATCGATAATGAATGCTAAACCTTTATTTTAAACTACTTACAGGTGTGGCCAATCCAGGTTGACAACTCAAAGCAAGCAAATAAAATCATGTTGTAATTTAGACCAATTTAATTACTAGCAAATGCATCTCGAGGAATCCCATGTATTTATAACCCAAAAGACGACATACTGTATCAAGTTTAGAACGTGTCGCAGGATAAGACAATATAAGTTGGTTAAGAGTGATAAGTAAGAAACCATCATTGTTACAACTCCGACATACGAGACTTTACCTAAGTATCTTCAAATGAGAATGCAAATGTTGGAATAATCAAAATAGGTTGGAGAAAGTCAGAAGACCAACAATAATTGGTAAAATGATATGCTCATATTAGTCTGTTCGTTTCACTCCTAACTAAGATAACAGTCAGTTAATTTCTACCATGATGTGCTCATAATAGTTGCTACATACCACGCAAATAAGATCAGGGATTGGTGGATCCCAATTTATTGAACAAGAACTACAACTCAAGTATCCTACGGCCAGTGATTTTTTGAGGCCCAAAATTTGGTAAATGTGGCATTATTAGATTAGTTTGCAAAGCAACTTTCAGGCTCTGCTCATAGATATAAGAAAACTTAAAGCTGACAATATCATAGTTGAATCATATCTTACTTTTGTAGTAACCTCCAAATGACGCCAGAGCTCTTCATCATGCTCCTTTAGAAGCTGTGACAGTTTACCGATTGTGGAACGGATGCCTACAACGCTGTTATCAAGTTGCTGGCAGAAATTATCCCGAAAACCACTCAACAACTCAACAAAGCAGAAAAAGGTATCTGCCTCTGCATTAGCCTGCACATCAAAACAAAAAAGATCATGGTGAATAGAATAAAGGAATGCTCTTTTTCCTAAAACATAGACTTAATTTTTTTTTCCATGAAAATTATGTCACTAAATTTCAACGACCAGTACCAGGAAATATTTTCTTATGCAAACTTGAACCATTTTTTACACTTGCTCTCATATTCATAGTTGTTGTTTGTTTCATATGGATTTTCAACTAGCTGGTGTTTGAAATTGGCTTACAGAATTGTGAGATAAAATTCATGGTATCCTAAGGAAAGAATTTCTGATGAACAAAGACTGGTAAATTATATGATAATATCTCCATATAAGAACTAGTTTGATTCCTCATTAAATGACAATGTATTAACTAGGAAGTAAAATCGAAGGCTTAATACGATGGTGTCGGGAATGTGAGGTTTCAGATACAACAGCAATGTAAACTGCAGAATGTTTCCATGCATGAGTGACTTATTATATGTGGGATACAGAAATTAGATACAAGAAATGAATAGCTTTTCTTACGGCATTTTCCTCATCTGGATCATTCTTGAAAACATAATAAAGAGGTGCCAGCACTTCATTCATTCCTTGAACATATCTTATTCCCGGATTCAACTTTGCAAATATAATCAGTATACGCCTCAAGGCTTCCTGAAAGCAAGATAGGATTTCAAACATGCATCAGCCAAATCCCTCGAAACTGCAGAAACAAAAATATAACAAGGTCTCACCTGATTAGCCTTTGCGAAGGATGAATCCCCCGAGAAGAAGTGCATGTCTGGATGTGTGCGCATTACATCACGATCAATTTGCTCAATGATCTCAGTGTCCTATAACAATAAGATGGGTTAAAGTGGCAAGTCATGGAGATGTCACAGTTGTACGACTTTATCGAGTTTAACATTAGAAATTCAGTTATTGACTGGAAAAGGAAAATCAAAATGCAAGGCTACTTAAAGTTGAGATGTACCTGAAAGAACTGGTTCCATACGCTAGTCTTTCCAAGGCTCAGAGGGTGCTCGTCCTGAGTAATCTCTGCTCTCGGTAGCATTCCAGTCCCTTCGCCATCATTTCCCGATGCAGATTTCTCCATCCTCCTAGTAACTTCTGACTAACTAGCCACATAAGAATTCAGTCCAAATATTCTTCTCATAGTTCCAAGACAAACAAAGAGACAGACAAAGCTCATTTGACATTTCTAAACCTAGTTGCCAATGTAGGCATAACTTTCAATTTTAACAATTGTCATAGGGAAGAAAAAGCTAAATGGTCATTATTATGATCACGGTGAACAACATATATAACCATGCATGCTTAATAAACAAATAAGAAAACTATAACTAAGAATATGCTTAAGTTCGACTCACAGGATTCAGAAGAAGCTCATCAGTAAAATGCTTGTATTGAGATCGCTTCTTAACTAATTCAGACATCCATAATCCACGATCAGTTGGCAAATATCCCAATAATAGCTGCCAAAACATCCCACATTGTACAAATAAGACTACCAGAAAATATAATTAGATAAATTTCATTTTTTCTTTACCCTAATTCTTATGAAACCCGGATACAGGTTGAAAGAAAAATACACTACCTTCCACACAGTAGGCCGAATCCCAGCACCATCAGGTATACCTTGTGATGCCAATTTTTGCAATTCACGTATATTAACTATTTTCCTTGAAAGCTGAGATTCATAAAATTAAAAACAAACAAAATTCAATAAGAAATACTTTAAAATTCACAAATAAGTTCTAATTGAAAATGAGATTACAAAAGAAACCCTAAAATGAAACAAGCCGCACCTCTTGTAATAACTGAGACTGCCTAGAAATTTCTTCAGCTGAAATAACCGAGGACGATGATGATGATGTATCATTTTCAGGTGATTCAACTTTCTGTACAGTAATTCTTGGAGGTGGTTCAGGAATTGGAGGTTGGATCGGAGGAGGAGGAGAAGATGGTTCAGTAGAATAATATGCTGTTGATTTGGGAGAAGAAGAATGACGATGATTATTATTATTGTTAACACGATCATCAGATTCCGATGAAGGGTTTGAAGATGACCATAGAGAACTGTTTAACCAATCTGGTACACCTTTCTTCACCATTTCTGGTGAAATCGAATCGGTATTTCTGTGTGTTGTTTTTCTCACTTACTGGTCTTCCACCTTAGGGTTTGGAAGATTAAATTATTATTATCAGTTGTTTGTTATTGATTAAACAGAAACTGGGGAAGTACTGTTTGGGGCTAAAATGCGCTTGGCAAGGACATGTGTAAATGGGGTACCGTTGTTAGTTGGGACACTTATTGGAAGAGTGGGTGCATCATCCAGTCCAAAACCAATTTATATGCGAGACAGCCGAGACTGCATGCATGAGATCATGAGATTCATGACCCATCATCTTTCGACCTGTCCCAATAGATAGGACTTGTAAGTTAGAGACTCCGAGGACTTTTTGATACCTGAGGTAAAGTTGTATCACAAAAGTTAATAGCTTGTTTGAATATCAGAAGTTTAAGTCAGAAGAAAAATATTTTTGTTTCATAAAAAGTCTTTTTTTTATTATTTCTAGAAGTCAATTTGTAGAAGTCATTCAGAAATTGTGTATCCAAACTAATTTTTGACTTTTCTGCTTCCAGAAGTCAAAAAGTAACTTCTGGAGTGGTATCGAAAAAATCTATTTCTTTTAATTTTTAGAAGTCATCCTAGAATTGTGTAACCAAACTAATTTTTGACCTTTTCTTTTCTAGGTATCAAGATGTAACTGTTAAAATAGTATTCGAACATGAAATAAGAATTGCTGATAGACAGACAAAAGGCGGACTTTAATACATGTAAGGGAGTTCATCTAAGACCAAAATGGGAACTCCCTAAAATTAATCTCCAATACGCAAGGTCTTATCTGAGACCTTTTATTTACATTTATAAATCTCAGGTGTCATGCAATTTTGAGACCTTGACCCTTTACATTGGAGATGCTCTTATGATTCATGTACCAGACTTGGGTTCGGATAAACATATACTTGATGATTTGAAGTTTCAACTATTTCAGTTTTCACAAATAACTTAGACACTTTCTGTCTCTCCTAGGATATCATTTCACATGACTATGTACCAATAAGCAATAACCTAGTCTCTCTTATATCCCCACCGTTCACTTTGGGACGGGAAACAAATACTTCACCCCAATCCGTATTAGGCCAGAGTCCCCTCCATATGACACTGCAATGTGTACGTTGCTTTGGTACCATTAATAATGCAAAATATCTTCTCTCTTGTGAGTTTTTAGGCTAGCAACATGCCTTATTCTGTTCTTCACAATAGTCGAACTTATAGTTATGTAAAGAAAGTTTTTAAGAAACCGATTTTCAAATGTATATTTCTTTTATCGGAAAATTTGATCTTCAAATTTGAGTCTACATTGATGGAAAGAATGATATTGGTGGTTATGGATGGCATCCTCGAGGAGGTTGAAGCGGATCCTTTTCGCAATACTCTATTCAATGTTTGTCATGCCTACCGCAGCTGCAACAGTGGACAACAGCATTGGGATGGCCATCGCTTATCGTTATTCGCTAACATCTAGCGCTTGCTAATTTCGGAGTTTTGCTATCTATATAAGATGGGGGCTTGGGTTTTAGGACTCTGCTGGCCATTGTGGCCATTTTTTTTTGAATCTTACCCTCCTAGGATAAAACTACAATCATAGTTTACGAGAAGTACCTTGGAGCAATTTACATTGACTTTCTTGTGTGTCCCTGTTTATAAAAAGGAAAAATATCTTTGTCAAGCAAAAATAAGGTGACATTGGTGCACATAAATGACAATAAAAAAATATATTACAATATTAAATCATCACGGAGAGCATTTATGTATTTAATTTATTTGTCTGGCTCATGTGGCTTGTCGGACTTTTTTTTTTTCACTGGTACTTATCTTCTTTTTCGTATGAATTGCTTTGGTTCCATGTAGTTTTGGTTCTTAGTTAATTATCCTGAATACTGCTTGATTTCATCTTGTGAGTCCCCGTAAACGACTCTTATCACCGGATTAAACCCCGAAGGCCGCACCATCCTAAATTGCACACTAATTTTGATGACGTTCGAAGAGCGCTAAACAAATTTACCAGTCCCGGTGAGTAACATTATATCAATTTTCTTTCATTTTCTTAGTAATTACTAGTTTCCTAGCTCTAGTTAAGTGTATATCTCTGCACTGCAGTTTTTCAGTTTTTCCCTGCACCTACTATCTAACGCCTTTTGCTCAGGATTTTGATTATTCACCTGACTCTTTCCTTTATATTGAGATCAAAAAAACCAACTCTAAACCTGATCATTCCCGACTCTTCTCAGTCAACAACAAGCCCAAACCCAATATCATAATTGACCAAGTGATAAAGCACATCTTCGAGCCCACGTTAATCACATCTTAAACTAAACAGTTTTATATCAACTTGCTTTTTTTTAATTACAGATCACCCCAACCGCCCAGACGAATCAAATTTTCACAGACTAAGCCTTCGCCCAATCCCCATTCCCAAGTCAATATTAAACCCAAGATGAACATCTTGGCCTGGAATTGCCAGGGCATCAACAATCCGACTACAATACAAAATCTAAAGGGACTAATATCATTACACAAGCCCGATATCCTATTCCTCTCTGAAACTTTAGCTAATGATCGACATATGTCAGGACTTGCTCAATCCCTTCAATTATAAAACCTAACCTCAGTTCCCAAGGTGAGTCGAAGAGGAGGACTATATCTCATGTGGAACTACCTAAACATTCGGGTTCTACTTCAATCCAAAGTTACATCCACTTCCTTATCACTCCTCCATCCCCAGCACAACCATGGCTTTGCACAGGCATTTACGGTCCTCTACACCCAGGTGCAAGAACTGATTTTTGGCAAGATTTCCCATCAATCTTCCTTAATGTCAACAACTCAACCTCTTGGCTATTGATAGGGGATTTTAATGACATAATGGACCAATCGGGAAAAAAAGGGAGGAAGACAGATCACATATAGCCAGACTCAGCCGTTCCTAACAATGATAGATCAAATGGGATTCTTTGATTTAGGATTTCAAGGAGATCCATTCACTTGGACAAACAATCAACAGGGTCAAGACAACATCATGGAAAGACTGGGTAGAGCAATTGCAACCCAACATTGGCGTATAACAAACCCTCATGCAGGTGTCACTCACCTCCCGAGAATTGCATCAGACCACACCCCCATCCTGCTGCACACCAAGGAAATAGATTGGCAGGGGTAGAAAAATTATGTTAGAACATAGCTCGGTTGAACCCACCAAGCGTTGGTATGTCAAGTTTGGTTGTTATATTTTAGTATCAAAACTCATATAGAGTCGCTTGATTAAATACTAGAGTCAACTTCGTTTAGGTTAGACTAGAAAGTCTAGGAATGTTGAGACGTACAAGTATTACTCCGAAGACCTCAAGAATGTGAAGAAGTAACGAATGCAACGACAACATCATCCTTCCTCTTGAGGTTAGTAATATTGACTTGATCTTGTTTCCATTCCTAACGTATCTTTCAAGTCGTTTTAGATTGAAAACATAACATGCAAAGATATATACATATGAAACTCTAGTGCTAGACTTGGTCATAATAGTATGATCAAAGTACTAAGGAATTATATTACGAAGTATAACGTTTATCTTTTGAACTTCGTAAATACGACATCGACATAATTTATCGTATTTAGTTACTTTATTATGTGTGCATTATATAGGTGTGATTTCATCATAGTAAACTATGTATTATTACATTAGTTTAAGAAAGTAGATGTATGAACTTGTTTCATAATCGAAAGGGAAATCGGGAAATCATGATGTGTTGATCCGGTTCTTCATTGAATATTATGATTAATCAATACAAGATAACTAGGTAGAACCAATCTTAACTTTGGTTGAGAGATGAGGTATAACCGGTCATAGCCTATGATATGTAGCTAGTTGTAATAGGTTACAAGTTACTTTGGAAATCAAGGTGTAACCGATCACAAGCTACATTGGAATGCAAGTTGTAACCGATCACTACGTAATTATTTTTATAAGGTAATACTGGTTCCTACCTGGTTATATTTATAAGGTATAACCGGTCACAACCTATATTGTGAAGCATGATGTAACCGATCACACCCTACACTGGGAATCAAGGTGTAACCGGTCACAAGCAACTTTTTGGAGCAAGGTGTAACCAGTCACAATCTACCTAATTAGTTTTACAAGGTAGTACCCGTTCCTACCTGATTATCAATATAAGGTAGAACCGATTCCCTTAAGAAAAACGAATTTCTATAGTCACGTACACTTTAAAGTTTGTGTGATTTGCAAATTGGGTTTGCTAAAACGGAAACTTCTAGATGTCGACATTATTTGAACATGTACATAACTCTTATCATTAATTGTTCAAAGATATTCACCTTGATACTCAAGGTGATCCCATATCCGAAAAAGTGAAAAGCATTTAATTATGATTTTCATCATATATGTTTTAATTACAAACAATTAAAGCATATCCTCTGGAAAATATTATTAGTTGATGTGCTAGACTAATAATAGAATTTTCGGAAATATGGTTTGGCATTTAAGTGGAAATAGGAAAACCAAAATTAGGTACTTTAATGTGAATATCTTGAGAATATTTTCGATTTTGGAATTTCCTTGTTGTCCAAACAACCTTGGTGTATAAATACTTGAGTTTTCATTTCTTGCAAACTATCCTAAGAGCCAGGCCAACTTCATTCTTGTTGTTTCAGGTGGAGCCGTCTATTTGGAGAGGAAAATACCCTAATTAGACGAAATTTCTTACAACCGCTCGTTTAAAGACTTCTGTGGGATCAAGAAGCTCTACGAGTACCGTTGGTGGAAACTAGATAATTGCATTGTTATTTTAGTTTTTGATTATTGATTTGATTGACTAACGGTTGTTGAAACTTTGATTGCACCTACTTTGTTTATTCTTGAGAACCTTCTCTTCCGATATAAGGCTCACTCAAACTAGATCAAAGTATTGACGGGATCTTTAGAACCATTTTCGGATCTAAAGACATCTTGTGATAATCCATTATTAACAGACTCCGTTTTGTGCGTGATTGATCATAAGAGGATTCAAGTGGTGTTGTGCAGGTTATTGAAGGCAATAGAAAATTTGAAGACGAAGAAGAATTCGTATTAGTTTTCGTATCTTGTGGATTTAGTGCACAAACCTTGATCGACTGGGATCCAACTAGAATCGTGTTTATCTTTAATAGACTTGATTGTCTAGTTGCGTGAGATCGGCATCACCTTATAGTTTCTCTTTGAGATCTATATTGGTTGATTGCAAATCTGGAGTTTGATTATTTCGATAATCAAAAGATAGATTGATCTAACAAGACAAAGGAGTTTATTAGATTAAACAGAAGAGCCTTTATCAATAACTCATACATATCTTATTACCAAGATTGAATAGAGTGGTTACCAAACAGATTTATCCTTTACTGTTTGGAATACGATAAAAAGGATTGGTGATTCACATGCGTGACTCTAGAAGTCGAAGGCGCGGGGATACTGAGGAAACTAAGTAGTTAGGAGTAGTCTACTTGGTCTCAACTATACGAAGTTGGATTAGATTTTTTATAGCGGCTTAATTCTGAGAGTTTTCAAATCTGGACTAGGTCCCGGGGTTTTCTAGCATTTGCGGTTTCCTCGTTAACAAAATCTTGTTGTGTCATTTACTTTGTTTTTCGCATTATAAATTACACACGTACGTTAATTCCATTTCACTTAATATTGATCCTATAGAGTTTCGGTTTAATATCGTACCTATTATCAAGTGAACACTTTGTTGTCGTATCGTCTCGATCTTGAATCCATAGTCAATCACACAAGTGATCTTGTTGTTGTATTGTCTCGATCTCATATCCATAGACGTCACACGAAGTGTGTACCGAAGTTGTTGTATTGTCTCGACTCTGTCCATAGATGATTTCACTTGGTAAAGGACTTTTAGGTTGATAAATCAAAGATTGTGGTGTATTTGGGTACCCTCGTCTTTTCAAATTACAAGTTTGGACATCTTTGGCTAACGCATCCACAACTCAAACAAGTGGTCGAATCGGCTTGGACGCAACAAAGTGAATCAAATTTTTCCCTAGACTTCAACTAAGGTTGATCATAACAAGACAAACTCTGAGGGATTGGAACAAGGACACTTTTGGACATCTTCCAAAATTAATTCGCAAATCAACAACACAAATTCAGAGGGCTCAACATCAGTGTGCTATTCAAAATGGTGAGGAACTAGATTACTGGATAAATAAAGAAAAAGAGTTGCGCAATCAACATCTAACCTTACTCCAGTGTCATGCAACATACTGGCAGCAAAGGTCCAGAATACAATGGCTCCAATCGGGGGATAATAATATGACTTTCTTCCATACCAAAGCAACCATCCACCGAAGTCGTAACTGAAAATGCGAGGGTCTAACAACCTCACCCAATATTTCGCCTAGCAATCTGTATTGACTAACTCCAATATACTTACAAGAGAATCAACTAGACAGTTAGATTCAATCTTAAGAAAAGTATATCAAGGAGTTATATCTCAATCTCTCAATTCAATCCGCAATCAAACAAATAGGAATTTTCGAGCCTGATTGAATACAAGAGGAATAACTTGAACGGTACCAAAGACCAATGTTCAAGGATCAATAGATTTCAATCAACAACCAAAGGTTGGATTTACCAATTGATCGATTCAACGCACAACCTGTGATATTTCAATTATATAGCAAAATATAATATGGAAAAGAAATAACACAGACACCAGAAGTTTTGTCAACGAGGAAACCGTAAATGCAGAAAAACCCCGGGACCTAGTCCAGATTTGAATACCACCCTGTATTAAGCCGCTACAGACACTAGCCTACTACAAAGCTAACTTCGGTCTGGAATGTAGTTGAACCCTAATCAATCTCACACCGATTCAAGGTACAGTCATGCTCCTTACGTCTATGATCCTAGCAGGATACTACGCACTTGATTCCCTCAGATGATTTCACCCACAACCAAGAGTTGTTACGACCCAAAGTCGAAGACTTGATAAACAAATCTGTATCACACAGAAAGGTCTATTGAATAGATAAATCTGTCTCCCACAGATATACCTACGAGTTTTTGTTCCGTCTTAGGATAAATCAAGGTGAACAGGAACCAATTGATAACCCGGACTTATATTTCCGAAAAACATCCTAGAATTATCAATCACCTCACAATAATCTTAATCGATTAACGAAACAAGATATGGTGGAATCACAAACGATGAGACGAAGATGTTTGTGACTACTTTTCTATCTTGCCTATCGGAGATATAAATCTCAAGCCAATCTTACGATTGCACTCAAACACGATAGAAACAGCAAGATCGGATCACGCAACTACAGAGAAAATAGTTGGGTCTGGCTTCACAATCCCAATGAAGCCTTTAAGTCGTTAACCTACAGAGTTTCGTGAAAAACCTAAGGTTAAAGGAGAATCGACTCTAGCTTATATAACTAGTATCACACAGGAGGTGTGGGGATTAGGTTTCCCAGTTGCTAGAGTTCTCCTTTATATAGTCTCCAAATCAGGGTTTGCAATCTAAGTTACCTTGATAACAAAGCATTAGATATTCACCGTTAGATGAAAACCTTATTAGATTCAAGCTAATATCTTTCAACTGTTAGATCGAACTTAGCTTGTTATACACAAATGAAATGTAACTTCATTTAGGTTTGGTTAACCGTACCTAAACGTGTACACTTAATCGGTTCAACAATAGTTAACCAATGGTTAGCCATATGAGCACTTTCATATCAACCTTATTCATCTTCACCATAACTAGTTAAAGTGACTCAAATGAACTAGTTAGAGAGTTGTTCAATTGCTTAGATCTCATAGAAGTATACAAGACACAATTGAAGCAAAATCGATTTTGATTCACTCGAATCAATTCATGAACATTATAGCCACGGTTTTCAAAGATTGCATTCCTTATTTTATAAATGTTATAGTTCATGAACAAACCGATTTTAGAAAGTACCTACCTAAGTATGCGAACAGGTACGTGTACTTAAGTAACCGGATGTGTTTGTTTTTCACTTTCAAACTCCAGCAGAAATTCACAGACGTGAACTTTCCGCCAGTATGCGTACGGGTACGCATACTTACCCGGATTTCCAACAACTGCCAGTACGCGTACGGGTACGCATACATTGGGTCCCGGTTTTGGACTTTTACAAAAATGTGAGAACACACTATGTTTATATCCAAAGATGGTTACATGTTCTAAACTCTCATTTCAATTATTGAAACTTTCTTAGAGGATGTTAAAATAGTCGTTATTCACAAACTATTTTCATCAAAACGATTTTCAAGTTATTGAAATAATCAACATGACTTTCGTCACGAGTAAATATGAACTTGGCTAAAGCGAAAGCTTACCAACACATATTTCGATAATAGATAAGAGAGATAAACTCGGCTCGAAATAGCAAATGTGTATAATTGAAGTCCATATAGCAATACGACTTTTGTCTCAAAATAGGAGATAGAATAGATAGACTTTTGAGTGATAGATAAGTTCAAGTCTCCACATACCTTTTGTTGATGAAGTTCCACAAGTTCCATTGAGTAGTTCTTCGTTTTCATTCGATGAACGCCGTGGAGTCTAAGGCTCAACTACACTTACTATCCAGATCCGAGACTTAGCTATAAGTAGACTAGAAATCAAGACTTATAGTTTTGGCAACTAAACTTGACAAACAAGCATCAGATAACAACGCTTGCAAGTTTGACCGAGCAGTGCTCTAACAGTAACAACATAAAGCAATTACAAGATATGCAAAACAACTGGGTCAGTGATAAGGATCAAGTAATCCAGATCATCATGGATCATTTCACTGCTCAATACACGACCCCAAATACAACACAAGATGAAGTGTTTTTTGAGGAAATCACTCCAAGATTGATATCAACACAATGCGACATGCTCTCGGTGGAAGTAACAGTAAAGGAAATCAAGCAAGCTCTATTCTCTATTAATTCTGAAAGTGTTCCTGGACTAGACGGCTACACCAGTAAGTTTTTTTAAAGTTTTTTGGGAAACCACTCATCTTCAACTAATAGCTATGGTACAGAGTTTTTTCATTTCCTTAAACATTCACACTCTCATGAATCATACAAACACACGCTAATTCGAAAAGTAGACAACCCAACAAAACCATCATAATTCAGACCTATCAGCCTATGCAATGTCAGCTACAAAGTCATTTCCAAAATCCTAGTCAACCGGTTACTCCCTCTTCTCCCTTTCTTCATAAGCTCATATCAAAGTGCTTTCGTTCTTCAAAGATCAATACATGATAACATAGCAATTGCGGTAGAGCTATTCCACCACATCAAAACATCTTAAATTACTAAAGACCCCAAAATAACTCTCAAGTTAGATATCCAGAAAGCTTATGATAGCCTTGTCTGAGGATTAAAAACGACTTTTACAAAACTGGGCTTTCCATCAGTATTTGAGGAATATATCATGATATGTATCAAGTCAGTTACTTACTCAGTCAACATCAATAGTACACCACATGGATTCATCACACCTACTAAGGGCATTAGATAAGGTGATCTCATATCTTCCTACATTTTCATTATATGTGCGGAAATACTATCAACAAATCTTGGCAATCTAGAAGCCAAAAAATTGGTTCGGGGTCTCCAAATATCACAAAAGGCACCACCCATTTTACATCTAATGTATGCAGACGATCTCCTCATCACTTACAAGGCTACCCATGAAGGTAGCAATCACCTAAAGAGGATTCTTCAATCATACAACTCTTCAGCAGGACAAATTATCAACCAGACAAAATCAACAATCATTCACCATCCGAGGCTGCAACAACATAACATAGACACTTTCCACCAATTATTCGGCATGCCTACCACATCAATCCCACATATATATTTAGGAGTTAAATTCAAACACGGGAGAACCTCTCGTCACATCTTCGAACCACTATTTTAAAGACTGGCACACAAAATCCCAAGGATGGATCACAAAATGCCTTACTCATGCAGGCAGGCTAGTCCTCATAAAAACCTCCTTAACACCGGCCTCAAATCACCTTATGCAAACCCAGCGTTTTCCCACCCATGTGCACAAACAAATTGATAGGATCACTATAAAAAAAATCGGGGGACATGATTCATCGGTTATAAAGCTTCACCCACTAGGATGGAACAAGCTAAACAAGTCGGTAGCTGAAGAAGAACTCGTCATCAGAAAGAGTAGCCATCACAATAAAGCTTTATTAATGAAAAAAATCTGGAACATTCAAGACTAGCCGCATTCCATTTGCTCCTGCCTCTTCAACGATAAATACCTCCAACATCAACCAATATTTCAAGGTATAATCACAATACCTACTACCGCCAGCCCACAATGGAAACAAATGGCATCTCTTATACCTACTGTGAAAAATCATATATTTCATCAAATAGGAAATGGTTTAGATACACCGATCCAAGCTAATTGGATACCCCACTTTCAAAACCTTGATCCTATCCAGTCCTACCCTATACAATCTGTAGCGGATTTAATTGATCACTTCTCTCATAACTGGAGACATGATCAGCTAAGAAACCTCTCTCCTAACGCCATCCAACACATTATAAATATCCACCTTCCCCTTAACAGCACCACAAATAAAATAATTTAACCCCATTCTAAATCAGGTAAATACACCACTACATCCGGGTACAATTGTCTAATCCAACAAGATAATCTCTCACATCCACGCCCGCTCCCAACAACCAAATTTTTATGGACCTTACCCTGTCCTCCCAAAATTCAGCTTTTCTTATGGAAAGCCATCAATGAAGGTTTACCAACCTTATTTATGCTCAATCACATCAACCTTTCAACTTCCAACCTTTTCCCTCGCTGCTATTATCAGCCGGAAACAACTGAACACATGCTGATTTACTATCCGGTTGCGATGTCCACTTGGAGCACCCTTTCTAACCGCATATAAACAAACCAACCCCAAGGTAACAACCAACCAATTACCCTAAACCCACAAACAACAATTTCACAAATACTACAAACACGGGGCCATACCTCGTCTATCACATCTTGTTGTTTCCTACTATGGTCGCTATGAATGACCAGAAATGAGCTCGTGTTCAAACACACACAGTCCACTCATGAAGACATCCTAGTAAGATCTTTATCACAACAACAAGAATTTGAATGGTAAAAAAATATTTCCCCTCCAGGTCTCCTGGGGGAACCGCCTACCAGAATTACTACAAACATAACCAGGGCAACTACAACCATTCAAGTGGGTTGGTGCAATCCGGATCCAGATTGGATTAAAATAAATACTAATGGGGCGTCTAGGGGCCACCCAGGTATGGTGGGAGAAGGATTCATTTGCAGGGATTCCAACGCTCAAACGGTAATGGCTCTAGGATTAAGCATGCGCTAATTAACAGCAGAAACATGGGAAACCGTGATAGCAACTAGAAAAGCGATTGAAAGAAAATGGACTAAAGTATTATGTGAGACAGACTCTGAGAATATCATGCACTTCATTAAAACTCCAACAGAAGCCCCTTGAGAAATCAAACATCGAATGTGTCAAATTTCATGTTGTGCTATTCAGCACAATTATAGAGAAGGAAACCAAGCAGCTGACGGTCTATCAAACTATGCAGCGGACGCCAACCAAGCGGGAAACTACTCAACCTCAATTTGGGACCAGGCAAATCCGACTTTTCTTAATCAGATTCTATGGGAATCACATTCCCACGTGTAAAAACAATTTAGTTGGTTTTTATATATTTTATTTATTTTGATCGGTAAGTTATAATATTGAAAAACACAAAGCCGTGGGCAAGCAATTACAACTTAAGGCGAGCATATAACCCATAAAAAAGAAAAATAAGAAAACAAATTCAAAGCTGTGATAGAGGGAAGGTTTAGGTTGCACAAGATCACGACAACTAGAGAAAACACAATTTGGGAGACCAACAAAAAAAAAACTTGTAATAGCATTAAACTTCAACTATGGTGAGATCTTTATGATCACCCGTACGACATTTTAATATATCTTGACAATCTTTCTGTGAAAGAGGAATTCCCAACCCTATCGTACATCCTAACACAGTGAGATATACCGCATAAATCTTTGTAGGATCACTGTAGGATTTTAGTAGTTTTTTTTTTTCAAATTTAAAGTATCGATAGGAAAAAGAGTTGTAGCTTTATTTTTTGAACTCAAACTTTTATTCATTACTTGAATAGATTCAAACAAAGATGGATTTGAGATACTTACCTCTGAATTGCAAGCAACTGCCTGAAAAGTGGCAACCTCTTTTATTTTACAAAACCTTGAATGAGTTTCGAATTAGAGAGGAATATAAGGGACACAAAAACCATGTTTGCTTTTGAAAGCTTTGAGTGACATCTTGTCTAAAACTCGATAATAGTTTTACAAATTTCTTGGATTTAAGCAACAGAAAGACTTTTCTTGTTTTGTTGTTTTTTTTCTTCTCGATCTTTCTCTTTTTATTAATAACTTCATTAGGAGTCTCCAAATCTTCATTTTTTTTTCCAGTTACATCCTGTGAGAGCGTCGCTCGATCAAACTCGCAAGCTTTAGTATGTTAAGCTTGTTTTCAAATTTAGATTATCAAAACTATATCTGATTTATAGTCTACTTGAGTCAATCTCGGAAATTGAGTAGAGAATTGTACTTGAATATTAGAATTCACCGATCGACCTTGAAGACTGAAGAACAACGACGTCGATGGAAACTTCATCAACAAAGATATGTGAAGACTGGCTATCCTATTTACTCATATTATCTACCATTTTATATACTGAGACATGTTGTATGACTTTAGTATTATGATGAACACTACAAAGAAGACTTCAAGCAATCAAGTTAGTTCTTATATTCACAAATAGTTTTGCTCAAACCGTGAACTTGAACTTATAAAATAAAGACTTGATGAATCAGTTCTCAATTAATTCTTGTACATGAACATATATATTTTTTCAGTTCGCAAACTGGTCAATTTTGAGATGTTCCCGGATTACTTTTTCTTTCAATAGTACACAAACTTATTTATACAGTTCGCCAACGAGTTTATTTTGAAAGTTCCCTAGACACCTTTTTGTATTTGAGTGAACAAAATGTTTTGGACAGTTCGCGAACTTCCCAATACAAAAGGCTCCTGAGTTACGAGACGACTATTTTGGACAATTCACGAACTGATTTGGTCTTGTTATAACATAAATCCAATTTAAGCTTGTCATTTCTTGAACTACTTAACAATTGTTCCTTGGGAAACCATTTTGTGCATCACGTATACTTACAGTTGCACACATATTCTTTGTGATTCAAAGCAAAATTCTCACATGCTCACATAAACAATCTATTGGAGAAGTTAAGCTTATTTGGTTACAAAATAATTTGTAAACAAGGAAACTAGTTCACGAACCTAACCATGTTCATCAATTTAAATAGAGGACTCCATGCACACTATAAATTTAATCCTGGACTTTTGTGTCCTAGTTACGGTTAGAGTCGTCCTCTAAAATTTAGGTTTCCTCTGGTAAAACTTTATTAGGATACGACTTTGAAATACTTCACTAAGGGATTCTTGAAGCCCGTTTAGACTATCTTTTACATGATGGATCTTTGTTATCCATATTTTGTTCTTATCGATTGTTGTAGTTTTCGAACTATAGATCAGGAACAAGATTAATAAAAATCACAAAAAACTCTTCGTCACAGACTTTTTGATTCCACGATATAGATATCTAAATCACTCCTGGTCTGATTTGTTTAGATTGTTCTTCTGAGGTAGAATCGATTAGGCATCTCTATAAATTTTGAAGAGAGTAAGTTTTCTTAATTGTTGAGTTTGTTTAATATTTTATTTTCCTTGAAGATCCCTCATAAGCATATAGATTTCAATTACCTTGATTGAATATCTTTCTGAAGGAAATCAAATAGGCTATCTTCACTTAAATTGAAGCAACTCCTAGACCTGTAAAGCACATCAGGCAAAGAAATCATGTTGCGTAGGGTCTTGCGAGATCCAAGAGATGTAAAGGAGCACAGCTGAAGCTGAATTGCTCGTAGGGTCATTTCTGTCTCACCTATATTCCAGTTTGAGGATAATGTCTGTAGCATCTTAATACAATGTGTTTTCAAGTTCTAGTCTATGTTCCGGGGTTTTTGTGCACATTGTAGTTTTCTTCGTTAACGAAATTTATGGCGTCTTATATTTTTTTTCCGCATTATATTGTTTATCTTTGTAATAAAAATATCACAGGTAGTACGTAAACAACCTAGATATATTTTAAGGATAAAAGACTGTGTTGAACCTACAAGATTTGTTTTTCAGAATCCTATCTTGAAATATGGATTACAAGACTTGTTTTTATTGGAATTCGATTCAGATACAGTTCGGGTATATACTGGGTTGATTATTGGATATTTAATTTTAAGAATCGTCCAAGTAAACTTGTTTACATATCAGGTATCAGGTCTTTATTGTCGATGTACTACTGATTGTTGTAACAAGTTTGTCCATACAATTTTTCGAACAAAAAAAACTTGGTGGCGTACTTGGTACCTTCTTATTTTTACATCATATATTTCTTATCTACAATCAGAGATTAAGTGTTGCATAATTTTGTAATGGGAGAAAAACTTTGGGACCTTAGGGATTTCAACTTTTCCTCAAAACCCTTCTTAATTTACCTTTATCTTCCCCATCTTCCACCTAAACATGATGTGAGATATTCATTTCAAAATCTACTTCTACTAAAACACCAGTAAAGAAACCAAAGTCAAAAGAGAGAGTGTTGTGGTCTACCTGAATGGGTTTTCCAAAAGCTTTCACCATCACCAACGTAGTTTCCGTTGTCTAGTATTCTAAGCTTAAACCTGAAAATTTAATCTACACCTTGGATAGAGAAGTTCACCAGTTGTTTGTGTTGAACTATGGATACCAATCTCTAAATTGAAACTTACCATAATGTTATCTTTTTTATTATCAAGCTTGATAACAAATAACCCTCTAATTCCAACCATTCATATCCATACTACTGGTTAGCTTAATGGCAAGTAACTTTATTTTAAGAAAATAAGAAGTCAAAGCATTTAAATGAGTTGCAAATGCAATTTTGTTGGAGGGAGATCTTTCCATTAACAAAGCAGAGCCTCCCATGGGAGGCCCATGGCTAGATAAAATTGTCATTTAAATACGAAATGGCAGAGACATAATACTTATTAAAGATCCATACTAAAAAAACCAGAAAACTTCAGGAGCAATTACATCAGCCATGTAACCAACAGAGGAACCACAAAGTTAAAAGCACCAAAAAAGGTTACAAAAAAAAGAGTTAAAGAGAATAAAAACCTTATAAGAAACAGAGAACAAAAAGAGTAGCAGGAGATCACAAACTAAAAAGGAGAGATACCAAGTACACCACCAACTTTTTATCTGATAGAATTGTGAATCTGTGTCGTACTTCTAACAATCAAAATGATACAAAACTTTTAATGCGAAAAAGTAAAAGAACAAAAAATCTGTTTTCTATGGCTGAAGTGCTCTACCTCTTTCTATGGATGAAGTGCTCTACATTCGAGAAACCTAAGACGAAATCTGCTCTTTCCCTTGCTGTTAAAGTTGGGTAAGTTGATTTTTAATATATAAAGTTCAATTTTTTCTAATTTTTTGAAATATTTTATTGGATTGATTAAAGTTTGAATTTTTTATGATTTGGGTGTTGCCAATTTGGTCTTGTTTGGGTTGTAGTGGTTAATTACATTAAGGGTTTCAGAGTTTTAGTTTGAGGATTAGTGGGAATTGGTTTTAAATTTGATTATGGATTTAGGATGGTAGAGATTTTGTATGATTCCGAGGATTTTATGTCTGAGGATGATATCTTACTAACTAGTGTTCCCCTGCATTTGACTGGAGTTGTGTTCATTGGGAATTGACGTCGGAGATATAAGATTGCTTTTGAGATAATGCTAGTACTGTGAAATCAGAAGAAACTGTAGTGAAATTGGAAAAACTAGAGAAGTTCTAGTAAAAATGTAGTTACATTTTGTTGTTTGTGACTAACAGGAATTACTACCAAGATGGAATTCAATGCAATATTTTCTGAAACTGTACTAGTTTTGTTTTATATATTATAGGGAGTCCCCTATTTGTATTGATGAACATGGCTTGGTAGATTACAAACAAATCTAGGTTCGTTAACTAGTTTCCTTGTTTATGAATTGTTTGTAACCAAGCAAGCTTAACTTCTCCATATAGACTGTTCATGTAAGCATGTGAGACGTTTGCTTTGAATCGGAAAGAAGATATGTGCAACCGTAAATATACGTTATGCACCAAGTGGTTTTCAAATGAATAATGGTTAAGTAGTTCCGGAATCGACAAGCTTAAGTTGGAGTTTAATGATCACTAGACTAAATCAGTTCTGGAACTATCCAAAACAGGATCTGAACAAATGATCGTCTCGAAACTCATGATCCTTTTGTATTTGAAAAGTTCGCAAACTGTAAAAAACAGTCTGTCTACTTAAATACAAAAATGTATCCAGGAAACTTTCAAAATCAACCAGTTCGGGAACTATATAAATCAATTCGTGTACTACCAAAATAAATCATATCTAGGAATATCTTAAAATCGACAAGTTCGCGAACTAAGAAAATCAGCTTGCGTGTGCAACTTATTTGATATTTATTTATAAAGTATCTAATTTTATAAGTTCAAGTTCGCGAACTAAGTAAAATAGTTTGTGAGCTTAAAAAAAAACTTGATTACTCCTTATTGCTTGAATCATTTTTTGCAGGGTTCACCGTAATACTAAAGTCATATGACATGTCTTAGTAGATAGAGTGGCTGATAATATGAGTAAATAGTATAGTCAGTCTTCACATACTTTGTTGATGAAATTTCCATAGACGTCGTTGTTTTTCAGTTTTCAATCTTCAAGTTCGATTGGTTAATTCTGGTATTCAACTACCGTGCTTTATCCTAGTCCGAGATTGACTTTAGTATGCTATAAATCAAGATATAGTTTCGATCAACTAAAATTGGTAACAAGCTTGACATACCAAAATTTGTTAGTTTGACCAAGCGATTCTAACACAAACAAAACAAAAAAAAGTAACAAATTAAAAATCCCACACACATCAGATGTTATCTAAAGTAAATACCCAAATCAAACTAAGTGAAAAACGAGTAAAAGAAAGTTTACCTGAAGTGATCAATCGGAAGAGAAACCATGAAATAAAAGAGGAGAAAAGCCATTGAAATATGCCAAACTAAATCATAAATAATATTAAGCTAACACTAGGCGCACGACCAGGATCGAATAATCGCTTTCTCTCTCACTCTCTATGTATTTTTTTCAAAAACTTGACCACAAACTACAGTAGAATAATTTGACAACAACACAAATATTTTCTTTAAGCATAAATAGTTTTATTAAACTATAAATGAATTAGACGAGGGGATATTGTGCTCATGTCAGATAATAAAATATGGATTAAGAAAGTTGTGAAATCATGCCCCAAAATTGTAGTCGAGAATGTTCATATTTAACTTATGTCCGCTGCATAATTCAGTAGTACGTCCACCGCACCCCTGATTTCCATATCTCTGGTTGTTGTTTAGTGCGCAACGTGGGATATATGACGTCCGATGCTTGGTTTCTGTTATCATACCAGAAATGTACCAAGCCGGTTCAGTAGCATTTTGGATGAAGTGAACCCAGTTTTTTGAATCTGGTTCAAAGTACACATTGATTCTCTGTCGGTCTATCGAAGTTCTTATTGGCATCAGTATGTCCCAGACTTTTGTTATCAGAGAGATAGTGATCCCTAGAAGTTGTGTTAAAGCCGTTAAAGTTATTACGGTCGAATAGATGAAACCGGCCTCAACATGACCATGGAGCCGTCTAGCCAGTATTTATTTTAACCCAATATGGTATCAGGTAGTTTATTTTTGTTCTACCGTCATCGTATTTATCCCTGATTTCTGCCATCAGCGCGATGATGAATCCTAGAGGTCATGTTAAATACGTCAAGGTTGTTGCAATTGAATAGATAAAACCGGCAGTGGTGTGACCAGGGTTCCCTCTAGTTGTCCCGCTTGCATTTATCTTAAATCGATACTAGTTTATTGACATGACATGTATTTATCTATCGTTGTAGTTTGTCGTGTGTGGTTTGTGTTTTCAGGCAGTGCAAAATCTGGGTAAAACCCCTCAACCCAAGTAAATTATTGTAGCAGTTGTACTGATATTTGCACAATATTTGCCAGTTTTTATTGTTTCTGCCGACAACTGAACTCCGATTTGACAAGCCGCAAAATTAGAAAAGAAAGCAAAAGAAGATGGAAATGTGGCACAATTTTGATGCGTGTAGTGCTGGAGCACATTTACTAGACATGGTGAATTAGATTATGCGTCCAAAGTTAAGCGACACTCGGCTATATTCCATTTCTTTTAGTTACGTGTTTTTGTCCAAAAAAAGAGAAAAACAAAAACAAAAACAAAAGAAACTAAGATTATAGTTAAAATATAACTTAATAAATTCAGCTCATTTGACTACGATTACACGAGGATATCAAACCTAGTCGAAATACCGATCCATATAAAGAAAAACACTCCTGGTTGCTGAATTTAGGGATTCACCCCCGCTAGGTTTGGTGTGGTTCTGGTTCTGGTGGACTCTCAAACAGAACCGAAAACAACGGTTTGATAAAAAAATCCTTGGATTTATTTAAGTCCCTACAAGAATTGTAGGTTCAAGAATCAATTATTGTTATAACAAATTTATTATTATCGGTTATGAATAGCTGACGAATTTTCTTAACAAATTAAACCATTCGAAAATTAAAACCGATTATATCATTTTCTTATTTGACGTCCATGAATTATTTTATTTTATTTTATTTTATTTTTTGAAGCTTGTTAGGTTTTATTGAACGGTTTTTGAAATGGTTAAGTGACATTTTAGATTCCTATATAATTGTTTTTCATGGTTTAAATTAGGAAAGTCCAAAACAATGCCCAACCATCTGATTAGATTTTTCCCATTCACTAGAGCTATCAAGTTTGGATTCTCCCTTGAAGCTGTTAATACAAAAAATTGTACGAATTCAATCAATACTTGGGTTAAAGGGTGGATCATGGAACAGGATTTCATGTAGTAATCGGATAAAATTGCCACCATCTCATGGTTCATATGGAAACATAGATGTTCGGTAGTGTTTGAAAAAGCCAATCCAAACCCTACAAACCTTATAGAACAAATCAAGAAATTCTTACAATATAAGCCTCATAAAAATGTTCATAGAGCAAATATGCCTTAGAGAAGGACAATTTTTAGATCTAAATGGTCGTACCTAAAATCGAATTGGATAATCTTTATTGATGCTGCTTTTAAGAAAGAATACTCTTCCATAGGCTATGCATTTATCCTTTACTCGGTGGATCAAGAAACTTTGACGCACATCTCAGCGGGATCCGAAAGGGTATCTTCAGCGTTTCATGCGGAATCAAAAGCTTTGTTAAAGGCATCTAAATGGTTAAGCAAAAACATCATGTCAAGCGTCTCCATAGTTACTGACTGCAAAGTATTGGCAGCTACAACTACCAAGGTAAGCAAGGAAACTCATTGGGCTGCGAAAAAACACCATGTAGAAAGCCTCCACGATTTTGGAAAAACTACCCCAAACATAGGTTAAGCATATATAAACAGAAAACATAACTCAACTGCAGATTACATAGCTAAAGATGCTCGAATAAAGAATCTCCAACATATACGTCATCCAATCTACAACAAAGAGTTATGAAATCAAGCATTCTATCCAATGTTTTTGATAAAAACAAACTTGTAAACTTATTGTATTATATTTTATATTTAATGATATTTAACAACAAAAAAAAGAAAAGAAAAACTATGCCCAACCCAACCGTACCATGTGTGCATCCCTGGTGCGCGCTGCTGTGCACGTACAACTATATTGTACTTCGAAGCTGCTATACTTCCCCTACTCCCTTCCACCACTCTCTTCCCCCATTAAGTGGTATGATCTTAGCCAGTGATTCAGTTGCTGAGATGGTGTGGGGAAAACAGGGGGCGCATTTGTATGTGTTATGTGAGGTGTGGGGATGAATTGGGGGATAGGAAGCATTTTCGTTTGTACTTACGGTAAATCTGTTTATTAGTTTCAAATCTCGGCCAGATGTCTCAAGTTGGATTACATATATTTTGCGCATCGATCTGATTACATAGGACAACTACAATCATGGAGTTTAATATTTTCTATTGTCACCGAGCTCGACTTTAGAATCTGAACACTAGCATTATACGAGTAATTTATTGCAGTCGAGTCGAGCCCATCAAAAATAACATCCGTGTATTAATTAGGTTGACCGAAATTCAGATCTTATGCATTTTATAAACTTCTTTGTAATTGCAGGGAGATGGTGGTTAGATCGGATCATCTTCCAGGTCAGGTTTGCATTTTCATTTTTAAGTGTTCGGTTCCTAACTCAATTTTCTTTTCGTTCCATTCCATCGCCCAATTCCAGTTTTGGTTTGGTGTGTTGGGCATATTTCAGGATGGTCGACAAATATGTATCCGATGCCATACTTTACATGTTAAAAAATACGTCACATTACCATCAGCGATGCCATATTTTACATGTTAAAAAATACGTCACATTACCATCAGGGAACATATTTTTTATCACCTTGATGGCTTAAATCTATCCGAATATATGTTTTAAACTGATCATTGTTTAGCCACCCAAATTTTATTTTGTACTCTAACTTGCCTTTAAAAAAGCTTAAAATTATGTCGATAGAATAGACCATGTAATTAATTCGATAAACTAAATTGGCAGGTACAAAAGGAGTCGGTAGTTAGCGCGCCACATACCCGTTTTATAACAAAACCTGCTTAACAAAATAGCAAAGCCATCTGAATACTGCAGTTCAGATTATGCTTTTCTCTTCAATTATTGCAGTCTTACATCATCCGAAAGGGATTAAACATGTTGACTAAACTCAAGCTACTCCACATGTACACTACATACGTAAGTAAAGTCCGACATGAACTATGACGACAATTAGTATTTATTTAGACATTAAACTCTAATGTACGAATTCTCGTGGCACCCTTTGCATTTTTCTGACTAATTTTATTTTTATGAGTAAGACATTTTTGGACCAAAATCATCCAGAGGATAACAAGATCATGAAATTTGTCCAACCGGCTAGTAATGAATTAGAACACTGTTGAGTTGGATAACTAGTCTTATTTCGGAGGTGGTGAACGACTGAGAACCGATGGCGGATTTTTTAAATCTCCAATGGTCCTTGAGATCCGTCAGGACCCTACCCCCTCAATAAATAATAATTGGTCTTACATCTTGCTGTCTTTTGGTCATCTGTCATCCGGCAAGCACGGTTAGTTTAAGGTCAAGTCAAGTGTATGGAAGAATTAAATTGAAGGGTTGCTTCCTAATTGTTTTGTATGATAATGAAATGATCATTAGCTATTTGTCTTGGGATATATAGGTTTGTTCATTTTGTTGACCTAATTCTTTATCCAAAGGGCAGTTCAACTCCGGTCTCCAAAGAACAGTTCAGCTACACTACTTGCTTAATTCTTAATATTTGTCTTTATAGTAATTGTTTGCCGCAATATAATTTTTTTGTTTGCTTTTGGCTCCTTTTCCTTTTATTCCTGGTTCGGCGGCTGATTTCAAAATAGTTTTTAAGCAGTTGAATTCCGCCGCATAAAGACTACTGGACATCAATCTCTTGGATTTACATTGGCATGTTACATGTACACATAATAATAGTACACTAACGATGATTTCACCATGTGATTTGTATCGGCTTTAAAAAATTATGCATATGGATTGGTCATTGGCCTTTAATCTTCTGTTGATATTGGTTATGACTCATGAGTCTTATTAATAGGTCTTGAGTCATCATTACAATGAGAGACTGAAGGACCATTTGTGGCGATCAAATTAGGTTGGAGCTGTATATCCAAAAATCAAAGTGTTAATGATGATAAACGGGGTCCCCGATCAGAAGGACCTCTTTTCTACTATGAAAAAGAGAAAGTAATGGAAGCTGGCTTTGTTCAATGCTCATGTATAAAGCTGCCTGAGTATTTAAAACGGATGCCTATAAAGCATTTAACAAATGCGAGGATTGTATTACTTTTAAGCAACATAATTCGGCCTCACAAAAAAGATTCATATTTTTTTATGTGATTTGTCTCTGCAAGAACTAATCTACCTACTTAATACCTAATTCCTTAAGTTATACTACAAATCTCGGCGTCTCAACGGCAAAAACTCACGCTCCCTTGACGGAAAAAGCTTGTTCGAGTCATTGCGATTATCATTCAAAAGATTTAAAGATATCTGTAAATTGATTGTCAGCAGACTAACCCACACTTCCATTTGTTAAAAGATTTTTGGGTGTTTTTCAGAATGGTCACTGTCCCCTAATTGATTTCACAAAATCATCACACTTTTAATTACGATTAATAAAAGAGTCTTTTTCCATCCGGGTTAACTGTTTTGAAAAAAACAATCATGTTTTGGTCCTAAATACCCCTCTTCTATTGTTGAGGTGATGGTGATAAAGTGATAGCGGCGGTGACGGCGGCGACTATAACCAAGAGAGGAAACGGTGAACCCTTTTAGGATATGTGACATAATGATCCTGAATGCAGGCTGAAATTCTGGTGTCATGTAACGATCCTAAACGCGTTCAATTTCTTCGGCAGCAAAAACAACAGTAACCACCGCAACAACAACACCACCACCAGCACCAACACCCTTTATCCCAAGATTCAACTTTCTTGGAGAGCCACATCACCAAAATTCAGCGTCCAACTGTTACGGGGAGTCAAGATTCAAGAAACAGACGCCAAATGGTTAGGCGTCTCAACAGAATCTTTGAGAGAATATTCTCTCAGATGCCAATTGGCTTGGCATCTCAACGGATCTTTAAGAGAATATTCTCTCAGACGCTAATTAAGTTGGTGTTTTTGAAAAATTTGGGACGCCAATTAGGATGGTGTCCCAGTGTTGATTTCATTTCACACTCAACGAAACTGCTGAACGCTTGGTGGAATCAAAGGTTTAGGCCACAGTTTTGAGCCGTGAAAGTTAAATCTTAGATCCCATTAAACTAAGCCTAACAATGTGATGGTTTTATGAACGGCTACAAGAAAGTGGGGCTGTTTATGATAATACTCGAGATTTTAAGTTAGGGGTTAGGGGATCTATCTCTCAATGTTTCACAGTACTCACTCATTCTAGTGAGTGGCAGAGCCGGCCCTGAGCCAAGTTTGTCAAGACTTTGTCTTGGGCAGCACTGCTTTTGGGGGCAGCACTGCTTTTGGGGGCAACAAATTAGGTATTCTTCAAAGGGGTTAAACCCTTCTAAAAGAAAATATCTTTTCCATGTCCGCATCAATTATCCTTACCACAAATAGAGATGGGTAAGTTTCTTTATATAAAAACAGAGTTTTTTCAAGCGACGTGGTTAACCGGAGTTTCTGGTTGATTCTGGCCCCATCATATTTTATTTATGGTTATATTATAATTTTCGGCCAATCACATAGAATAAAAAATTACCTAAAACAACTATTATTATAAAATTTCACAACATTGCCAAAAAATATATTAAAAAATTATTATGAATATATTTAATCCTAATTTAAAGAGTAGTTATATTTGAAATTAAAATTCACAAATAAATCACATCAAAATATTCGTTGTTCATCGTGATCTCATCAAAAAATTATATCAATAAATAATAATTAAAAAAACCCAATGTCCAATGTCCAATTACACTTTTTACAACAAAAAAATAATCCTAATTACAATTCAAGTCTACTAAAACTGGAAAAAAAATTTGATTAGTTATAATTGCATTTTAAAAATCTTTGATCAAACTCTGAATGGAAGTCAAAATCCAAATACCTGTATATTGAAGGATCGATTTTTCCTCTTTTGTATGTAAATTAATTATTAGTCCTGTCCAACAATAAAAATACAAAATTGTTAGTACGAGATCGAGAGCATTTGAAAAAAAACATTAAGAACAAAAAATCAAATAAATATAGGTGCAATAAACAAGAATGAATTGGTTTCTATCGTATTTTCTTAATATTGTTCCTTACGTAATTTTTACTATAAAACGAATATAGAAAAATAAAGGTCTTTTTTGATTTTTTTTGTGAAATAAAGAAATTTTATTTTATTTTTGACTCAAAACATAGTTATATTGGCCAGGAAATTATATTTTCTGAAACAAACTATCTAAGATTATATTTTTTTAATTAGGTAAAAATATAACAAAAAAAATTTCTTTTCACACAAAAGAGGTTCAATATATTTAAGGTTTCTATTCAAAAATATAATTTTCCATATTTAATATTCTCGGTATTCCTAATTCCATAAAAAGTAAATATCAATTATATTCCTAAATCTTATGAATACTTAACATGTTTTGGAAAAAAATTAAATACGCATTTCCAAAAATAAATAAAAACTATAGATATTTTAGGTATTGATTAATATTATTACCATGACAAAGTTTTATTTTTTTATTTTTTATGGAATTTGTGGATTTGGTGTCTATATAAAGAATCCTTCCAAATGCCAAAACCCGACTGGTAGGTTTTTCTTGCGATTTTTTTGTTGTTTTTGTTGTTGTCTGATCTTCTTTCATTGTTTTTGTTTTGCAGGTATTGATAATGCACCTGTTGTAGCTGGTTTAATCAGGCATGACTCAAGCTATATCAAGGTATAAATTAACTCACCCATTCATGTGAATATTCTTTTTTCACTTTTGGTTAATTTTCCATGTCTAATATAAATCAACTCATCCATCATCTGAATATTCTTTTTTCACTTTTGGTTAATTTTCCATGTCTAAAGCTAGGGAGAATTGTATATTGGAGTGGAAACCGACCAGGAGTAAAATCTTGAGGAGGAAAGTCTTGCCTAAATTTCCATGCCCTCAATCCCTCATTTTTCTCGGGGCGGCATCGTCGACCAGAAACCAAATCTTGCAGGCTCACTGCTCATATATATATAGGTACTCTTCTTCATGTTCACAAAACCTTAATTTTTTTTCCCTTTTCTCATTTCTTCAGGTTTTACATTTTTTATTTGTGATATGTGTTGGTACGACTGCAAGTTTAAAGTTTTCTATGCAAATGGGTTAATAGGGAACAAATTTAACGGGGTTTTCGGTGGTAATTGCCAATGGTCTATCCGTCGAGACAGTGCTGATCTCTATCGCAAGGGTAGAAGGGAGTGGCAGAGAAGAAGGGAGTGGCATTGATGCAGCTTGATTCGACTTAGTATATTTACTTAGTCTTAATGATGAAAATAAAACAAAGAATTGATAAATAGACCGAATATTATTTTTTGATATTCACGGATGAAGGGAACTTTACATGACTCCTATGCAACACTGTAATATATTGTCCAACATGCATCCAAAATGGTGACAACAAAGAACAATGGAAAGCCACACCATCAGCAGCACGAAAAGCCCAAGAAATCTAAAAGATCAGATTTCCCGTATGCTCATATTATCGTCTTCTCCAGCACACAATCATTAAACCTACAATAAAATCTTCCTTGTGTCGGAAGTGTTGTCAGGGATGGTGGCAGCAGCAGTGGAAACGGTAGTTTTCACATATTATTTTTTGAAGCATGAACATGAGGTGCCTCTATATAGAGTCTGAGGAAATGCCAAACCCATTGTTTTAACCATTTCTCTGTTTTTATTGTGGCTTGCATTTTGTACTTTATTTTCTAATAAGTGGCCGTCGTTTGATTTGCAGGTATTCTCGAGAATGTAATCGATAGACGTTGCTTTTCTCGCTCGCTTTGAAGTTTGTTAGTGTACAAAATTGGTGAGGTTTTGTTCAGTGATAAAAATCGTTAATTATTTCGATAATCTATATTTTAATGTTTTAGTATTCAGTAATTTTTGTGTGCATGATGAATAGGAATGTGCCTTCGAGTTAGGCGATTATCTGGGTATTGCTATTTTATGTTTTATCTTTTGGTGTTCGCGAGTTGTTCTGATTTTTGTGCTATTAGTTCTTTTGGATTTCTATTTATAGACTATGTTTGCACCTTGCGGGAAAGATTTAAAATGCTTTGTTGTCGTTTCTACTGAAACAGTGTGTGGTCATGCAGCTAAACATATTATATTATTTACTTTACTAATTAGGTCCTTACTTGCAAGGTGCAAACAAATTGTGATGATGTTCAATGAAATCTAGATCTTCGATCTCAATCACATTAACTCTATTATTGTATAGCAGCTCCGATGGCAGCTTCTTATATTTGTTTCTTATAAGCATATGCATCATTACTTGGAATTTTTGTAAGCTTCTCCGTTAATTTAAGCATGTGTTATGCTTCATCTATCTTTTCATTACTGGTGTATTAATTTGAAATACATCATCACTGGTGTATTAATTTGCATCATTCTCGGGCATGATGAAGTGTTCGTGTGTGTGTCTTTTTTAGGAAGAGTCCATGGTGTCAAATCCCAAGGAGACGTTCAAAATATCTTTTATCGAAGCAAATGATACAACATCTTCAGATTCACGTTGTTTTTGGGACCCCAATATAATTCGGTCAAACTTCAAACATATTAAGTTGCTTTGGGTTTCCTATTTTTAGTTAAAAGATTTCCCATAGCTGAACAATCATATATTCTATAATTGTTGTAGTATGATACTATGGATGAATAAGCTCATAGTAGAAGTTTAGAATAAATCAGGCATTTCAAATACCGAGACAAAGTCGAGAAATTAGGAATTACATGCACTGAGATGTGAACCTTTTCGGGGTACAACCCAAGCTCTGTGGGGGTATTTTTCATCCAGTAAGCCTAGATTTTGTATACAAGATTTTGCACAAGAGATGTTCACGAGAGGGGATGTATTCAAGGGAATTTCACTACTGTGAACTCAATATATATTAATATCTTAGACAATATCTGTATCTCCTTTTTATTGGATCAAATTGCCTTTTGTGATGCAGGAACTTTGGTGCGCACATTTGGCAAAGCCTGATTGGCTCAAATATTTAGGGAAACTCGACTTTTTGATTAGTTGTTATCTTAGAAAATTGGTGCACTTTGTTTATGCCAAATACTTTATACAATGGCCAGCGTCACCTACGGTGGGTGGACGACACTTCGGATGGAGGATTTGTGTTTAATCATTAATGTTACATCTCATTAGAATTCTAAAGATTTTCTCGGCCCTTAGTTCTTTACTCTCCATCGACCCCTCTCTATGATCTCCTTCTTTCCTTTTTTTCTTTTCGTCAAACTGAATAGCTTATCAATTTAATGAAGTTTATAACGAAAAGTGTCAGTCGAAAATTTTAGTATACCGGTCTAAAACTAAGTTAAATCACTAATTCATCCAAAAAAAATAAAAACCAAATGGATTATATATAATTTTTTTGATAAAATCAGATTAAAATACATTATAATTCTGTAATCCGAGATATGTTGGATGGCAGAATATTCTATGGATTATGGAATTAGTATTAAGGTTTCTTATTATTTTCAAAATTTTATGAGTTAAAGTTTGTGTTAACACTATAAAATTAAAAATATACGGATTATTATATACTTTCAAAATTATTAAGCAGGACTGCGACCCCATATGCCACCATTGAAGTTGGCCTGCTTATCATTCATGGTGTTCATATCTTTACTCGATATTTTCAGTTCTTTGTTTTGCTTAACAAAAATTTACCCTGGACAATTTCTTATAGTGTGTTTGGATGCACACTCAGAAGATGCTTTTCGATTTCTGGAAGTCAAAAAGTCAGAAGCCAGTTTGGCAATAATATTTCAAAACGACTTCTAGAAGCAGAAAAGTCAGCTTTTTGTGAAGCAAAATAGTTTTGCTTCTGACTTCTGCTTCTCCATTATCGATATATTTTGTTCCGAATTTGTATTTGATTCTGTTTTTCTACTTCTTATTTTCTCTATATTTGGTGATTTGCATGAAAAAATACTTTTAGATTTGTGTAGAGAAAAGAAAAGAAAAACAAAAAACATGAACTCCAAAATTTAAATAACATAAAGTTTGGAAAAAGACCGAAAGAATATAACTTTTGGTCAATTTTTGAAGCTGGAATAAGTATTGTAAGGTTTGATGATGTTTAACACAAGACCAGATTTTCTTTAAAAATATATAAATTTTAATATTATCTTTTTAGTTAATTAATTTATTAAATGTTTTATTAGTTTTTAGAGTCATGAGCTTATTAATTTTTTTAATAATATTTATGTTGGTAAGGGAATTAATATTAAAACATGGATACAATATTCCATAAGCAAAAAATAGACCCGTGCATCGCACGGGTGATAAACTAGTTGGAAGAATAACAATCTCTTTCTTCTTTGGAAATAGTTGTGATTATCTCAATAATCCCAAACTTTGGTTTAGTACTGCTCTTTTTCTCTCTATATACATTTTGGTTATCTCCGTTGCAAATTTGCATCGTATTTTATTTGTTTTCTAGCATTTGTGGATGATTCAAGCATTGAGTGTTTAATCGCGGTTTTTGCTTTATTATTTGGGTCCAATATAAGGCATTTCTCGTACAATGCAAACGGATTTAGGGTCTAAAAACCTCGTAATTATGGTTCTGATGAATTGTGAAGGCTTGATTTCACGTTAGTGTTCTGATTTTTTTTTTTTTTTTTTGGAATCAGTTGCGTCAAATTGATTCATGGTACTTCAAGTGCTTTGGTGATAGTTTGGTAAACTGAGAATTGGTGACACTTTAGTAAACTGAGAATTTTAGTATGGAGCCATTATTAGCACAAATACTAGCTAATGTAAATGCATTACCAATGGGGCAACATCTGAGATTCTGCCTCGGGGCAGCGAAATCTCAGTGCCGGCTCTGGTGAGTGGACTGGTCTCTTTCCGGAACTGACTTTTCTTTAGGCATCTTCCAGTCCAAATTCCCTAACAATTCTCTTTCTGCAACACTACCCGTCCCATCTCAGGCTCAGCTATAGACCCTGCAGGCTACACCAACTATCTTTCCGATGCACATGTTTGTTTGGTATCTCCTCCATTGGTTTGGTAGACCCTCCTCCATCCCTATGTGACAAATAGTCAAATGGTACCACCTTAACAGCAATCAGAGGTGGACAGTTTTCGGGGTATCCCAGTACCCACCATCCAATTACCAACATGGTATAGGTTCGAATCTAACCAGATAAACCAACTCCCCAAAAAGTCTTCTTTCCCCATCCATAACTAATCTCATCTCATGGGTAAATATGTAATTTACCCAAAACTACACGTATCCCGATTTAAAGGGGTTGCCCCAAGACCTATCTTTTTTCAGAAATCTAAGCTACATTGTCGGCTTCTTTCAAAAACTAAAACCTCAAAAATATCTCTCTCACAGAAAATTTTGTTTTGCTTGAAATGAGAAACCAAAACCAAAGACAAGAAAATTTTCTGAAATGATTACAAGAAGAAGAAGAAGCTGAGAAGAGAGAAAAATCTCAAAGTCTGAGAGAGATCCTTAACGTCCGCTGTAAGGCAGTGATAAAAAAAAACTGTGAGATTTTTTTGGAGATTTTTTTCTGGGGATGAATGAATGTTGAGAGGAGGGAGATTTGTTCTAGCTTTTTGTGCTTGTGGTGGGTGATTTCCAAGTATTCATCGTCTCCTTTTATTTCTTCTTTCTCTCGTTTTGTCTTTCTCTTTAATTCTTATTCCGGGTTTGTTGTTTCTCTGACATTTCTTCAATTTCTTTTTCTTTTTTACTGACAAAAATGAAATTTTAGATCTGGGTTTTCGTTTCAAGAACGGAAAGAATCCGATGCTATACAGAAAGGAAAAAGATTCAATTTTTATTTTTTGAGATGTTATAATTTTTCATTTCCTTAGATTTTTTTCGTTTTTTCTGATTGTTTTGGTGGTGGTTTAGAGAAAATGAGTTGTATTGAGGGTTTTAGAAGGAGATTTACATTATCAGATCAAATGTCAATTCTTGACACATCTTTAAATCTCAGAGATCTATTAAGAGTAAGAGATGATCATCATCAAGAAAATAGTAGTACTAGTATTAATGGTGGTGGTGGTGGGAGAAATTCACTTGCTGGGTTAACACTAGGTGCAGTTCTGGGTTGTGAAGATATTAATGTTCTTAACAATGGCAGCAGTGATGAATCAAATCATAATCATAGTCACAACCAATTTCAGCTTCCACAACCACCAATTAGAACTCCAAGTAGAACACTTCTGGATATAATTAAAGATGAAGAATCAGGAACATCATACAGAGGACTCAGCCTTGAAGAAGATAACAGCAATAGTAATAAACAGCAGAAGAGTTGGAAATCATTTAAAGATCGTCTTCTTCTCCGCAAAGCAGCAGCAGCAGCTGGTTTATCATCATCATCAAGTAATCCGATTGTTGTTTCTGATGATGATTGCGGTGGGATGGTGGGGGAATATTCTTCAAGTCCTATTAACAGTGGAATCAGAAGAAGAAGTTCTTTCTCAGTGGTTTCACCTACAACAACTTCAATAGTTTCCCCAACTGTTGTTACTGCTCTTGTCCAAAATGATTCCGGTGAGCAACAAGGAAATACAGTTTCTCCTACTCTAGCTTCAGCATCATCTGAACCAGTTGTGATCATGAGATTAGCAGCTGCATTAGCTGCTGAGAGAGAAGAACAGAGACAGCAATCAGTCTTATCATCATCATCATCATCATCACCAGCAGATGCCCAGTTACAAGAAAACAGTATTGCTGCTACTACTAGTACTGTTTTTCAAGTTGCAGAGGTAGAAGATGATCAGCAAGGAAGAGCAAGTAGTCAAACCCAAACCCCAAATCAGAATGAAAATCAAACCCAAACCCCAAATCAGAATGAAAATCAAACCCAAACCCCAATTCAGAATGAAAATCAAACCCAAACCCCAATTCAGAATGAAAATCAAAGAGGGGTTGTTGCAAGTGCAACTAATGAAAATCAGCCATTAAGGGTTTCATTGATGGCTTTGTTAGAAGAGACAGTGGATTATAATAGACAGGATTTGATGGATATTGAAGATGAAGAAGGTTATGATCAAGATCAGGCAATTGTGGTAGATAAAGTCCTCCACAGTGATAAAGAAAAAGGATCAGCAGGAATGACTATTGAAGAATACAAGTGCTGTGTGTGTATGGTAAGACCCAAAGGAGCTGCATTCATACCATGTGGACATACATTTTGCAGACTCTGTTCAAGAAAGCTATGGGTTAACAGGGGTAATTGTCCTCTTTGCAATAGTTTCATTTTGGAAATTCTTGATATCTTCTGAAAAACAATCATCATAATGATCAGAATAGTGTTATCCATCTAGTAAAAAGATATTTCCAACAGCAACAAAAACAAAAGATTAAATAAAAAGAAATAACAATTGTGATAGAATGAAAACAGAATCATGAACTGGTTTTGTTGTTACTCTCTGTTTTCTTTGTCTTTCTCTTTGTTTTCAACTGATTTAAGCAATAATGAAACACTATGTACAAACAAATTCTCTATGTATCTATCTATCTTGTTGCACATCATTTTCTTTTGCGGTTTATGGGGGAATCATTGGGGATTTCTTATCTGCTAGTTATTGGATGTTTTAGTTTTATTGGATATTTGGATGACTTAGAAAGTTAAGGCAATGATTTGTTGTTTTATATACATATCAATTGCAAAGAAAGGTAGTGATTATTATCGTATTTTAGATACAACTTCAGAATTACGTCTAAATAGAATTATAGAAGTCGAAAAGCAGAGAAGGATGCATGAGTTGACACTTGACAGGGATTTTAGAGGCCTGTGGTAGCCATGGCTCACAAATTATACTGGAATGGTAGAAGCCTAGGTGGAAAAAGAAGCTATGCGCGAGTCGGGAAATCTGTTTTTGTGGGAACAAAATGAGTTGATTTGGTGACCAACAGGAAAATGCTTATCCTAAGATATGCTAAAGTGCAAGTTGTGAGTTCTATCGGCTGGAGCACATCACTAATTTACTCTTGTTTTTCAATATAGAGAGATGAAAAAATGTTCTTCATTTTCAGGAAAAATAGACACTGATGCTAAAAAGACCTGCATTCTGCAAAACACCCACACACATCAAGGTTTTGACAATTCGGTTGCCCATGATGCATATACCATGAGCTTTCTTGATACTGGAATCTGAACATTTCTTTTGACTAACAAGCACTATTACACAATCTCATGACCGCTACGGATCACTGTTTCGTACATTTATCTTGAAATAATTACACTCATTTGCATCATATGCTTATTACCACTATCCACGAGCCCATGCAACGAATAAAATCAAAAGGGGCAAACATAGACTATATCGGACTTAGTATTGAATTATAAGCCCCTCCAGCAGTCAGGGGTTTCATCTGAAGCCAACTGTATGCTTCTCATCTGGTGGGAAACAAATGATGTACAGCCGGAGATATAATCACCTAGGGGTGGACAGGGCACCTATCTGGCTGCCGTACGATATAAATCTGATCTCCAGGACTGTTGTACAAATCCTGATTTCGGTGCCATGTCCATAATGCATGTGTGTCATTCTTCATCTGCAACACACGTGATAAGCTATCATCAGTTTGTGCTCTTGTTTAGTTTTCTGAAGTTGCCAATGGCAAAAAGTTGAGTTCCTCTGAAGGCGGAAAATTGCAAGAAAATCACATTGAGGAAAGCATCCTTACAAAGTACTGGCCTATAAATCACATTCATGTGAGCCCACAGGCTGGTGTAATATAAAAGTGGTATTGACAGATCCAAGCTTGTGTGTGCAAAATTCTACAACATTTAGGATTCCTGGCACAATTCTGCACGCTCATCTAGAACAGAGCCAAAACAACAAGAGGAAGGAGGGAGTACCTCTAGGATGCCATGACCATAGCTACTTTCTCGGTATGCACTGAAATCTGGTTGCTGATCCCAGCAAAATTTACCCGCAGCAGGGCCTGAGGTGAAATTAAATGCGCAGAAGCCACCCATGTCATCTGGTGTTGTTGATGGGTCTGGACAGTTACCAGGTTCATCGGCGTGTTTGACAGCCATCTTCTCTCTATTGCCTCCATCTCCAATAGTGATGTAAACAGGACCGCATGGATCCAATGTGTAGTTATAGACACGATTGGACCTTTCATAGGCATGGACCTAGTTTTTGTTGGAAATAACATAAATTAGCATGTTGATCAAGAAGAGACCATTCAGATAGACATGTGAATGGCGGCTCAGACAATCCAGTCAAAATCTAGTGTCTACCATGATAGACGAACCTCAATATACTTGGTAGAATATTGTTTACGCAGATGATGTCTTAATTAACAATAATGATACAGAGAGTAATTAACGTAAGAAAATTAGAACTTTCTTACTTACATGTCCATTGAAAACCATGTCAACACCGTATGAGTAGAGTAACTCTTCCATCGATACCCTCATACACTCAACTTCTCTGTAATGAGCTTGGTAGGAATTGTACCACGGTGCATGCCATGTAGCGACCAACCATGGAGTTACTGATCTGTCCACATTAGCCAAATCATTTTCCAACCAGTTGTATTGTACCCCTGTGATGATATAAAAATTAGGCCATTTTCTTGTTCAGCAGACTTAGTACTTAAAAGTAAAGCATTCATCCATGACTTTCTTTGGATTAAGAAGACTCATAGCTGAAAGAAAATGTCAGCCATAAACATAGCTTACCAGTCTTGTTATAGTCGATGTAGGCACCAAGCATAATGAAGTGTATGCCACCTACATTGAATGAATAATAAAATGTGGAGGAAGATCCACTTTCTTCATTAGGGAATGCAAAGCGAGAACTATAAGCTACAAATGTCTTGTTATCAGCCTGGGCTTCTAATTCATGATTGCCTTCTACCACCATTATTGGAACTTTAGATATCAAAGGCTGCATAAACCTGAACATGCATATCAGACGTCAAGTACAGAGAGTACAACAGAATGAAGCTTATTAAAGCCAAATATTTCTTGACGAGGAGCAGTTCAAGTATAACAATAAGAAAGGGTTCCGATTTTACCTTCCCCAGTAATCCCAACGAGGCTGGTAAGTTTCATGAATAGGAGTATCTCCAAATGAACACGAATAACAATCAGACCCAGTACCATTTGTAAGGTACAGATTCGCGTAACAAACATCACCAACCAATAGCACAAGATCAGGGTTGTTACTTATCAGATGGTCGATGGTTGATGTTGTGTTGTATGTCAGACCCAAATCTCCAACAATTGCAATCCTGTCAGGGTAACTCGTAGGAGAAGAAATTGGCATGGTCTTGAAAGAGAGCACAGGACTCATAGCTGGTATAGAAGGATCTCCACATTGATAATAGTATTGTGTGCTAGCATTTAAGCCTGTAAAAGGGCATAATAAGGAGATACATGAAAATAACACCTTAAAACTAACTTCCCTTGAACTCGATGGTAAATCAAAAGGGTCAAGCTGCAAAACTATAAGGAGAACATACCTGTGAGACGAACATGGTGTATAATTCCGGAAGTGTAGTTCTTAAGACCTTCGAAAGGATAAAATTGATTGTAAATAAGAGAATAGCCAGTAGTTTCCTGCACCAATGTAGAGTTTAACGTTCTATAACCATAACGAACTAAACTCCCAACAGTTTGTGGATCCAACGGCACTACATTATCTCCAATTTGATATTCTCCTATAATTTGCATTCAAGAAAAAGATAAGCTTAAACACACAACACAAGAAGTAATAATAACCAGCACAATTTCAGCTTTATAAGAAATTTTGGCAGAATTTTTATAGAAGTATACGAATTTGCAATAATAGAACCAAAAATGAAAATTGATACCTGTAATCCAGGAAATGGAGACAGAATCGTAAGAAACAGAAAGAGAGACCGAGATCTGTTCAGGTTCAAAACCCGTAACGTTTCGTTGCACACGAGGATCTGTATCAGGTAAGTCAACAGCATGTCCACGTAAATTCTCATCAAATGGAACTGTAACTGGATCAAATGGTCCATCAAGTGTTGTTGGGATATCCCCATTCACCAAAATGACGAATCCTAAGAGGAGACTACACAAAGCCAAATTTATCATACTCATCTTCAAAATTGAAAAGAATAAGAATAAAATGGGAAAATCGTATTGATACAGTGGTTGTTGGATTTGGGTCTAAATAGAAAACAAATATTGAGTGAATAGAGGGAGAAATTTGAAAAACATTGGAATATTCGCGGGAGTATAATTACTTTAGTAGTCTATTCGAGTGCCAAATGTTGGGTGAATAGTGCCAAAATACAGCATGGAGGCAGTATCTGAATAGGAACGTGTACCCTAACGGATATCATGCCGCTGGTTGTGTGATTCTGTCATAAATGCATGAGTGGTCCGGATGGAACTAGAAAATTACGACGAGGGTAGGGCCTAGTGGTGATCAGTAAACCTATAAGCTTTAAGGGGTGGCCGGTTCCATCTCTTTTCCATACAACTCCCGAGTCCTGCCTAATAATCAAGACCGAGATCACCAAGCAGCTATGATTCCACTTCCAACTCCAGCAAATATAGTAAAAACCATTTTGATTTAGGAAAATAATCGTTTGGTCCTTTTTTAGGTGGTCCAAAGTCAGTTTAGTCCTTTGGGAAAACGTCTTTACTGTTTGGTCCATAATTATTTTAAAAAATAAAACAGATAAAAATACCCTTCCGTGTTAATTTTTACTTATTTTCTTGTAGCAGTTCATTCTGTGTGATGAACCATCAAAGTTTATTCTTACAAATGAAAACCTAATAAAACCAAATTAAATCACATTTGAATGAACTTCATTATTTCATTAAAATTCTACAAAAATTTCGTTATTAAGAACAAAAAGTCAGAGTTCATTCGTCAAATGAACTCCTGATAAAAACCTATATAAACCAGAGTTCATTTCTGGAATGAACTCCTGATAAAAACCTATATAAATCAGAGTTCATTCCAGGAATGAACTCCTGATAAAAACCTATACAAACCAGAGTTCATTCCAGAAATGAACTCCTGATAAAAACATATAAACCAGAGATCATTCGTCAAATGAACTCCTGATAAAAACCTATATAAACCAGAGTTCATTCCAGAAATGAACTTCTGATAAAAACCTATATAAACCAGAGTTCATTCCAGAAATGAACTCCTAATAAAATCCTACATAAACCAGAGTTCATTTGTCAAATGAACTCCAGATAAATCTTCATCTTCTTCATCATCTTCATCGACTTCAACAGCAGCAACAACATCAAAATCTTCATTAACAAAAGCAACATCAAATCGCCTTCATCATCTTCGTTTCAATCTACATCTTCTTTGACAACAACAACAACAAAACAGAGTTCATCTTCATCATAAAACAGCAGAAAAATATAGTTCATCATCTTCATCTCCATCTTCAACACGAGCAGCAGCAGCAACAACATGAGTTTCTTGTGGAGACGCCATTGTTACAGCAGCAAGAAGAAATCAAAACAAATTAAAAAACATCAAGAAAAAAAGAAAAAAAAAAGATTCAGATCTACTTTCACCTTCGAATTGTCTTCAACAAAAACATAATAAACAGTAACAACATCTTCGTCATCTTCTTCAACTTCAACACCATCATCTTCATCAAAAAGAGAAAGAAAAACAAGAAGAGAAAGTAGATCTGAATCTAGAGAGGAGAGAGAAAACAAATCTGAAAATGATTTCTTTTTTGCTAATAAATCCTATATATATTTTTCTGATAGGGTATTCCTGTCACTCCCAGATGAAAATTACATCATCCATGACGTCATCCCGCGTGGGTATTGTACACCCTAGGACCAAACGATAATTTCTAGGACCAGACTATAATATATTTTACCAAAAATTACTAAACAGACACATGACTGAGTCAACTGGACTAGATTCTCTCTAATATATTATTCCTAGGACTAAATGGTATTTCCTACTTTTGATTTAACTGATGAGGAAGATACCCTCGCACATTTATTCTCACACGGTTGATGTGATTTTATGTTGTTGTAAAAAGTGATAAGTAGAGTTCGTTCAACTCGGACTTGTGAAGATTCGAGTTTTAAAATTTAATAAAAATATATACAAAAATATTACAAAGGGTGCGAGAGTTACTGGGACTCAGGATTCCACCGAATTCAAAACATAAGGTTCAATTATTAATTCTTTGACAATTTTAGCTCAAGAAAAACATGTACTCTATTTTTGCCAAGGTAGATTCTCAAAACATTGATTGTAAATCCTAAGCATGATGTATCAAAACACCTAAGCTAAGCATACATCATCAAATTAAATGACAACCAATTAATTCAAATCATAATTTCAATTAAAATTAATGCAAAAGTCTTAAAAAGAATTAATAAAATTACCCCAAGTATGATATTCGCCTTCCTCCATCATCCCAGTGTTGGGGTTTAGCTCCTCATATTAGAAATATGCTCAAAAGTTGATTTTATTGATCAAATAAGGTGTTTTTATTAAAAAGGATGAGCTGTAGTTACAGAAAGCTTTTTGCAAGGGAAGCAATGGTCGCTGAAAGTTTAAAGCGATTACGGGTGGAAACGATAACAGATTCCTGTAGTTGAATATAAGACTGCTTCTGCGACGGTTATGTGTGGGTCGAAGTTCTTCGTGTTCTTCGCGACTGTTCAGTGTGGGTCAATGTTCTTCGTGTTCTTCAGGCCTGGCAGCAGCAGAAACAGCAGCAGCAGCGGCATGTAAATCTCTGATTCTCGCCTCCTCAAGCCTTCTCAGCCCCCTAAACTCTCGACACCCCTTCTATATGACCCAAACAATCTATTTATATCAAAAAGACCGATTAAATCTCTCCAAAATCTTCTGAAATTTCTTTCTTTCTCTTCACGGCAAAGTTGCGGCAATTTCTTGTTTTAGAATTTCCACGCGTATCTGAGCTTTACTTTTGATTCTAAACTCTTCCTTAGATAGATATCAAGCTTTGGGAAGAAAATCTTGCCTTTAATCTCTCTAAAATTTCCTAAAATCGGTCACACACGTGACTTTCCATATTTTGCTGTTGAGATAAAAATCCGTCGATTGAGCCCAGTTTAATCGATTTCAACACCCATGTTAGATTCCTAGACCCATAAGGAGTCTACCCTATGAAAATCAGAGGTTTAATCGACCTCAAACTCCTCCAAATCACTACCACCAAAACTGCCAGAATGTGTTTATATTTCCCCGCCAAAAACAGAATTTGAATTTTGAGAAGAAAGTGACCTCCCCCTATCCAGTCCCGGTCTGTGTTTAGTAGCTTCTTGGAAATGGGTTACCCCTTATCCAAAATGAGAGTCCGAATATCAAATGTCCTTCCAGGTGTCTTTAACAATTTTTTGAGCCACTTTCGCCGCAAAAGCCTATTTCTCCAAAAACACCTACAAATGGATAAAATACCAAAATAAGTACAAAAATGGGTACCAACAATATCCACAATAGAGATGAAAATAGACACATAAATGCGTCTATCAACGGTCTCACACTTTGGATGTCTTTTTTTGTAAGTAAAAACTAGATGGTTCCTAATTTGAAGCTAATATTTAGGGGATATATTCTTCTTACAAAGCTCTACATATCTACAAAAAATCAGTGCATTCCAAAATGTTAAAGCTCACAATCTACCGGCCTTTATTTCAATGGATAAAAGTTCATTGGTTTTTGATGAACCACTTTAAAAATAGTCGATTGTGGTGTTTTATATCCCGAAAATACTCATTTTCGGTAGGAATGTAGTAGAGCTTTGTTATAGGAACACATCCCCAATATTAGTTTCAAATTCGATACAGTTTGGTTTTTATTCACAAAAATGAAGTCCTAAATGTGTTATAGCGTGGGAATGTGAGGAGATCATCCCTCTTAACCGATAGTGATAGATGTGGTACAACTCAAAGGGAAAGGACTTTAGGGTGGTTAATTATCCATGTAATTTATAATTCGTTTAAATTATAAACGAATTATAATTTACTCACTGGCTTGTGGGAGAGAGCCAAGGGGATGTTAGCTTTAAGGAATTTGCCAAGATTTCAAGATCTTTTCTTGGCGGATCTCCTGACCTCCGTCCACAAGGTGCTGTCTATAATTGTTGTACATCTGTGTATGCCTTGTTGTTGACTAGGTTTTTTATATTTGATTGGCTATTTGAATTTCTTTCTTTGTAATTCTTTTTTTTTTAATAAAGAAACAGGGAAACCCCGATGTTACACTGAGAATCCAAAACAAACATAATCTAAAGCTAAGTAATTTCCAAACTGAATCCCGTAACCCGAATCATCTTGTAACCAGAATCCTGAATCTCTACTAGAACATCGAACTGAAACAGTAGAACAATACCACCCGCCTTTACGGGAGAACTTGAATCGGTGATGCATGATTCACAGCTCAGAAGAACAAAGTTTTTAATAACCATCTGATAGAACTCGCTTCCAAAAGAAAAGATACCATAAGTTTCATCTTGATACTCTTCTTCTTCTTTAACTGGTATAAAGAAAGTCTGTCGGCGACGGCAAAACTCTATTTCCCACTGGAGAAGACGCAGATCAACATTAGCCTTAAAGCAAACAACCATCAGAAACCAAACACCAAACCCAGAGATCAGATCTAGATAAGGGGTCACAAGACCAAAGATTACAGGGACTAAAAATGGAAAGGATTTTTTTAGCTTAAACCTAGATTTAACAGCCGAAAACAAACGGAATCTTACCGTATCTAGAGCTGTATTACAACCTAGAACAATAAGATTACATAAAATTTAAAAAGTACAAACAAAGAACCGATCAACAATGAAAAATTCCAAACTGAAGAGTTCAGGAGTTGGTGATGCCAAAGATAGAACAGGTGATGTTGCTTCTTTATGCTCATAAATATGTGCTGAAGTTGGCGATAATCCTTGATTTCTTTGATGCGAATCAACGCAGCTCATCACTGAATACTATAAAACTCATCCAAAACAGAATCAACTTCCCTAGTTGGTACAGTAATTTCATCAAACCCAGGTACCGTCCGGAGAAACTCACCGTGAAGAGAAAAATTGATCAAGACATACACTACAGAAACAGGAAACTAAAACTACACAATAAAGACCACAGAGAACAAGAGGAAGTAAACTGTAATCTAAAGAAATAAAAGAGGAAAGAGATCTTCCCAGATCTGCTCCTAATGGATCCGATCTGAGCAGAAGAAGAGGCGCCGACGGTGAGTTTTTCGTTTAGGTTAAAGAAAAAGAGGAGAGGAGGAAAGAGTCAAAGAAATATGTCATGCATATCTTTCTTTGTAATACAAGTGAATGTATTGTGTAGGCGTTTGCTGGCATAGTGTGTTCTCTGTTTCGGTGGTATAAAGGGCCGGTAATACGCGAAACTAGTTGAATCCATTTCAAAAGATATATCTAGAATTTAGCTATTGGTCATAAGTTGTTGGAATTTTGAATAGAAATATGAGTTAGTTAGTTAGTGCGAATGGATGTGTCCACTCACTTAAACCTTTTCAATATGTAGTGTCTTATCCCATGGGATGTGACTCTCCACTAAAGGTTGTGACTCTTCATGAAAGGATTTCTCCAAGAGTCACCTCTAAACCTATATAAACCCCACTCATTCTCTATTGCAAGTGTGTTTTTAGAGTCATAAAACTAGTACTAGAAGTTTAAGAGTTTGCGTGTGTCTTCAAGAGTTAAAGAAGAGTTTGTGCTACATCTATTTGTGTTCGCTGTTTGATGTTATCGAAGTGCTGCGAAAAACATCGAGGTATTGTTGAATGTTGGAGACATATGCCGCTAAACCTGTAACATCATTATATACAGGGCGTCAAATGTCTTAAGCAAAGAGATTACTCGCCTCAATACACCCAAGTAAGTTTGTTTAAGTTTTGTGATTGATCATCTTTTCCATCCTTCTTTTCTTGTTTTGTTGTTGGTATTACGAAATGTAATACATAAATGAAATCCATGTTACAAAAGTTGTAACGGATCGGTGGATAATATACGAGTTGTATTATTGGAGAATCGGTAACGAAGATATTTACCCAACAATCTTAAGACATTTGATTGATCTTTGTTACTGATTATGTATTTAATCTCTTAAACATCGATTATGATCTGAATTTTGATTTTGGTTGAAAAACATATGGATATCGGACCAGATCACATAAGAGATTATGGTGCCTGCTTTTGAATTGGCTAAGTTTATGCATTCAAAAATAGACACCGATGGTGTATCCAATTTTGAACCACTAGTATTCTCTCTGCTTTTTTCTCTGAACCAAAAAAGGAAGAAAAAAAAACTACTTTCTTCAAACTTAGATCCTTGATCCGTCCGTTTTGATTTGATTTTTCAGATCTATCGGACGGATCGAGTTTATTTCTTTGTATATATTTATCTTTCAATAAAAGAAATTGTTTCTAAACAATTTTAATGGTTTTTTGATCGGTCTGATGGTTTCACAATCCTATCAGGACTTGTTTTTTTCCCCTTTTATTAGGGTTTTTTTGGTGGATTTGGATTTGCATTGTTATCAATCATGTTATGGATGAAAACGATCTACTTCAACAGATATGGGGATCGTTTGTGAAGAAATTAATTTGGGCATATTACTTCCCTTTTATGGAAGCATCTGATATATTTGATGATCAAGAAACAAAATGGTTTGAAACCATTATAGGGACATCCTATCCTTCAATGGGTAGCAGAAGTTTAATATGATTTTTTTATCTCGTTTCTTTAAGTTTCGATTGTAAATTTTGTACTATCTGTATTGTCCCGTTTATTGATGTAATTGATCGATGTAATCCTTCTAACCTCAATTTGAATGAGGTAGTCTAATAAATAAAATTTAGGGGGCTTCAAAGCCCCTGTTTCCATCAAAATAAATAAATATAGACACCGACGGCTGGATCAAAAATGTCTCGGGTGTGAGACCTATGTTGCTTAGATGGTTTGGGGCATGGCCTGTCAGAGGGGCTAATCTACCAATTACTCAAACCATATTACAAGAATTAGAGCATGGGTGGATGCTGTGTGGGACTACAGAAACTTACCTAATGGTTTTGGAAGTTCTTTTTGCTCCACATATGCATCTCTTCATAAAAATTTCCTAAAGTAAGGGAAACACGGCTTTGAGATGTCTTGCACATCAAAGGGTGCATGACGGTTAAGTGCCATGGTTTTGATTGTCGGTTCTAATCTTTGGAAAGTGGAAAATAAAAGTTCTGTAGACATCTTTTGTTTTCTCAAAACGCTGTAGAAATTTTGGTGGATCTTCCAACTGGAGAGGATTTTGGATAAATCCTTTTAACAGTGTATGCAAGACATTCTGATGATTGTCCACACAAATTTTTAGAATTTTTGGAATAGTAGAAGTATTTTTACAAATTTCAGAATGCTGAGTCTTGTTTCTGTGAAATTTCCGAAAGAGCAGGAAATCAATTCTAGCCCAGAATGATTTTCCAATATTTTTTGGTTGATCTTTTGATTTTGTGGTAAGGAATGAAAGTTGTAGATCAGGATTGTCTTGATTACACCTTTTAATCTCCATTTGGAGTCAAGATGCAAAAGATAAAGCAAGTCTAAATTCTTTGTGTGCATCTCTATTAAAAGAGGCGCGTCTGTTCATCAAAAGACATTAGAAGAGACCGAAGGTGTTTGACCGTTGGTACTAATGGTCCATAAAGTCTACAGTGAACAACCAAAAGTTGTGGTCTTGCATTGTAGAACTCAGTTACACATGGCGATCATGATTTTTCCATTCACAATAACGCTGATTAGAAACGGAAACGGAAGATGTAATTTTCCTGTGATATGGACGGATCACTTCTACAGGAATCATTTTCATAGAAAATGGTTGATAGTGACTTAATTCGATAGCCAGCACTTGTGAGTGTGGCTGTGGCAAACCAATGATGTGCATTGGTACGTACACTATCTGGAGTTGTTCCATGATCCAATTTCATTATGAAATGAAATATCCTGAAACGTTCGGTGGAAAAACATTTAATCTCTTTTGAATCCTTCGATGGTTTAAGGGCATTAAATATATACCCTTCCTTATACCGTGGGTATAAAGTGCAGAATGGATAAACGAGAGTGACGATCCTAGATTATTGAAAGAGGCCAGTAAGTGGAAGTCATTCCCCTAGACTTTTTTTTTTTTTATTAAACCTCGTGTTCATCTCCTGTATGATGTTTCCACCATTGGTCGATGGTATAATGGCGGTCTTGCAAGTAAGTAAGTAGATCATACAGAATGTATTGTGTTTTTACGGTACCTGTATGTTTGGCATCCTCTTTGGTTGTGCAAGCAAAAAGAAATCTAAAAATTCTTGGTATTTTAGATACTCAAATGATTTGAAATCCATGAGAGGTGTCTCGTTATAGATACACGAGTGAATATTTAAATTGATTCACACGAGGGATGTTCAAATTACTTCTTGTCTTCTTCAGTTTGATCGTGTGTTGCACTAAGTTCGTACCAGTTTGAGTATGTAGGACACAATTCTTATGGCATTTAAGATTGTGTGGCAGAAGTTAATTATTGTGGGGCAACACAAGAGTCGCAACTGAGTAAAAGATAATGGCAGTTAATGATCAAACTTAGCAATCAACTTACAGTGCGTGATAGTACCAAACCAACGATTCGTATTGGCATGAGTTTCATAACTATTATTGTCGGTATTGTTTATTTGGGAGTTGCGGCCCATTTTGCCAAATTTTATTTATTCAGTTGGTTATGAAGTATGGGATGATGGAATCGCCTCCTAGTAGCACTTTTAAGAATCCAATTTGGATTATGTGCTCTCACTGTATGAAGAAGTTTAGACTTCCCCTGAATTAGTGATTGTGGTTTTGCGACAACCAGAGAGTGTCATGAAATGTGGGGGGATAAATCTAATGAACGTTTTGGGAAACCATTGTAGTTGTGATGTGTATGGAGTGCTTCCAGACTAGTCTGAAATGATAGGTCCATTGGTTATCTGCAGGACTAACAAATGGGGTATAATCTTACTGCGCCGACTGTAGGCACGATAGTGATCCCGGTCTGGACACAGCAACATGTACATGTTTTTGTTATTGCAGTAGCTCTTTGGAGGGGCGTGTGATCTCTCTGCAAACTGCATACATGCCTTGGTGGTTCATATATGTATCGCAAACTCACAGTACAACTCACAGTATGGTGCTGTATGGTTGAAAGATCTAACTGTCATACTGGTGCACCTCAGAATTGTGGAGGAGGCTCATTTTCCATCAAAGTTTATTTACCCACTAGAAACTAGCAAGATTCCCTTGCGGATACAGAAAGACAGTAAGTCATTCATGTGATCGCTAGTTAAAGTGTGGGGGCTGTACCAGACGGATATGATTTATGTGAAGTTAAATAAATTTATATAACTTACATTAAAGTCATGATTAGAATTCTAAGGTATACGAGCTATCAAGGATAGTTTATCCATGTAACATATCTAGAAGATATGTTAAAGGATATGTACATTGAATCTTAGACGTGAAGGATTCAAAGTAATTAAGAAATTTTGTGTTTAGTAAGGAAATCATTCAAATAAATGTTGACAGTGATCAATTATGGACTCCGGAGCTTTGGACGTAAAGTCGGAGAAGAAGTAGAGTGATTTCGGAATTTCCTTGATATATACTTATGGCCATAGAATATGCATATTGAGAAAAAGCACATAGTTTGAGATTATGGTATGTCTCGATAAATAGATCGACGACATAACACCATAAAGCAATTGCTCTCAAATGCGCGCATCTAAAAGAAATAGTGTATGTGAATTGTATCAAGCCGGCAAATGATACGAATTCTAGAGAGCGTATAATTGCGTCATCGAGGGAAATGAGATTATTGCCTATATAGAGTAGTATTTATAGCGGACACCCAACCTAGCGATTGGAGATCCCATGGTTATCTAGGTTCAAAAGGGACAACCAAGTTATAGATTTATACTCACCGGAAACACTGTAAGAGATTACTCTCTTTCCCATTTCTATGATGAAACAGTGTTGCCTGTCAAGTGAGAGGTTGAGATTTTCTCTTAATGATTCCTATGGCTTAGTTCTGACTAAGAAAATATGAGTGTGAAGTGGTGCCGCTTCTATGATAACTATAAGACTATGTTAATCTAGAGCACTCATGAAAAACCAACATCGTTCAGGGACGAAATGAACACAACCGAGAACCGGATATTTAAGGAAATAAACTGTGTGATATCTATTGCATCGGTTTACATCATAAAGTTGGGCAGTTCAAGACATCGCGTTCACTGAACAACTAGTAAACCTGGTAGGTATTCACTACGGAAGATTCAAAGCCGAAGCTATTTCTCCCGATGCAGTGATATTCCGCGCACAAACTCTTTCTAGTGTTTGCATTAGTTTTGCATGAATTTCTATTCAATGTGGGGGATAGTTGGAATTTTGAATAGAAATATGAGTTAGTTAGTTAGTGTGAATGGATGTGGCCACTCACTTAAACCTTTTCAATATGTAGTGTCTTATCCCATGGGATGTGACTCTCCACTAAGGGTTGTGACTCTTCATGAAAGGATTTCTCCAAGAGTTACCTCTAAACCTATATAAACCCCACTCATTCTCTATTGCAAGTGTGTTTTTAGAGTCATAAAACTAGTACTAGAAGTTTAAGAGTTTGCATGTGTCTTCAAGAGTTAAAGAAGAGTTTGTGCTACATCTATTCGTGTTCGCTGTTCGATGTTATTGAGGTGCTGCGAAAAACATCGAGGTATTGTTGAATGTTGGAGACATATGCCGCTAAACCTGTAACAGCATTATATACAGGGCATCAAATGTCTTAAGCAAAGAGATTACTGGCCTCAACACACCCAAGTAAGTTGTTTAAGTTTTGTGATTGATCATCTTTTTCCATCCTTCTTTTCTTGTTTTGTTGTTGGTATTACGAAATGTAATACATAAATGAAATCCATGTTACAAAAGTTGTAACGGATCGGTGGATAATACACGAGTTGTATTATTGGAGAATCGGTAACGAAGATATTTACCCAACATAAGTTAGATTGAAATATACATACATATTATGATTCGAATTGCAGGGTGACAAAGCTGCTTGGGACGATGACGCCATGTGTGGTGGACACTACATAGTGGTTACCATAGCCATGTCCATTCTGTTTTTCATTCGATTCTTCCGGTGCATCAGGGAATGGAATCCCAAATCCACAGTCAACGGTAAGTATTTTTTACTACAACAAAGTTGACTTTTGACTGTCTTTTTAACCTTCATTTATGTTTAGAAATCCTTTGTAATGCTATATCTATAGAATTTGATTTTAAAAAAATTAAAAAAATGGTTTCTATGCGTTCAATAGTGAATGACCCAGTCTTTCTTTTTTGTCTAGGAAACTGAAATTTTATCCTACTATACACGATAGGATTGTTAACAACCACTTCAAGCTCTTATTTCTCATTTTGAAGACAACAATTCATGACTTAACTCTCCTGATCTTAACGGTTATTCTTCACAAAATGAACAAGTCAGTTTAGATGAACATTCTCCATCTCCTAACTCTTATAATTCGTTTAATGGGACTGTTTCAGAGCAAAATCAATCTAAAAGATTCAAAGCAACAACTTCAAGCACTGATGGGCAGGTAATTTTTTACGCAATTTCAATTTTAATTCTTAGCATTTCCAATTTTCCAATAGCAATACATTGTAGCTATCTTTTTACTAAATTTCCTCAAATTAGTTTTTCTTATAGTTTATCTAAATTCTTTGAAATAATAAAAATATTGTCTTGGAATGTTCAAGGTCTGTTGGGTAAGGATACTAGAGATCATTTAGGGGATATAATTCAAAAACATAGTCCTGATATTATATTTCTTGTTGAAACTAAAATTGGAGAAAACAAAGCCAGAAGTTTGACACAGGAATATAATTACCCAAATTCCCTTTTTATAAGCTAAATAGGATTATCTGGTGGATTAGCCCTCTTATGGAAAGATGGGTTTCCATGTGATATTGCTTGCAGCAAAGATAATATGATTCATTTAATCATTTCATCGAATGCTTCTAAGCAATAGTGGCTTCTCTCTTGTGTTTATGGTTCTACACACTCTGAATTGAAAAAGCAGGAGTGGGAATTCCTTAAGGAACTGAGTGAAAATGTTTTCCAACCATGGGTGGCTATTGGAGACCTAAATATTCATATATCAAATTGTGATGCATCTACTAGTAGCAATTCCATTGATAGTTGGGTTTGCAATATCATCAACAAGGTTTAATGGATATGGGTTATTCTGGTAGTCACCACACTTGGTCGAATAGGATTAATGGTAAAGGTTATAAGAGAGCCAGAATAGATTTGGCTCTACATAATTCAAATTGGATTAGAGACTACCCTAATGCTAGAGTCCCACATCTTCCATTTTTAGGGTCAGATATCCTTCTTATCACAGAGACAGATTTGGTCAAGCCTAGAAATGTGTGGCAGTTCTATAGGTGTTGGCTCTCAGACCCAAATTTCTCAGAACTTATAGGGAGTACGTGGAATTCTTCTATAAGTGATGTCAACATAAATCTGAAGCTCAGTAATGCAAGAAGAAAACTCTCCAAATGGAATAGAGATCACTTTGGTAAAATTAGCTTCCATACACAATATCTTAAAGAACAGCTGTCCTTTCTTCAAGCTCAACCATATAGTAAAGATACTTCTCAAAAGATTCATCTCACTATTGAAAAGTTGAATTACTGGAAGAAAATAGAGCTGATTTGTGGCATCAAAAATATGGTGATCAATGGATTAAAGATGCTGATTACAACACAGCTTACTTTCACTCTCCAACAAATATAAGAAGATCCAAAAACCACATTTCAGCACTAAGAGATGAACAGGGTCATTGGCATCATACACATAATGATCTGGAGAAATTACTTACTAACCACTTTTCTACCATTGCCAAGACAACCAATCCTAGCTTCCAGGAGGATTCTTTTGATATAATTACTCTTATCATTTTACAGGCAGAAAATGAAGCTCTTTTATCTATTCCCTCTCATGAGGAAATCTATAATGTGCTTAAGAGTATTCCTAGTTGGAATGCTCCAGGCCCCGATGGATTCCCAGTGGGGTTTTACCTATCACAATGGTTTACAGTTGGTAAAGATGTTATCCATACGGTGCAAAAATTCTTCATCAACAAAAAGATGCCTTTAGGGATTAATCAAACAGTTACTTGCTTAATCCCTAAAACTCATCGTCCTTCAACTCCAAATGATTACAGACCAATTGGTCTTTGTAATATCACATACAAGATAATCTCAAAACGTTTAGTTACAAGAATGAAGCCCCTGATGGACAAAATCATTTCACCAACCCAAGCTGCATATGTCCCAAAGAGATAAAAAAAATTATAACATAGTCATGGCACATGAACTAATCCACTCCATGAAAAAGTCTAAGAAAAAGCAAGGACTTGTAGCTCTGAAATTGGACATGTCGAAGGCCTTTGATAGAGTTGAATGGGCTTTTATAGATAAAATGCTTCTCTCTTTAGGATTCTGTGAAGACTGGCGTACTATTATCCATCAATGCATATCGACAACAACTGTTTCGATTCGGTTAAATGAAGGTATTTGTCAATCTTATACTCCTACAAGAGGGCTTAGGCAAGGGGATCCCTTATCCCCTTACCTTTTCATTATTTCTATGGAATATCTTGTTAGATCACTTATGCATGCTGAATCTCTCAACTTGCTGAGTGGTATTCAAGTAGTGAAGAATTCTATTTCCATCAATCATCTGCTTTTTGCAGATGATTGAATGTTATTCTTCCATGCTAATCAAAGAAGCATTACTCAAGTCAAGTCTTTCCTTCAGAATTTCAGCAAAATATCAGGTCAGCTTATAAACTTTTCCAAATCCTCAGCTTTCATCACAGGTGATCTGTCATATGAAGCAAAGTTATCTATTCAGAATGAGCTAGGGGTTAAAGAACTATGTAATTCAGATAAATACCTGGGTCTTTTGATTCTCCTAGGAAAATCAAAATCAAGCTCTTTTGGTTCTATTCAAGACTCTTATGAAAATAGGTTTCAGGGTTAGTGTGCTAAAACACTTAATCATGCAGTAAGAACTAACTTAGTCAAATCAGTACTAAACACCATTCCTACTCATTATATGAGTAACTTTAGGCTTCCTAAAAACATCATGAAGAAACTAGATTCACTTTAAAGAAGGCTTCCAATAGGGCTTAAATTTGATTGCTTGGAGCTCTCTTTGTTATCCCAAAGCAGAGGGAGGCTTAGCTTTTAGAAATTTAGAGCAATACAACATTGCACTAATTACTAAGTTGGCTTGGAGACTATGCACTGAAGAAGATAATCCTTGGACTCATATTATGAAAGCTAAGTATTCTCCATACTCTAATTTCCTCCATCTTTAAGAGTCTCCTGCTAACTCTTCATGGATCTGGAAAGGACTGAAAACCGGGCTTCATTATGTGAGGAAATTTCATAGATGGGATATAAGGTGTGGAACTAGAATCTTGGTTTGGTATGATAAATGGGTGAAAGGTTTGGATTATCCACCAACACCAAATGATACTTTTAGGGAACCAGCTAGAATAGTATATGTCTCTGATCTCATGTTACAAAATCCAAGAAGATGGAATGCTCAGCTTGTGCATGATTTGTTCCCAGCAGAAACTGCACATTTAATACTAAATATGCACTTAGTTCAAGTAGGCACTGATAAACTCATCTGGGAGAGAAGTAGGTCAGGAGAATTTTCAGTTAAGTCGACATATAATGCCTTAACTAGGCATAATAGCTCGACTGAGCAAACATACACAGATAGACCAAACATAAATTGGGGATTGTTATGGAAAACAAACGCTCCACATAAGGTAAAACTATTTATTTGGAAATTTCTAAAGGGAATAGTGCCTACTAGAATTGAATTGAACAAGTACAGAGGAGACATTGAAACAATCTGTCCAAGATGCTCATAAGCTGATAAAACATTGCAGCACCTGCTGATAGATTGTGATCACGCTAGATCAGTATGGTTGGCCATGAATGTGAATGTTGCTCATCTTCAACAACATCAAATTCAGGTTAATGACTGGATGGCAAGCTGGTTTAAACACTCAAATATTTCAAATATGCATAACTAGGATCACTGGATCTTAACAATCATGATTACGGCTTGGTTTCTTTGGAAAAATAGGTGCTCTAAAATCTTTGAAAACAAAAATCAGAATGTCTGGTCCACAATTCACTATATAAAGAACATGCTCAATCAATGTTCTTATGAAAGCTCTCCGGTTCAAAAGAAGATTCATCAGGATTGGGCTCCTCCACCAGTTCATGAACTTAAAATCAATTTAGACGCTTCGTTTGATTACAATACTGCTAATATTGGAATTTATCTAATAATCCGTGACTCTACAGGTCGATGCCGGGGCATCAGAGGCAAGTACATCGATGGAGGCATAGATCTAGAGCAAGCTGAATGTCTGGCTATGAAAGAAGCAATATTATGGGCCAGAGATAACAACTTAAAGAAGGTTACCTTTGAAAGTGATTGTACAAATGTAATTAACTCTATCAAGTATGCCAAACCTTTAGTTCACTGGATGAACCAAGGAGTAGTAGATGAAATAAGACACATGCTCTCTTATATTTATTGGACTAGTGTTAAGTAAGTAAAAAGATCGGCGAATTAGGCTGCGCATGTAATAGAAAACTCTGCTAGAACTGACAGATCATCTTTTGATTATAATTGTAACATCCCAGATAGGTTTATCAAAACAATTAGGGATGATCAGAAAATATGTCAGTTGAAGTTATGTAATCAATATTAAGAATGAATGCAGGCTTTTGAATCAAATTTTTTTTACGCTTAATAGCGTGTTGTTTATTTGGTATAACAAGATCACCTACGCCTCCAACACAAGTAATTCCTTGAGTGTTTAAAGTTGACATATAAAATACATGTCGTGCAGATATTGTCTTTTGCTGTCATTGTAGCAAATTGTTAATGTCTTTACGGGTAAGGGTGCAAAAAGATGTCTATAGTGTACTATTTGAAGCTGGAAATATCTTACAAGATACGATTTTGGTCCGAAGTCTGACCGCATGTTTTTTTTTCACTTCAAATTCTTATTCGCGTTCTGATACGAAATCATAATAATAAAAATAAAGGTTATTTGGTTTTTGGTACTCAAATTTTGTCCAAAAGTTGTCTTTCGTCTGACATTTGTACAACTTAGGTTTGGTACTTATATTTGATATTGACTTTGGTTGACTGGGTTAAATCTAACTTTGTCTAACTTTATGTTATTTATTTATTTATTTTTAACTTAACGGTAATCACAATTAAGTAAGAGGGAGGATCCATGGACACTCATAGATGGACAGTATCATAAAAGATTTGCGCCATTTTCTCCGTAAAACCCAAACGATAATGAATTTAAATTTAATATTTTGATGATACGTTCCTCTTATAAGACTCTACATTCCTATAAAAAAGAAAAAAGAACACAATTCGAGACATATAACACCACCATCTACCCCTTTGAATATTAGTCGTTAAAAGTTAACGGTTGAAATTAAGATCGGTAGATGGTGAGGTTTGGTGTCTCGAATTGCGCTCATTTTTATTATTAATATTGACTTTTATTCTTTAAATCAAGCGGCTCTAAATCATCAATCTGACGACAAAGATTAAACCCCAAACATTTTTTGTTCTGGCCATGTCTATCACCACTACCCTGACCACATGTTCTTTTTCGCTCAACAATCTTCACCACCAGTACCATAATAACATTTCTTCTTTCACTCGACCGTTTCCACCACCATTACTATAACTACCCTATTGTATACATGATTTAGCATGTTACAGTGCACAAAATCACAAGAAATATCAACAGAGTTTTAACTTTATCATCGAGTGACAAAACCCCCATATTTAATCCTCTAATATCTATCAGTGAGATTTTAGTCAAATTTTTATTTTTTGAAATACAATCAAGTGATCAACATTTATAAGAAGAAGAAGAAGAAAAAAAAAAAAAAAGAAGAAGAAGAAGAAGAAGAAGAAAGAAGAAGAACAAACAAACAAACAAGAATTGGAAACTGTATAATAAAGAAAGATGTTTATAATTTTTTTTAACCAATTCCAATTAAAATATTGTTTGAACTAATTTCGACTCTCCGCTAGCGATGATGAAATCAATATAGATATTATTCTTAATGGGTTTGTAATGTTTTTGAATTGCTAGTATTACACCCAATGATCTAAAAGGGTTTTTGTTTCCGGTTTAATAATGGGGTGGAGACAGGAAGCGACAAAGATTTTTTTTTCACGTTTCTTCTTCACAATTAGGGGAGAATAAAAATTAATGGTGACAGAAAATATACATGTGTTTGGTAAAATTGTAATTTTTATCTTAGTAAGAAGATTTAATATCTTAGTAATTACACTACTTATTAAACATAAATTAATAAAAAATCAGACATGGCCCAGTCGACTGTAACGATCTACGTTACAAATTAGTACAGAAACAACTCTTGGGAAGAAGAATTCGGACAAGAGAGAAGAAGAAGCAGCTAGGATATATTTTCATTAATAAAACCAGGTGAAAGACAATCATTGGTTATTAATAGACCAATCCTTACAACTGAATTATATGGCTATCAATGCATCTCACACAAACTGAAACAAAAGAAATAACCATAATAAGACAACCAGGCCTAGCCCAACAACTACTACTAAAACAAAATAAGTAAAAGCCTAAGTCCATTTCCATAAGATTAAAGTATTTTATGACAAATCCCTCCCCTTCATTAAATCCTTGTCCTCGAGGATGAATTTTGGAAATTGTACCTTTATAGCCTGTTTATCCTCCCAAGTGGGTTCTTCAGCTGATAACCCTTCCCATTGGATGAGAACCTGAGAAACACTCTGATTATTCTTTTTAACTAGTCTGGTATCTAGTACTTGCAAAAGCCTAACTCTCAGCTCTCCTTCCTTAATGATAGAGGGTAATTCAGTTTGAGGCAGCAACCCCACTCCTAGCTTGGGCTTCAATTGAGAAACATGAAAGGTGGGATGAATTTTTGACCCAGCTGGTAGTTGTAGTTTGTAAACAACCTTGCCAATCTTCTCCACCACTTGATAAGGACCATGTAATTTGTTAGAGCACTGCTCGGTCGAACTCGCAAGCGTTGCTATCTCAAGCTTGTTTGTCAAGTTTATTTGCCAAAACTATAAGTCTTGATTTCTAGTCTACTTATAGCTAAGTCTCGGACTAGGATAGTAAGTGTAGTTGAGCTCTAGACTCCACGACGATCATCATGCGAAGACGAAGAACTACTCAAGGAACTTGTGGAACTTCATCTACAAAAAGGTATGTGGAGACTTGAACTTATCTATCACTCAAAAGTCTATCTATTCTATCTCCTATTTTGAGACAAAAGTCGTATTGCTATATAGACTTCAATTATACACATGTGCTATTTCGAGCCGAGTTTAACACACTTATCTATTTCTCGAAATATGTGTTGGTAAGCTTTCGCTTTGGCAAAGTTCATCTTTACTAGTGACAAAAGTAATGTTGAGTATTTCAATAACTTGAAAATCGCTTTGATGAAAAATAGTTTGTGAATAACAACTATATAACATCCTCTAAGAAAGTTTCAATGATTGAAATGAGAGTTTAGAACATGTAACCATCTTTGGATATAAACATAGTGTGTTCTCACATTTTTGTAAAAGTCCAAAACCGGGACCCAATGTATGCGTACCCGTATGCGTACTGGCAGTTGTTTGAAATCCGGGTAAGTATGCGTACCCGTACGCATACTGGCGGAAAGTTCACATCTGTGAATTTCTGCTGGAGTTTGAAAGTGAAAAACAAACACATCCGGTTACTTAAGTACGCGTACCTGTTCGCATACTTAGGTAGGTACTTTCTAAAATAGGTTTGTTCATGAACTATAACATTTATAAAATAAGGAATGTAATCTTTGAAAACCGTGGCTATAATGTTCATGAATTGATTCGAGTGAATCAAAATCGATTTTGCTTCAATTGTGTCTTGTATACTTCTATGAGATCTAAGCAATTGAAAAACTCTCTAACTAGTTCATTTGAGTCACTTTAACTAGTTATGGTGAAGATGAATAAGGTTGATATGAAAGTGCTCATATGGCTAACCATTGGTTAACTATTGTTGAACCAACTAAGTGTACACGTTTAGGTACGGTTACCCAAACCTAAATGAAGTTACATTTCATTTGTGTATAACAAGCTAAGTTCGATCTAACGGTTGAAAGATATTAGCTTGAATCTAATCAGGTTTTCATCTAACGGTGAATATCTAATGCTTTGTTATCAAGGTAACTTAGATTGCAAACCCTGATTTGGAGACTATATAAAGGAGAACTCTAGCAACTGGGAAACCTAATCCCCACACCTCATGTGTGATACTGGTTGCATAAACTAGAGTCAATTCTCCTTTAACCTTAGGCTTCTCTTGAGACCCTGTAGGTTAACGACTTAAAGACTTCATTGGGATTATGAAGCCAGACCCAACTATTTTCTATGTAGTTGTGTGATCTGATCTTGCTATTTCTATCGTGATTGAGTGCAATCGTAAGATTGGATTGAGATTTATTTCTCCGATAGGCAAGATAGAAAAGTAGTCATAAACATTTTCGTCTCATCGTTTTTGATTCCACAATATCTTGTTTCGCTAGTTTATTAAGATTATTTTGAGGTGATTGATAATTCTAGGCTGTTCTTCAGGAATATAAGTCCGGGTATCGATTGGTTCCTGTTCACCTTGATTTATTAAAAGACGGAACAAAAATCGAAGGTATTTCTGTGGGAGACAGATTTATCTATTCCTTTAGACTTTTCTGTGTGAGACAGATTTGTTAATTAAAGTCTTCGACTTTGGGTCGTAGCAACTCTTAGTTGTGGGTGAGATCAGCTAAGGGAATCAAGTGCGTAGTATCCTGCTGGGATAAGAGACGTAAGGAGCGCAACTATACCTTGAATCAGTATGTGATTGATTAGGGTTCAACTACAGTACAGATCGAAGTTAGTTTGTAGTAGGCAAGTGTCTGTAGCGGCTTAATACAGTTTGGTGTTCAAATCTGGACTAGGTCCCGGGGTTTTTCTGCATTTGCGGTTTCCTCATTAACAAAACTTATGGTGTCTGTGTTATTTCTTTTCTGCATTATATTTTCTTATATAATTGAAATATCACAGGTTGTGCGTTGAATCGATAAATTGGTAAATCCAACCTTTGGTTGTTGATTTAAATTGATTGATCCTTGAACATTGGTCTTTGGTACCGTTCAAGTTATTTCTCTTGTATTCAATCAGGCTCGCAAATTCCTATTTTGTTTGAGTATGGATTGAATCGAGAAATTGAGATATAATCTTTGATATACTTTTATTAAGATTGAGTCTGACTGTCTAGTTGATTCTCTTAAAAGTATATTGGAGTTAGTCCATACAGATTGCTAAGCGAAATATTGGGTATGGTTGTTATATACCCGCTTTTTCAATTGGTATTAGAGCAGACAAACACATTAAAGACCTCATAAGTCTGTGTTTGTTGCGATCTGACTCTATGGACATAAATTCTATCTCTATAAATGTACCACCAGTCTTCGATGACTCAAACTACTTGTGGTGGAAAATCGCTATGCGTGCTTTTCAAACATGGGTATGTGTTGTTAATGGCTATGATCCTTTAGTTAATACAGAAGGCAATATCTATACCTAAGGATATTGGTAGATATAGTCCATAAGAAATCCTTGCTGCAAAGAAAAATTATGATGGCTTAAATGCTATCATACATGCCATCACCCGAGATCTTCAGCATCACGTGACTACCTGCATAAAGTCTAAAGAAGCCTGGGATATCTTAGAAACCGTATTTGAAGGGAATACCCGTGAAAAGGAAGCTAGGCTTCAAAACCTAATTTATGATTGGGAAAACCTTCGTATGGAAGATGAAGATTTATTTGATGAATTTAATCACAAAGTGTCTGAAATTGTTAATGCATCTTTTGCATTGGGTAAGACTATTCCTGAAAAGGACATTGTGATGAAGATTCTCAGATCTCTGCCATCTAGATACGATTCTAAGAAGCATGCCATCGTTGATGGAAATAATCTCGCAACTCTTTCCAGAAATACTCTGGTTGGGAAATTAAAGATCTTTGATCATGAGCATACATCCAAATCCGGAAAGGATGTTGCTTTCAATGCACAAAAAAATACTAAATTACTTGATAAAAGTAAAAGTGTTTGCGTCTCTTAAGATGATCTTTCTGAGGATGATTCATCAGATGAAGATCTTGACAAGTCAGTCTCCTTGATCACAAGACAGTTTAGGGACCTTCTTTTGAAGAGAAGTAAACGGTTTTCCAGAGATAAACCGTTGTCATCAGTTAAACCCCATAATCGTGTTCCTCCTAAAAACAGGGATAATGATGAAACTGATGACGAGGATATGCCTCAGTGCTTTAAGTGTAAAGGTTTTGGCCATTTTGCTAATGAGTGTCCAAATCCTAAAAAATACACTGGGAACAAAGGTCTTGCTGCAACGCTTGATGAAATGTCTGACAATTATGATTTTAATGAAGACGAAAAGTCAAGTGTTGCACTTCTTTGTGAAAATATTGATTTTGGTAATTGTAGCAATACATACATCAATCTTGATATTCTTTCAGAAGAAAAAATTGACCTACCTGCTTCTACTGGAAACTCTTTTTATGATTTTGCAGGTTCCACCATATGTCTAACAACCTGCACAGATGAGATGTATAAACCTTCCTCCAGGTTGACATGTTCTTATTGTTCTCTCAGAGGTCATGAGTTATCTAAATGTTTCAACTACAAACATAAGATAAGATATGTCAACAAACTTCAATGAAGATAAAATCGATTAGCTAACAATCTCAAAATTGTTCAAGAATCGGCTGAGGTATGTAAACGCATCTCCTCTTCAAAGAAGTTAGTTTCCAAAGAAAGGACTAGATCATTAGAAAGAAATGTTTGGTATAAACACTATATGAAACATGGCTCTATGAATTCCTTCTGAAAAGGATATGGTGGACAGATTATTGTTCACCCCAGCACAACCTAACTTGTGTTGGTTTATGCATCTTGTCTCATGTGCCTGATCAAAAGAGACAAGATTTTGCACACCTCAGGCTTTAGGAAAAGAAAATTCTTTAGAGTGTTTTAATTTTCTTTTTTTTTTCGTGTGTTTGCTCTGAGAGCATCGCAAAGTCTGGAATTCATGCCGCTTTTCATATCTTTTTGATATTGGAAATGACTTTCCTGTTTATTCCATAAATGAGGGTTAAAATAGAAAATTCTTCCTTTTTTTAGGGTATGAGTTGTTCGTACGTGAATCCTTTAAGTGTATAAAGGTTCCGTAACCCTACATTCCTTTTTCCTTCTTCAAACTCTTTTTTATCATAAGACTGCTTGTTGAGATTATCTTGTGATTTCCTCTCACAATTTCGCTCTAATGGATACTCCAAGCATTATGTCGACGGATGGAAAAATGTCAATATGATTGTTAAGCCATCAATCATGAAGGAAAAAGATAAATCTCTGTTACCTCCAACTTTGAAAAGAAAAAGAAGGAATGTGACGAAGCCAAGAGCTGTTCCTTCAAATTCTCAGAAGTTTTCTGATGTTCTTGAAGAGTTGAAGGAAACAAGGAAGGAGATTCAGCAAATAAAGGCTTTTGTGTTTAGGACTCTTGAAATTCAGAAAGACCTGGTTCGGCATCAGTCAATAAGGTTTGTTGATATCAACTCCTATCTTCATGAACCTTATGTCCCAATGGCTGTTGACGACAAGGAGTTCGGGGACGATAAATAATTTTTCAAAGGTCTTAATGTCTAGGAAACTTCTTATGAGAATTTATTCTTGTGTTTTTAAGAAGGATAACTAGGGTTTGTAATAACCATTATTGTGAGTACACATAGCTATTTCCAACGATTTTTCATCTTGCAATGTTTTTAGATTTATTTATTTAAATTCTAAAGTTTATTTAGAAGATGATTTTGTAGTATTAATCTTTATGGTTTCATATATTGCAACTTGTTATGGGATATGTGTGTTTGCGTCCGTGAACTGTGATTGTCCCATACGTGGTCAAAAGTTAAGTCTTTCATATGTCGATATGCGAGTATTGATAAAAGATTGAATAAACTTTTGACAAACAAAAGTTAAGCCTTTTATGTCATTATTCAAATATTGATGGAAGAAAGGATGAACTTTTGTTTACAAAGATTAAAGTCTATTATATGTCATTGTGCAAATAGTGATAAAGAATAGAATGAATCTTTGTTTATTCCGCAATATAAATCTTCCCTGATCCATATTTTTTATGTAAATACTATGCGGCTCCGTAAGTTCTTTTATGTGAGCATTTACGATTAAATTAATCATGGGTTCTCTTGTGGTTAATTTAATTGAGATTTTTGGGATACAAATTCATGTTTCATGTGATTTGTTAATGTCCAAAGAAATCCTTGTTTTCTTGTGAAAGTAAGGTCGCTCTTGTTGTTCTTTCAGGAATGACATTTTATGGGGGAGAGTTCTTAATTACACTTGTGCTTAATTGCCAAATCTTTGTGGGGAGTGCGGCTGTGGAATATTATAGGGGTTATCTTGTATCTTTATAAACTCCTTGATGAATGCATTTAGTTTCGGCTAGATGATTGCATCTAAAAAGTTGATATGTTCTTTTCTTTTGGTCATGAAATGTCTCTATGAAAATTTCATTAGGATCCCACTAATTTCGTACCTTTGCAAATTTTATTGACAAAAATGGGGAGAATTAATGTGTAGTTGACACTACAAATACATATGGTTTTTGGATCATTATGTAAGGGGGAGTGGTTTTCATGTGAGATGAAGTATTGACTAAGGGGGAGTGATACATATCACCATAGTATTGTTGTCGAAGTTGTGATACAATTGAACTTTGATGCTGTGTAATAATACTATGACACTGTATAACAATGATTGCGAGCTTATGTTTTCTCATTGTTATGGCTACGTATCTTCAACAACAACGATGCTGAATTGAATACCGTTGGAATCATTGGAGTACTTGGAAGTGACAAAGATTTCGAGCAATGTTGAAGAACCAAGGAGATCAAGCATTTGGATGAGAAGCTACAAAGTTTATTTATTTTGCATTCCATATGTATTGATAATTTTGTCACTAAGATTCACAAAGGGGGAGATTGTTAGAGCACTGCTCGGTTGAACTCGCAAGCGTTGCTATCTCAAGCTTGTTTGTCAAGTTTAGTTGCCAAAATTATAAGTCTTGATTTCTAGTCTACTTATAGCTAAGTCTCGGACTAGGATAGTAAGTGTAGTTGAGCTCTAGACTCCACGGAGATCATCATGCGAAGATGAAGAACTACTCAAAGAACTTTTGGAACTTCATCAACAAAAAGGTATGTGGAGACTTGAAATTATCTATCACTCAAAAGTCTATCTATTCTATCTCCTATTTTGAGACAAAAGTCGTATTGCTATATAGACTTCAATTATACACATGTGCTATTTTGAGCCTAGTTTAACTCACTTATCTATTTCTCGAAATATGTGTTGGTAAACTTTCTCTATGGCCAAGTTCATCTTTACTAGTGACAAAAGTCATGTTGAGTATTTCAATAACTTGAAAATCGCTTTGATGAAAAATAGTTTGTGAATAACAACTATATAACATCCTCTAAGAAAGTTTCAATGATTTAAATGAGAGTTTAAAACATGTAACCATCTTTGGATATAAACATAGTGTGTTCTCACATTTTTGTAAAATTCCAAAACCGGGAACCCAAAGTATGCATACACGTACGCATACTGGAGGAAATTTCACGTCCGTGAATTTATGCTGGAGTTTGATAGTGAAAAACAAACTCATCCGGTTACTTAAGTACGTGTACCTGTTCGCATACTTTGGTAGGTTACCTTCTAAAATCGGTTTGTTCATGAACTAAAACATTTATAAAATAAGGAATGCAATCTTTGCAAACCGTGTCTATAATGTTCATGAATTTATTCGAGTGAATCAAAATCGATTTTGCTTCAATTGTGTCTTGTATACTTCTATGAGATCTAAGCAATTGAACAACTCTCTAACTAGTTCATTTGAGTCACTTGGACTAGTTATGGTGAAGATGAATAAGGTTGATATGAAAGTGCTCATATGGCTTACCATTGGTTAACTATTGTTAAACCAACTAAGTGTACACGTTTAGTAACGGTTACCCAAACCTAAATTAAGTTACATTTCATTTACGTATAACAAGCTAAGTTCGATTTAACAGTTGAAAGATATTAGCTTGAATCTAATCAGGTTTTCATCTAACGGTTTTCATTTTCGTCTCATCGTTTGTGATTCCACAATATCTTGTTTCGCTAGACGATTAAGATTATTGTGAGGTGATTGATAATTCTAGGCTGTTCTTCAGGAATATAAGTCAGAGTTATCGATTGGTTCCTGTTCACCTTGATTTATCAAAAGACGGAACAAAAATCGTAGGTATTTCTGTGGGAGACAGATTTATCTATTCCTGTAGACTTTTCTGTGTGTGACAGATTTATTTATTAAAGTCTTCGACTTTAGGTCGTAGCAACTCTTAGTTGTGGGTGAGATCAGCTAAGGGAATCAAGTGCGTAGTATCCTGCTTGGATCAGAGACGTAAGGAGCGCAACTATACCTTGAATCAGTGTGTGATTGATTGTGGTTCAACTACAGTCCAGACCGAAGTTAGTTTGTCGTAGGCAAGTGTCTGTAACGGATTAATACAGTGTGGTGTTCAAATATGGACTAGGTCCCGGGGTTTTTCTGCATTTGCGGTTTCCTCATTAACAAACTTATGGTGTCTGTGTTATTTCTTTTCCTCATTAGATTTTGTTATATAATTAAAATATCACAGGTTGTGCGTTGAATCGATCAATTGGTAAATCCAACCTTTTATTGTTGATTGAAATTGATTGATCCTTGAACATTGGTCTTTGGTACCGTTCAAGTTAATTCTCTTGTATTCAATCAGGCTCGCAAATTCCTATTTGTTTGAGTGTGGATTGAATCGAGAAATTGAGATATAACTCTTTGATATACTTTTATTAAGATTGAGTCTGACTGTCTAGTTGATTCTCTTAAAAGTATATTGGAGTTAGTCCATACAGATTGCTAAGAGAAATATTGGGTGTGGTTGTTATACCCCCGCTTTTTTCAGAATTTAGCAGCTAATTTGAGGTTTCTTCTCAGCTGGACAGAGGATTGCCTGTATGGCTGCAACCTGAGATAAACCCATTCTCCAACCTCAAAGGATCTCTCAGACCTTTTCTTGTCAGCCTGCTGTTTAATTCTATGTTGTGCTGCCTCCAGTGCTCCTGTGAGTAACTACCCCATATATTGTCTCTGCTGAATATAGTCATCAACATCTACATTTATACCCTGAGATGCTAATGTAATACCAAATTGGGGAGGAGGGTAGCCATAGAGTGCTTCAAATGGGGTGAGCTTGAGGCTAGAGTGGTAGCTAATTTTGTACCACCATTCAGCCAAGGATAGCCAAGAAACCCATTTACTTGGTTTTAAGTTAGTCATGCATCTGAGGTATGTATCAACACAAGCATTTACCCTCTCAGTCTGACCATCAGTATTAGGGTTGTAAGCTGTGCTAAGGTGTAGTGAAGTACCCAATCTTGCAAAAAGAGCTTGCCAGAAGTTGCTTATAAAAAAACTATCCATGTCAGACACAATGCTCTTTGGAAGGCCATGCAACTTAACAATGGAGTCAAGGAATACCTTTGCTACTGAGCCAGATGTATAAGGGTGTCTCAGATCCATAAAGTGGTTGTACTCGGAGAACCTATCCACCACTACTAGAATGATTTCTCTTCCTTTAGATTTTGGTGGGCCTGTGATGAAGTCCATACTGATGTGCTCCCAAGCTTGCTCAGGTATAGGTAGTGGTTGTAAGATCCCTCTTGGTAGAGAAGTAAAGCCTTTATGTTGTTGGCATACATCACATTCTTGCACATATTGTACAATCTTCTTATGCATACCTGTCAAGAAGAAGTACAATATAGCCTTTTGGTAACTAGCCTGTGCTCCATAGTGTCCACCAACCACAGAGGAGTGAACTGAAATGATGATCTTTTTCCTCAAATTACCATTTTGACCAATATATATTCTTCCTTTAAACCTCAGTATTCCTTGGTTGTAAGAATAATCTTCTGCTTAAGTAACTTGAGCTAGCATTTTAGGAATCAATATTCATAACTATCTTGAATCTCCTTGAGTCAATTGGGTTGTACTACAGTTAGGATACTGCAAGAAGAGTTGTCTTCCATTTGTACTCTGGATAAGGCATCTGCAACTTTATTTTCAGCTCCCTTTTTGTATTTAAGTTCATAGTTATACCCCAATAATTTTGCTAACCATTTTTGTTGAAGCATTGAATGTATCATCTGCTTCAGGAAGTATTTTATGCTCTGGTGGTCAGTGGATATAGTGAATTTGTTCCCCATTAAGTAATACCTCCATTTAGTAACATCCATGACTACATCCATTAACTCCTTTTCATAAGTGGACATGGCCAAGTACCTTTCCCCCATTCCTTTACTGAAGAAGGCTATTGGCTTATCTTCTTGCATAAGTACAGCTCATACTCCAGTATCATATGCATCTGTAGCTAGCTCAAAGGGTTTGTTGAAGTCTGGAAGTATAAGAACTGGAGTAGTAGTGACAGCCTTCTTGAGTTTCTCAAAGGCTATTTGAGCAGCTTCACTCCATTGGAACTTGTTCTTCTTGAGCAACTCAGTGAGTGGCTTAGATATTAATCCATAACCTTTGACAAATTTTCTGTAGTAGCCTGTAAGGCCTAGAAACCCCTTCAAGTCCTTCAATGTATTGGGTGTTGGTCACTTGTCCATACATTCAATCTTTGCTGGATCTGCAGATACTCCCTGTTCATTAATGATATGTCCCAAGTAATCAATCTTGCTGAGCTTGATAAATATTGAATGATTCTTGAGAATGGATAGAGTCAATTCCAAGTGCTTCTTGTGAGTCTCCATGTCAGGGCTGTAGATGAGGATATCATCAAAAAACACTAGAACGAACTTTCTCAGATATGGCTGGAAAATGTCATTCATCAATGCTTGAAAACTTGCAGGAGCATTGGTTAGCCCAAAGGGCATCACAAGAAACTCATAATGTCCTTGATTTGTCTTGAAGGAAGTTTTAGGAGTGCTAGGTGGGTACACTCTAATTTGGTGATATCTTTCCCTCAAGTCTATTTTAGTGAATACTCTTGCTCCTTTGAGTTCATCCAATAATTCTTCTATCACTTGAATTGGATATTTGTCTTTAACTGTGAGCTCCTTAATCTTTCTATAGTCTACACAAAACCTCCATCCACCATCTTTTTTCTTGACTAACAATACTGGAGATGAAAAGGGACTGTGGATGGGTTTAATAATTCCAGTATTTAACATTTCTTGAATTAGTTGTTCTATCACTCATTTCTGCACATAAGGGACTTTGTATGGTCTCTGATTTGAGGGTGTGGACAATGGTTGCATAGGGATGTGGTGGTCATGAGTTCTGATGGGTGGCAATGATTTGGGTTCTTGAAACAAGGATGAATATGACTGAATAATGGGTTTTAGGCATTCAGGGGTTTGACTAGTTGAATCTTCAGCAGATAAAGCATACAAATGCCCCATAACTCCATGCCCGTCTTTACTAAAGTACTTCTCAAGCACTCCCTGACATGAGAGAAATGTTTGCAACTTCAGTGTTCACCCTTCTTGAAAGTTATAGTCATTTGCTTGAAATCAAATTTAACATGACTTATATCTCTCATCCAATCTACACCCAATACCATATCACAACCTCCTAATGCCAACAAACTCATGTCTAACTGAAACTCATGCCCTTGCATGCTCCAGCTGAAGTTAGGGCATCTGGCATCACCGAGTAGTTTATTACCATCTACCACAGCTACATGAAAGTCTTAAGTTGGCTCAATAAAAGCTCCACTATTTTTTGCTTAGCTCAGGGTCCATGAAACTGTAGGTGCTTCCACTATCTACCAGTATGGTAATGGGTCTTCTATTCCTAGTCTTGCCAAGAATCTTTATAGTATTGTGAGAAATGTTACTTGACAAAGCATGTACTGAGATTTCCACTTCATCCTCTAGCTCTTGGATCTAGGAGGTGCTTTTTTGTGATTCTTCTTCAGATGTGCCATGTTCTTCATCATCTCCTACCAGCATGAATAGTGGTTGTTTAGAACATTTATGACCTTGACTGTACACCTCATCACAGTTGTAGCACAAGCCTCTTTCATGCCTTGACCTTATCTCAGCATATGTAAGCTTCCTTATAGAAGACAGTTTTGGACTGCTCCTGTTCTTTGGTGAAGGGGAGCTAGTTTTTGGTGAAGTAACATATCCTTTACTGCCGCTGCTACTGGGAATGGAAAGAGGATGTAGTTTTGGAATATACCTGATCCTTTTAGTTGCTTTATCCAGTATTTCTTCTTGCATTCTGGCAAGGTACATGGCTTTCTTAAGACTTTTTTGGGAGAACATTTAAACTGCTAGCCTGAGTTCTTCCTTCAGCCCACTGACAAAACTGGAGGTAAAATACTCTTCTGTCAAGTGTTTATTCTTAGCAAGCCTAAGGGCCTTTAACTCCTCAAAAAGTTCTTGGTACTCTATCACTGTTCCATCTTGACTCAGTTTATTGAATTCACCAACAATATCATCATGACCCAATTCTTGGAATCGAAAATTTATATCAGAAGCAAATTATTCCCATACGATTAGGTCTTTCCCTTCTTGATAATCTTGAAACCAATTATCGGCCTTACCCTCTAAGTATAATGAAGCTAGCATAACTTTTTGTTCTTCATCCATCAAATGTAATTGAATTTTTTTTCTACACTTCCTAATCCAAGATCTAGGGTTATTGCCATCAAATTTAGGAAACTCGACCTTGGGTTTCTGTGGATTAGAGAACTAAGGTGTGATTTGTCGATTACCTCCAGTGTTGCTTCCAGCCGCAGACCCGTCTTGGGGTATATGTCCATTTGGATGCGGCAACACTCCATCTCCAGTCTTTAGCTTGTTAATGATTCTGTCTTCCATCGCTTCCATCTCAGTTTGTATGGATTTACTGATGTTGCCTTGAGATTCATCATACTTGTGAAGAATTTCTTCATGACTCTTCATCAGAGTATTGAACTTCTTGTATAATTCATCAAAATCTTTTTGGTTAACCATCTTTCACAGGACACTCAGATCGAGTGCTCTGATACCAATTGTAACGATCTACGTTACAAATTAGCACAAAAACAACTCTTGGGAAGAAGAATTCGGACAAGAGAGAAGAAGAAGTAGCTAGGCTATATTTTCATTGATAAAACCAGGTGAAAGACAATCATTGGTTATTAATATATCAATTCTTACAACTGAATCGGATGGCTATCAATGCATCTCACAAAAACTGAAACAAAGGAAATAACCCTAATAAGACAACCAAGCCTAGCCCAACAACTACTACTGAAACAAAATAAGTAAAAGCCTATGCCCATTTCCATAAGATTAAAGTCTTTTATGACATCGACCAAGATCAATGTTAAGTCCAAATACCAAAACTAAGTTGGACAAATGTTATACCAAAGGCAGTTTTTGGTCAAAACCTGAGTACTAAAGATCAGACAACCCTATAAATCATTAATCGTTTGTATAAATGCATTTTTTGCAAGAAGTTAAATATCATATCAACAATTTGAAAGAGGTTAGTAAACAATAGTAAAATTTACTTAATGACTCATATAATGACATCTCATAAGTAATACATATCGAAGGACGTAATGTAAGCATGACTGGAAGATGAGGGTACCTTGTACACCACCAAATTTTTTTGGTTTAACCTGCATCATGCACACTTTATTTAGTCATCAAATACTAAACCCAAATAAATAAATTTCGTATGTTATATTTTTCAGTTGATAGACTTGTGAAAACTAGATATAAATGGAACAGTCGTTTGATAGTTACTAACCCATGTTTGAAGAGTGATGTCTTTTTTTGTTCTTCAGGTCTTTGTCTTCAATATTTAAGAGTAACAAGAGTTCTATCTTTACAGTTCCAAGTCCTAATTTTATCGTGACGAAGTTGACTTAGAAGCAATTCAAGCGACGAGTTTTGGCTTCTAAACTTGGCATACCAATGCATGTTGGGTCAATCGAAAAGCACCCTAACAATCTTTCGCGTTTTTTTAGTGATAAAACGCGTTATATATATGGATAATACATGAACTAACTGAAATTTACGAAAACCCAAACATCTAGTAATTGTTTTTTCCATACGCTTGATAATCCCATGTCGTCAACAACTATTTTTCAAGCAAATATTCAAAATAAATTTGTTGTTGAAGCATATGATACAACTTTTTTTACTCCCCTAAAGGTAAGATAGGGTGATAGTAATACTATCATAACTATTGAAGCATGTGATAACAATTTTTTTACTCCCCTAAAGGTTGAATATAGTGATAGTAATACTTTTATAACCGTTAAAACACATGATAATATTTGTTGACTCCCATGTTGAATCAATCTGAACTCAACTGTTATCACGGAAATATCTTCACAAGGACATCAATAATGCTACTCACAACATGATATGCTTATTCCTCTTAGTCAATGCCTATTCGCTTTTCTATTAGATGTGTATTTATCATCACATATAGTTTTCTCCCCACATGACAATGCTACTCAAATCTTATATATTATAGTAAACTAGCCGAGTGATTGAAACCACTAATACTTGAAACATCCCACTTAGATTACTACCATATTTAACTAGTTGTAAATCCATGTACTTCGCTAAATATGTCAACTTATTATATGAAATCTATTGGGAAAGGAAACAACACAAAAAAAAGTATAGCAAATGAAATCAATCTCAAATATTAATCTTTTCCAAAGTTAGCAAATGACAACCGCAATTTTAATATATTTTTACTAACTTTCCTAAGTTACACATTTGTTATAATCAAGATGTCAATATAATGTAGATAAACATATTTTTTGATGCAAGTAGGATCATATTCAAACATTAATCAAGAATTGCAATGTATATTAAACATATAACCTTGTGTACCAAAGAAATGAATATGAATAATAATAAATTAGAGTTGTATATACGTGTTCAATATGAACATCAAGAATGACAATGTATATAGAACATATAACCTTGTGTACCAAAGAAGTGAATCTGAATAATAATAAATTAGAGTTGTATATACGTGTTCAATCTGAACGTATAGCATGTTGGGATAAACTAAGTAATTCTCTAACAATATCAAATGGGATTGATAAATAAAATTACTTATAGTTTGAATACGATCGGGAACAACATCTTACATTGTGTTGGAGTTTGAGAATCGTCTCATTTGGATAAAGTCTCACGCGACGAAGTTCTTCAAACACAAAGGTAGATACAATGTTATTATGTATGTTACAAATTAGAAATTCAGTTTAATTTTATTCAAACAATTATTTACAGAAACAACTCCAGACAACAACAAATAAGCGAAGGGTTGAGATGTTGCATGAAAATTAAGGTTTGTGCTTATCAAACTTGTATCTTAACCATTACAAGGGATTCTTTAAGTTTTGTTTTAAGAAATAGTTGCCACAAGCAGTTTTCAGCTTCTACTTAAACATCACAATTAAATTGATTTTACTTATTTATCACAAATCAGATGAGGTGGAGAGTTGGTAAATTAATACATAGAAAGATGAAGTACAAAAAAGGTTTGAAACCTAAACATTTTTTCATATAACATCATAAGAATTTACCAAAATAAGGAACAACGTGGATGAAATAACATTACAAGCGTGTATGGTTGTCACTACCCTTATAGCCATTATTATGTTTGCAGTAGCATTCACAATATCCGGTGGCAATTTTATAGAAAATTTATATGTGGTCTGGCATCCCTCTTCATATCTATATCAATCATGATGGGTGATTTTGCTGCAACGCTTGTTATTGCTTTTCAAAAGGAAGCTTGTTGGGCTTACATTCCATTGACCGTGTTAGCAAGTGTCCCAGTTATGTCGTTCGGTCTTTTGCAAGTTCATATTCTTGTAGACATAGTCAAATCCATCCATTGGCCTAGTGATCCTCGTAAGAGAACCTTATATGTTAATAAGAGGAGTAGAATATTTAATGTTTGTTTTCTTAATTTGCTTGTGTAACGAAGAGAAGACAAAATAATTTATTGTGTTCAAATTTTTTGTTTCTTTCTTCTTATATCGGAAAAGATAAGAATTTATTCAATATTGGTTGCAAAATGTTGACTTTAATAGTGTTGGTGTAATTACGTTTGTGGTAGTTATTCATTTTTTTTTCTTCTGGGTGATATTTGTATATGTTTTCGGGCACACCTTTGACGTACTTTTGTTTTTCGATATTTTTTCCGGGTGACATTTGTATATTTTGTTGCACATCATTTTCTTAGTCTATCATGGGGGAACCACTGGGGGTTTCTTGATTGCTAGTTATTGGATGTTTTAGCTAAGCCGAAAGCATTAGAAAGATAAGCAATAACTTGTTTGTTTATATATATCAAACAAAAGTAGTTTATTTTGTGTTTGGATACAACTTCAAAACTAAGTTTAAATACAATCCAAAAGCAGAGAGGTATGCATGAGCTAACTGAGATTGCATAGGCCTGGTAACCATGATTCTAAAATATTACTGGATTGTTAGTATTAGAGATTCTCCATGTGGTGAATCTGGCATCACCAACATGCCAAAACTAATCGCTTCTATATATAGAGCGTAACAATAACCAAGATGGATCATTTAGCGATGGGCTCAGCAATAGCTCAGTGTGATATAATTTTTGAATCTCCTTAAAACGATAAGGGAAAAATTTATTCAACGTTGGTTCCTGATTGCAAACTCATTATTTTTCATTCTAGTGTAGATATATTCAGTGTAATCATGTTTGTGGTGGTTTATTAGGTGAGTGTTATACATGGGTTAGAGCACATCGCTAATGTGCTCTTGTTTTTCAATATACATGGATCTGAAAAAATTCCCTTCATTTTTTTTAGGAAAAAGTAATTACTGATGCTAAAAAAACCTTAAATTATAGCATCCACACTTAATTGCGCATCAAGGTTTTGACAACTTCTTATTAGGTTAACCGTGATACATATACCATGAAATCTGAACATCTTTTTCATAAACATTACAATTTCGTGACTGATACAGAACATTGTTTCATATTTTTTTTTATCTTAAACTCAAAACACTCAGTTGTCATATGCTTATTATACGCTCAATTGCCCCATACACTTTATTCAATCGTCATGTAGGAATGGTGGGATAAACTTGTATTGGACATGAGGCTTCACAACTATTCTTGTTTAGGATCTTGGGAGAAGATCTTCTCAAACATCGTCATTCTATATATCGTAAATATTATTATGTATTGAACGTTTTTCATATCATCTTTCAAATCTCGCACTTACAATTGATTCGTAGCTCACAACTTTCCAGGCTACATTGAGTCAATCAGCTGCAAGTACCCTGGAATTAAAAATATATATAAAATCATATGACAACGGGTATTCAAATTCACACAACCTTTTTATGTGAATTTTAAATTATTTTATACATTTTCTTACTAGTACATATGTGCTCGATTACTCTAATTATCCACTCCGCCTTCCCGAATTCTCAATTCCTACACTAACGGGTTGACACAGAGAGATAGTTGGGTGCAACTCTAATGATTTAAATAACTTTTGTTTAAATTTTAACAATAAATAATTTCATCTTCATAGATAAATGTAACTACCTAATTTTTTCATCTTTTTTTCAGTCGATAGACTACATCGAACTCGGTCATTTTTTATTGAACTGTATGCCCCTCTAACACTCACGTGTTTCATTTAAAGTTAACTACATAGTGGTAAGTGTGGGGATGAATTTGTATACATTTGAAAACCTGAAGGTTCTTCTAATCTGTTGAGAAAAAAATAATGCACAACCCAAGATTCAATCACCTGGGGTTGGACCGACACCAATCTGGATGCCTTACAATATAAATATGATCCCCGAAATTGTTATATGAATCCTGGTTCTGGTGCCATATCCGTAATAACGTATGCGTGTTATTCTAATCTGCTACAACATGATAAGTCATTATTTTTTAACGCAAAGGTTATCTATTGTACGATAACCACTAAACCGATAGTGGAGTCCTTTTATTAAAGTTTTGATTTATATATTAACTTCCGAATCTCACACTTGCAATATCAGATAATCAATTATTCAATAAATTTCAACTAACGGTGTAAATGTATGTCATGCCAATTATTATTTTTTTCTTTTTGAGAATTAGCCTTTTAGAGCTATTTCATATGCAATTATTGATGTTGATTGAGAAACAAAAATCATATTGATCAGCAAAAGATTTTAATGATTTAACAAAAAGTTATGTAAATAAAATGTGTATTATATAAACATGTTTTTTGTCTATTACTCATTTACTTTATTATGATTATTACTAGTGAAATGACACTTGTTCTGTGCCTGCCGTCTGATCCCATCGTTTCAAATCTACATGAAATCCACCAAGAAATAAAAACCAACACCATTAAGTTTTTTGTGTTAATATATTAGGCTTTAAATCATGTATGACGTGCACATTTTTATTTTATTTGTTCGTCAGAAAAGTAAGTCGTTTTAATCTCCACCTCAGGGAGCCTATGTTATTACGTGCTTTCTTCTTAAATACATGTTTGGCAAGTATTATGGAAGACATATTTGTCAATTTATTACTAAAACAAAAATCTAACTTTTCATCTCTTATGTAGTTTTTCTCTCCTTTATCTTTAATAAACATCACTGCGCTGCCGCCCCTCTTTGTGTAAAAAAAAACAAAGAAGGAAGAGAATGAAAGTTTAATATATTTTTCTCTCAGATATTTACCACATCTATTTGTTTGCTTACCCCATAGAGTAAAACCAATTTTGATCTTAAGTTGTATGAAATCATTTTTTCGGTTCATTTTTTTCCTTCAATATGATCTTTTTTAATGAATTGGATATAGGTTTCTGCACTGTTTGTTAAATACCTATTTTGTTGAAATTCACGGTTGAATTTGAGTGGAGTCCCTAGTTACTTAAATGAAATCAATTAATAAAACTAATTTTGAGGTCTTTCATGTATAAAAAGTCTATTTACAATCAATTCAATATCCTTGTAAAATATTTCTGTCGAAATAACTCGCTTACCAAAATTGAAACATTGCTTAACCTTGTTTAGTTGTTTCAGAGGATGAAAAAAGCTGAGTTTGTGTTGATGGTGGATTTTTGACAATGAAGAAAATTGTGAAATCGCCTTTGCCCAGTAGTAGAAATATAAAATTGTTTAAGGTAAAAGTAGGAGAAGATGGAGAGTTGGGAGAGAAATGCAAAGCATCTTATTGATAAGAGTTATAGGGTTACATGGATACAATAACATATATATACATGGATTGGCAAACCCTAGGTATCTAGTTGGGCTGCACATCTATGGGCCGTAGGCCCTACAACACCCCCCTTGTGCAGTCCAATAAAACGTCATATGCAGTGCTTCACATATAGTGCTTCGAATGTAGTTCTTAAAATGTCGTTCTCTCCTTGATGACTTGTGCCGAAATCAATTGCCTCATTAAAACTTTGACAAGGAAAAACCTAGTGGGACAAAACCTTGGTACAACTCTTCACATGTAGTACTTCACATGTTGTCTCGTACTTTACATGTAGTTCATCACATGCAATACGATCTTCAAAGATCGACGAGTCTAAGTTAATTGCCTCGTTAAAACTTTGTCAGGAAACCCAAAGGGACAAAACCTGAACTAAAGAAAAAGAGTATTGTAATACCCTGTATTTTTAGTTACCTTTCTGGGTCGGATTTTAACGAGTTCGCTTAGATTATTGTTTATTATTCCTTAGCCTAAGTGGGTTGTTTGAACTAGAAAGTTAGGGTGTGAATATAATCATCTAAATAGGAGGAAAATAAAGAGACATTTAAAGTTAAAATAAATAATAAAAATGTTTAATATTAGTAGTATTATTATAACCAAAATTGGGAGAGAGAATTTTATATTAGAAAACCAAAAGTTAAGGAGAAAAAGGAGAGAAAGCTAATGTTTCTTTTAGAGAAGAAGGTTATGAAAATCAGTAGAGGATCAATCTAATTGAGGTAGAATGCTAAATCCCTTTTCTCTTTGTGTTTCTTTGTTATATTTTGATTTTAACTTTGTTTAATCTTATATTATTAGGGTTCTTAAATTTATCTGTATAATTCGATGGATCCGATTGATGATCAGCTTTTGATTTTTGGTATATAACATAATTGGGTATCACTAGTTAAAATTTGAGAATAATCTACTGTAAATTCACCGTTGAATGTTTGTTTGAATTTGGGTGATAGTTTCTGAATTTATGGACAGTTTCGTTTTATCATGTTTTTGATTGATTTAGGTAACCTTAACTATTTTATAATGATTTGAGTTCTTAACAAAAGTTGTAGATAAATATCTTATAATTCACTGTGCTTTGGATTTGCTTAATTTGAGACTAATATGAATTTATGGTGAATATGTTGGTAAAATGGTGTTATCTGCTTAGATTTAGTAATGTGTTTGTAAAATAAATATCTTTTGATTGAGCCGTTAGTTTAATGTGAAATTTGGATATGTTATACATGATGGTGTCATAATGTTCACTAAAATGTTGAGGTAGATCGGAAAAAGATATAACCTGAAACACATGATGTAAAATGTCTGCAGTTAGCATGTTTGATTAAATGCTTGAGATAAATGCATATTGTTTGTAATATGTTGTTAAGCCATGGTTGCTTGTGAAAATGATTTATAAAAAGGAATTGAGTTCATGTTTTTACCGTTATATGGAACATGTTTCATGCTAACGGCGGGTAATGATCCCCGAGAGTTAAATGGGTAATGATCCCCATGGGAACTTGTGTTTCCAGACCATCGATGGCGGATGTCCGTGCCGGTAAACGATAGGTGGATGTACGAACCAAGGTTTTCGTACCGTGAATGAAATGGGTAATGATCCCCGAGAGCATATGGGTATGATCCCCATAGGATTGTTCCTGACCATTGATGGAGGCTGTCCGTGCCGATAAACGATAGGTAGGTGCACGAACCAAGGTTTTCGTACCGTGAACTCATGGTTACTTGTTGTGATGATAATATTAATTTGTGAATCGTGTGTTGAAATCTCTATTGAATGACTTTTGGAAACCTTATTGGGTTTATGAACTCAAGTATTGAAATACGAATTGAAGTATTTGTAGGAAACATGAATAATGTTGTGAACTCATGTGTGAAATCTAATTGAATAAATTGTTGACAATAATATTGGTATTGTGAACTCTTGATTGAACAATTGAATTGGATTATTTGTTGAAATATTAATGATATAGTGAAGTCTTGTTTTGGAATCCTAATTAGATGATATGTTATAAATATTATTGGTATTGTGAATCCATGATTGAGGAAACCAGTTAAATGATTTATTGAAAATAATACTTGTGTGGTAATCTTGATGGTTGCATATATGTATCATTGATTGGTTGAAATCATGTCGTATACCCCATGTTGTATGTTACTTGATTCATTCATATTGTTATGCGTGTCTTGAGATTGGGAATGCATTCTACTGAGCTGTCATCTCACCCTAATTGACATCCTTGTAGATTTCTTGGAAGTTGGAAGTGGAAACTAAGAAGATAGTTTAATCATTGTATTGCTTGAAATGTAACTTGAAATAATATGTTTGTTGAAAATGTTGTTAAAGATGATTATCGAATTCATATATTTAAATTCATGTTAGGAAAGTTAAATTACGTTTGTTGTAATAAATAAATTAGAAGAGTTATATGCATAAGTCTCTTTCCAACCCTTAACGCTTAGAGTTCGGATCTCTGATGTGGTTTTAAAGTGGTAAGTAAGGTTGTCGTTCACTCGGACTTGTGTAGATTCGAGTTTTTAAATTTAATAAAAATATATACAAAAATATTACAAAGGGTGCGAGAGTTACTGGGATTCAGGATTTCACCGAATACAAATATAAGGTTAATTTATTAATTCTTTGACAATTTTATCTCAAGAAAAACATGGACTCTATTTTTGCCAAGGTAGATTCTCAAAACATTGATTGTAAATCCTAAGCATGATGTATCAAAACACCTAAGATAAGCATACATCATCAAATTAAATGACAACCAATTAGTTCAAATCATAATTTCAATTAAAATTAATGCAAAAGTCTTAAAAAGAATTAATAAAATTACACCAAGTATGATATTCGTCTTCCTCCGTCATCCCAGTGTCGGGGGTTTAGCTCTTCATGGTAAAAACATGCTCAGAAGATTGATTCATGGCTCAAAAAGTGTTTTTATTGAAGAGAAATAATAATACAGCGAATCTACAACGCTTTTCTGGCGTTACAGAAATCACCGTTACAATGAAGTGTTGTTAATAAACGATAAATCGGTTTGCTGTTGAAGAACGACACTCGTCTGCGACTGTTCTGTGTGGGTCAATGTTCTTCGTGTTCTTCAGCAGCAGCAGGTTTTCTTCAACTTTGATTTCTCGGCTCTGTGGTGTTCTAAACTTCCCCTAACTTTCGACACCTCTTCTATATGACCCAACCAACCTATTTATATCAAAAAGACCGATTAAATCTCTCCAAAATCTTCCAAAATCTCTTCCTTTCTCTTCACGGCAAAGTTGCGGCAATTTCTTGTTTTAGGATTTCTACGCGTATATGAGCTTTCCTTTTGATTCTAAACTCTTCCTTAGATAGATATCAAGCTTTGGGAAGAAAATCTTGCCTTTAGTCTCCCTGAAATTCCTAAAATAATTCATCAAAGACCCGAAACTTCCATCACCTCTGTTTTGCTCTAATTCGATCTCTAACCAATTTGGGTTCAATCCAAAGACTTTACCAGGCCTGTGTAGTCCTAAGGAGTAAACCCAATCAATTTCAGCCCTTTAATCTCCATAAAAATCAATCAAAACTCCAACCCTAAAATCTGTCCGTGAAAATCATTTTTCCCGCCAATTTTGTTTCTAAAACGTGAAGAAGTGGAGTCCCCCTATCCAGTCCCGGTCTGTGTTTAGTAGCTTCTTGGAAATGGGTTACCCCTTATCCAAAGTGAGAGTCCGAATATCAAATGTCCTTCCAGGTGTCTTTAACAACTTTTCGAGCCAATTTCGCCGCAAAAGCCTATTTCTCCAAAAACACCTACAAAGAGATAAAATACCAAAATAAGTACAAAAATGGGTACTAACAATATACACAATAGAGATGAAAATAGACACATAAATGCGTCTATCAAATACCCCCAAACTTATTATTTGCTAGTCCCGAGCAAATAAAAAACAGAAAATAAAATCCTAACTCACTGTCGCAAGCATCGTCGATTGCACTTAACATGTGCAACAAGCCTTTAAACCCCTAGGTGGCCCTAGTAGCCGAGTTATAGTCTCGTGAGGGTTTACTAGAGATATACCCACAAAACCTTTACTCCATACCCTAGCTATCTACGCAGAACCTTGGAATGGCACTAAAGAACCTCCTTGGTTGGCATACTTATTGATTACGGGAGGAAGTACCCTGTGGCGAAATTCCAATTGCTGTACAAGAGTTTGCACTCAAGCATACTAAAATTCATATATAAGTGAAAAAGCTCTACTCAGATAGTCGCACTATGGACATCAATATCCGGAATCAAACAAATCACATGAATAGATTAAGAAGATGGATATAGAAATAGATGGTTGCGAATGGACTTCAATGCCAAGATGAACCTATGACCTAGTGGATTGAGATACTGGTCTGGACTAATATCAACACAACTGGCATATACAAGGGAACCAGTGGTCGACAATCCTAAATCTACATCAACTCAGCTGGCATATACAAGGGAACCAGTGGTCGACTTTATAATAAACCTTTATTTTTATTATTTTATTTTTTTTAATGACATGATTAGATCTTTTGAATCCAAGCGCATGCTTCTTGTCAGCAGATTACATGGTAATTCCCGTGGATCCTGCGTTCCACGCTTGTTTAGGCGACGGAGACAGGGAGAACACACACATATTGCTATCCAAGTGTTAATATTTATTCCGATTGGTCTGGTCTCTCTCTCTCTCTCTTTTTTTTTTTTTTTTTTTTTTAGTAACTCAATCACTCTATTTCAACCCAGCGGACATCAACATAAAAATTTGCAAAAACAAAAATAGAAGTAATAAGATGATTCCGAGATACGGTGAAACTATCATGTTATTTCTAACACCTGAGCTCCGTGCTTTTATGAATAGACTCTATATAGATGTTTCCATCCACTCAGATTTGTTCCTCAACTCCTAAAACCAAAATGCTTCCATCCACTTAGATTGGTTAGTGCCATCCTTAATAGGCATAAATTTCTAGGCTCTGGAGTTTATAATGCAACTAAAAAGTTTCTCCCATATCCCTAAACTTAAATCTAACATTGTCCTCAATGTTCTAAAGATAAAATTAAAAGCATGAACAAGGAGAAACTGTTACCATTTGAAGCAAAAGAGTTAAGGAAAGATATTACCGTGTTGCATGAGAAGGGGTTACCTCCCAAGAAGTGCTAAGTTTAAAGTCTTCAGCCAGACTAAGAAAGGATTAGTCACCTCGAATCATATAGTAACAGTCGGAATGACTGTGGGTCTTCAAAACCAAATAGAGCTATCACAAGTAAAAGGAATCTGCAACATGCCAAGAAAATGAACAAACCGAGCAAACCCTTGCCTAGTTTCCTGATTAGAATATCTATATCAAATTGTGGTTCAGGTTCAGGCTCTATGAAAGGGTCTAAATAAAATATTTTCATTGGATGCATTCCCTCATAAGTGAGATCCAAATTATTAGGTCCTAGAGTCTGTAGAAACTCAAATAAGAACTTAGAAGCACATAATAATAACCTAAATAATTGAGGATCCTCTAAGTCAATCAGGTTTGACTTACATAATTGACCACAATGAGAGTAGTGGTTTCTTAAGCAAATGTGTCGATGTTATTAACCTAAAGTACTTAGGCTTAGTCTCAAAACTTAATAATTGACACATTTGAAAATCATATGTTCCCACTTTTGGAAGAAAAATATTTGGTGGGAAAACAAAGTCGATCGGGGTATCATAGCCTGGGTAAACCACATCAACCAGAGGATGGGTTTCTAACAACTGAACTTCCTTATGGACATCACTAGGTTCAGGAAAACGTGTATGCAGATAATCTGTTAAAAAGGTTGAGGCACATATGTCAAGTCCCAAGTGAGGGACCTTTCTAAGAGTTAAAGCACATGGAGAATGATAATCACCCCCAAACTTAGAGTTTTCAGTGTCTCTAGTTAGACTAGTCACAATCTCCCTAATTTCTAGGTCATCAGATTCCTGAAAATAGGCAATTGATTCTTCTAAGTCAAGTTCATCCTCACTCATCTCTACGAGTTCATTTTCTTTGTCTAAGACTATTGTTCCTAAATCACTAGACAATAAAACAGTATTTTCAGAATAAACTCGTTCCTCTAAACCATTATTGGCTTCGTAATCAAAAGGAAATACTACATCGTCTAAAACGGGGATATCTCTAGAAAAATCTTCGTCTTTTTGAATAGGTGAATAATTATTAAAATTATTTGGATTTGAACTAGAAATAACATTATCATTATAAAGCTCAATTGGAGTAACAAATTCTTGATCACTATGCCTACATATTTCAGATTCTTCAGCAACACTATCCTCATCATAATCGTCATTATAATAGCATGGAAATGGTTGAACCTCATCTAAACATGTAGTGTTACCAATTCTAACCTCGTCATCTTGATTATGCAAATAACTATCATTATTTTCAAGGGTATTATTGGAAACACTGTATTGGAAATTAAGATTATTTTGAGCAAGTCTTTCGTTTGTCTCAGCCATCAGCTTGAGGGATTCCTCTATAGAAAGTTTTCTCAATGGTGCAGTTTGTCTATTCATTTCCGACATAAACCTATTTGTTTGCTCAGTTAACTGCTTAAGAGACTCTTCTAAAGATACGGAAGGATCATAAATAGGAACAGAAGGATCATAATAAGGACTAGTTTTCAAAAGTTTGATTGTATTGTCCAAAGACGAGGTACTAGCACTATAATAATCCTTATTTTCTTGCTCGTATGACCGGTGTGTGCGTGGATAGTAATTGGGATCACCATGGTATGAACCATAACCTTTAAAAGGTTGATGTTCCCAACCATTATTCACACTATGGTCATAATATGAATAATGTCCATTTTGAAACTCAGTCGGATATTCATTGTATTGGCTTCTATCATACCAGTTCGACATTTTTAATTGCAAGGGAATTCTACACAATCACAAACAAGGCTGACTCGACCAAATCAAACCTATAAAATCTATCAAACAACAAGCATGATGGCTCTACTTAGATTGTTTCTAGACCAGCTTCTAATCTCCTAAAAGGCAACATGGTATAGTTTTAGCAAAGCTCTCTGGAACGATCCGAATAAAGTAAGTCAAAGAGAAGTAGACGAAGCTCAAAGGATCTTTGATACCCCCACCTCTTTGGCAACGCTTCCCTGGGTTACAAGGCGGCTCTAATTGACTTACAGTAATCTTCTTGAACTTTGAGTTAGGCTAAAAAAATACCCAATACAGTCCTTTCAAACGACTTTCCTACAAGCTCGTTACCTTATCGGTCTCGTTCTAATCAAATTTTTAGGCTTGGGATCGCGTTTGGTATCGTTTTCCTAAAGCGGGCAAGAAGAGAACGGTGATGAAATCCGAACTCTTATCTTATATGGCCAGGCCTTGCCCTTTACTAGGAAAATAAATGTTCGTATTCAATTCCTCAGCATATATGCACCTTAAGGAAGATAGTAAACCCGCTGACAGGGGATTCGCGGGTGTTTAAAAGTTTACCTCCCGTACCAGACGGGCGAAGAACCGCTGTAGTCGACCCGGGCCACTGACTCCTGTGTCAATGTGCGAACCCGAGGGGCCGAGACGATATCGTAATCGTCGTCCTTCCCTGCAAACAGTTTATATTTAATTTTAACCCTTCCTTAGGGTTTAAAAATAATAAAAGTCCAAAGTCCAATGTCCCAAAAATAAAAAAAATAAAAAATAAAAAGGTTCAAAAAAAATAAAAATTTACAAAAATAAAGTCCTATTTACAATTTCTAAAAATAAAAAAAAATCTAACTAATTTTTTTTTTAAATATCTTCGTCTTTTCTCCGTTCTTTTCGCTTTGTCTAGCTTTTAATCCTCCAGGTCTTTCGTCTCCAATTCCTCTTTGATTCAAAACCTGCAACAAAAAGACAAATATCCAAGAAACGTAAAAAAGAACAAAAGAATAAAAATCTAAAAACTCTAAATCTAAAAACAAATCCGCGTCGGCGGCGCCAAAAATTTATGTGGTTTTAAAGTGGTAAGTAAGGTTGTCGTTCACTCGGACTTGTGTAGATTCGAGTTTTTAAATTTAATAAAAATATATACAAAAATATTACAAAGGGTGCGAGAGTTACTGGGATTCAGGATTTCACCGAACTCAAAACATAAGGTTCAATTATTAATTCTTTGACAATTTTAGCTCAAGAAAAACATGGACTCTATTTTTGCCAAGGTAGATTCTCAAAACATTGATTGTAAATCCTAAGCATGATGTATCAAAACACCTAAGCTAAGCTTACATCATCAAATTAAATGACAACCAATTAATTCAAATCATAATTTCAATTAAAATTAATGCAAAAGTCTTAAAAAGAATTAATAAAATTACCCCAAGTCTGATATTCGTCTTCCTCCGTCATCCCAGTGTCGGGGTTTAGCTCTTCATGGTAAAAACATGCTCAAAAGATTGATTCATGGCTCAAAAAGTGTTTTTATTGAAGAGAAATAATAATATAGCGAATCTGCAACGCTTTTCTGGCGTTACAGAAATCACCGTTACAATGAAGTGTTGTTAATAAACGATAAATCGGTTCTGCTGTTGAAGAACGACACTCGTCTGCGACTGTTCTGTGTGGGTCAATGTTCTTCGTGTTCTTCAGCAGCAGCAGGTTTTCTTCAACTTTGATTTCTCGGCTCCGTGGTGTTCTAAACTTCCCCTAACTTTCGACACCTCTTCTATATGACCCAACCAACCTATTTATATCAAAAAGACCGATTAAATCTCTCCAAAATCTTCCAAAATCTCTTCCTTTCTTTTCACAGCAAAGTTGCGGCAATTTCTTGTTTTAGGATTTCTACGCGTATATGAGCTTTCCTTTTCATTCTAAACTCTTCCTTAGATAGATATCAAGCTTTGGGAAGAAAATCTTGCCTTTAGTCTCCCTGAAATTCCTAAAATAATTCATCAAAGACCCGAAACTTCCATCACCTCTGTTTTGCTCTAATTCGATCTCTAGCCAATTTGGGTTCAATCCAAAGACTTTACCAAGCCTGTGTAGTCCTAAGGAGTAAACCCAATCAATTTCATCCCTTTAATCTCCATAAAAATCAATCAAAACTCCAACCCTAAAATCTGTCAGTGAAAACCATTTTCCCGCCAATTTTGTTTCTAAAACGTGAAGAAGTGGAGTCCCCCTATCCAGTCCCGGTATGTGTTTAGTAGATGCCTTGAAATTGGTTACCCCTTATCCAAAGTGAGAGTCCGAATAGCAAATGTCCTTCCAGGTGTCTTTAACAACTTTTCGAGCCAATTTCGCCGCAAAAGCCTATTTCTCCAAAAACACCTACAAAGAGATAAAATACCAAAATAAGTACAAAAATGGGTACTAACAATATACACAATAGAGATGAAAATAGACACATAAATGCGTCTATCAATCTCCATACGGGTTTGACCCTGGTCCGGAACTCGGGGTGTTACAAGTACAATATTAAGCAAACTTAGAACATAGTTTGACTCAAATATATTGCCTCATTAAAACCTTGATAAGGAAAACCAAGTGGGATAAAACCTTGACGAAGGGAAAAGAGTACAACGTGACATATGCAAGTAAAGGTGATCCGTTGCAGATGATCAGTTTGCTCCGTTGAAGTAGAGTAGTTGCTTCACAACTCTTAAGGCAGAAAGTCCTCGTGGGAAAGACAATAGCCTTAGCTGGGAAATTACATTCCCGGTGTTTGTTGTTTTCTCATTAAAAACCTTGCCGAGTAACAAAACCCTGTGGGAAAAAGTAACCTCGGTGAAGGAAAATAGTTCAACACACCCTTAGATGCTCCCCCTGATGTCATACATTTTTCATTAGTCTAATGTAGTCAAAAGGAGTTTATCACACTTTACTTTGGTGACTTAAATATTTATAAGACCATGTTGTTGATTCTGGAAGTTATGTTGCTTAACAGACTATCGCATTTCATTTCTTTGACTCAGATATTTTCAGTAATATCAACGCGATATTTATGTCGTCAACGTTCAACATACTTGATGTTTTTAGTGTTGTCTCGCAAAAAACCTTGTCGAGTAACAAAACCATTTGGAAAAAACTATTCTCAATCGAAGGGAAAAAGAGTACAACACAGTTTCAATTTCAAAGTAAATTATGACGACATCATATCCTTGGATACTCCCCCTGATGTCGACATCTCCCCCTGATTACTTTCAGAGTTGTTCCAGATAGTTCCTTTAGTCATGTACTTTTCGAAACTGAATATCGGTAATGACCTAGAAAATAGTCTACCATATCTCCCCCTGATTACTTCCGTTGGAGAAGAGATTATCGTTCCTTCATAATCAACAACTTTTGGATTGCAATTTCATTAGAATTCCTTTTAATGTCTTTGCAGGGATAAAACAAATTTATGTCAATGGTTACTTTTAAGTACATGATTACATTCACTATACCATTCCAGTGACGTTGTGTTGGCGCTGAGCTATATCTAGCTAACAAGTTCCCTGAGGATGTAAAATTTAATCGAGTACATTATTATACTAAGTACAACAATGCGTCTATTATACTTAAATATGGTAATTTCATCTTCCAACACATCTTCGTCATCTTCCTTTAGACGAAATGGTCACTTACTTACATTTGAACCTCGACTAATTATGGGAGTGCTATCAGGATGCATGTCTTTGTTAAATTTCCTGACAACTTTAGACCTATGCAAACTGGTGGAATAATATACCACAAGCTCAATTTACGATCGAGCTTTCCCCAGATTTCTCATCTCAAATTTGGATTTCAAATAGCTTTTAAGGTCTCTTATTACATCAAGAGTACCCATCATGTCCATACCATCGACATAGATAGCTACAATTCCAAATCAGGAACTTTCTTGTGAATATGCACGGATAAATAACTTACTTGTCTATCCCCTATAAATCAAATAGTAATTTAGATGGGTATACCAAATCCGCTAGATTATTTCAATCCTTAAATGAGCGTTCCAGTATAATTTGAAACGTACTCTGTGGTTTAGAGTCTTTTGATTTGGGTAAGAAAAAGGCTGTTATGCACTTTTGTAAACATATTTATCCCTTAATCCTTGTAGAGATACGTAGTAACCACATAAAAATGTTGCATTTCAAGTCCTTTTGAAACTACCAAGATATCTATGTAACAGAACGCTATAACGTTCATTACAACATAGTAAACAATTTCAGGGCTTTGTGAGATACCTCGCGCCACAAGGTGAGTCTTTTTTACTTTAAAAGTGTTTTATTCTCAGTATGCTTTGTGACAAATTAATCATGTATGTCCAATAGGCTTTACACTTGGTTGGTTAGAACTACCATACCAAATACCAGTATATTCGTCAAAGAACCAAGTTCTACCTGGATTGTATAGGCCAACTATGATCTTCGTCGACATTAAGCAACAAGGAGCTTAGTTCGATCTCATCTTGCTCTATTTCCTTAAGCGAGTGTATATAAAATTAATCATCAATATGCTCGCATGATCTTTCCATTGACTTGTGCGTATTCTCATAATCCACTTGGGATGTCATTGTTCTCTGAAATCATTAAACTTCGGAGCGTCCTCCAGTTTGATTCATGGACATATTCAGAGACAATCTTATGAGATGATTTCTGATGATATAAATAAGTTGTGCCTTACTCACCTATTTCCTTTCTAGATGAGGATTGATCGAACCAAGTGGTCTCTCCAACTTCCTTTATGGAGCCACGGCATCAACCACACTTCCACTGAGTGTAGTTGCAACACCTTAGTCTATGGTGTATATCCCTTATTGAGGATTTGTAACTTTGCAGGTAGGTTTGCAGCTGGTATGTGTGATCTCATTACTTTAGTGACATCAGTGTACATTCTGAAAATCAATTATTCTTTATCACTTCACATTTACATTTGTGGAGTACAAGAATTAATATGAGACACAGTGGGAACACACCACGACAATTCCTGTCGTTCCCTTAGAAATTACTTTTTCTTATCTCCCCCTAACGACGGGAAGAATGTCCCATTAGAATGACAACCCGCAAATATAGCGGTAAGAGATCTCTTGCCAAAGGTTTTAAAACGCGGATAATTGTTGGGAGTAAATATCCAACTTAACTACTTAATCTTTTTTGTGACCCATCATAGTACGATGTGGACTCATAATGGCACGGATATAGTGCAACCGAAAATGTGTAAGAACACGAATGTCAAGCTTATGTTCAGTTACCAAATGGTACGCAGAAAAGGTTGACTAATATTAGGTTCTAAAACGAATTAAGTAAAGATGCACGTAATATTGCATATTCCCCAAGCAGTTAAAGGTAGGTTTGTACGCATAACCATGCCTTAGGAACCATATGTAACCTTTGATGATAGCATATGCGAGACAATGGGGTAAAGGATGCTCTGCATTGATCCTATTAAACATGCAATAACCATCAAGTCCTTTTGATGTACACGCGCTAGCATTTACAAGGGGTGGTGAGCCCTTACATGTTAAATATGTGCTAGTAGTTTTCCAAACGCAAATTTCTTGGGAATTATAACTAGTCCAAAATGTCAAACATTCAACAGAACCATAAGTCACTTTAATGGTCCGTATTCTGCATGAATATTTTTCTAAATTTCACCTCATTTTCTTTGTAATATGGATTGGTTACCATTTGCATCTTAGGATGGTCTCAATCCTGTTTTACTGAAGATTTTTTTAAATGAGTGATTTGCTATCTTACTTAAGAGCAATGCGGCGACGGTGGTGGTGGTGTATGTGTGTCCCCCCCCCCCCATCTATTACTTTAGAAAACACTTATTGAGAGATATACCGTCATTTCGCATTCTGTCAGTCTTTCTCCCATTTTTGTTCACTCAAATAAAGTGATGTTCGTATGAGTCCTTTCAAAAAGATCATCATGTCACAATCAAAGTGGCTTTCTGTTTATGCCCAAAGCCTGTATGAGTCAATTCCCAATATTTCATCGTCGGAGTCAATATGGATTCAATAATCCAAATACTATAGTGATTTACATTTCACTAGATTGACTCATTAGTTTCTCTAAAATATGTTTCCTTCCTAATACACTAGAGACTATAAAAGATGCAGTCGATCACATTCTCATCACTGTGAGTTTCCACATAATATCCACTTGCATGGGTTTCTGTGGAATTTAACAAGGTGTGATTATCTCTCGGTACATGTAGAGATTTTGTGACGTCTTTGTTCTATCTTGAAAATAAATTTTGAGCAGTGCTTCGCTCGATGATCCAATCATCGTAGTAATCGAGTCTTGAGAGATTTAATAAGTGGTGTGGCCTTATTATGTAACAAAAGTGGGGTTCACTCAAGTACTTTAGAGTGTATGTTACGGTTCATAGGGGATGATATCTCAAGTTCTTTAGAGAATTTTTTATATCGGGATAATAATGTGTTAGAGCATTGCTCGGTCGAACTCGCAAGCGTTTCTATCTCAAGCTTATTTATCAAGTTTAGTTGCCAAAACTATAAGTCTTGATTTCTAGACTACTTATAGCTAAGTCTCGGATTAGGATAGTAAGTGTAGTTGAGCCTTAGACTCCACGGCGTTCATCGAATGAAAACGAAGAATCACTCAAGGGAACTTGTGGAACTTCATCAACAAAGAGGCATATGGAGACTTGAACTTATCTATCACTCAAAAGTCTATCTATTATATCTCCTATTTTGAGACAAAAGTCGTATTGCTATATAGACTTCAAT
>JAJJMB010008071.1:885934-918105 GCA_023531105.1 Papaver atlanticum | reverse complement strand
GCGGAAAGTTCATGTCCGTGAATTTCTTCTAGAGTTTGGAAGTGTGACTTAGTATGCGCACCCGTACGCGTACTAGCATAACCAAACTCGGTCCGATCACTTAGGTATGTGTACCTGATTGCACACTTAAGGAGGTTACTTTCTAAAATCGGTTTGTTCATGAATTAAAACATTTATATAATAAGGAATGCAATCTTTGCAAACCATGGCTATAATTAATGTTCATGAATTGATTCGAGTGAATCAAAATCGATTTTGTTTCCATTGTGTCTTGCATACTTCTATAAGATATAAGCAATTGAACAACTCTCTTAACTAGTTCATTTGAGTCACTTGAACTAGTTATAGTGAAGATGAATAAGGTTGATATGAAAGTGCTCATATGGCTAACCATTTGTTAATTATTGTTGAACAAACTAAGTGTACACATTTAGGTACGGTTACCCAAACCTAAATGAAAGTGCATTTCATTTGTGTATAACAAGCTAAGTTCGATCTAACGGTTGAAAGATATTAGATTGAATCTAATCAGGTTTTCATCTAACGGTGAATATTGAATGCTTTGTTACCAAGGTAACTTAGATTGCAAACCCTGATTTAAAGAGTATATAAAGGAGAACTCTAGCAACTGGGAAACCTAATCCCCACACCTCCTGTGTGATACTAGTTGCATAAACTAGAGTCGATTCTCCTTTAACCTTAGGTTTTTCACGAAACCCTGTATGTTAACGACTTAAAGACTTCATTGGGATTGTGAAGCCATACCCAACTATTTTCTCTATAGTTGCGTGATCTGATCTTGCTGTTTCTATCGTGTTTGAGTATAATCGTAAGATTGGCTTGAGATTGATATCTCCGATAGGCAAGATAGAAAAGTAATCACAAAAATCTTCGTCTCATCGTTTGTTCCATAATATCTTGTTTCATTAATCGATTAAGATTATTGTGAGGTGATTGATAATTCTTGGATGTTCTTCGGGAATATAAGTCCGGGTTATCGATTGGTTCCTGTGTGGCTCTGTAAGTTCTCTCATGTTGAGCATTTCCGATTGAATTAATCATGGGTTTTCTTGTGGTTAATTTAATTGAGATTTTTGGATACAAATTCATGTTTCATGTGATTTGTTAATGTCCAAAGAAATCCTTCTTTTCTTGTGAAAGTAAGGTCGCTCGTGTTGTTCCTTTTGGAATGACATTTTATGGGGGAGAGTTCTTAATTGAACTTGTGCTTAATTGCCAAATCTTTGTGGGGAGTACGACTGTGGAATATTGTAGGGGTTATCTTGTATCTTTATAAACTTCTTGATGAATGCATTTAGTTTCTGCTATATGATTGCATGTAAAAATTTGATATGTGCTTTCTTTTGGTCATGAAATGTCTCTATGGAAATTTCATTACGATCCTACTAGTTTTCGTACCTTTGCCAATTTTATTGACAAAAAGGGGGAGAATTAATGTGTAGTTCACACTACAAATACATATGGTTTTCGGATCATTATATAAGGGGGAGTGGTTTCCATGTGAGATGGAGTATTGACTAAGGGGGAGTGATACATATCACCATAGTATTGTTATCGAAGTTTTGATACAATTGAACTTTGATATTGTGTAATAATTCTATGACACTGTGTAACAATGATTGAGAGCTATTGTTTTCTCATTGTTATGGCTATGGATCTTCAACAACGATGATGCTACATTGAATATCTTTGGAATCATTGGAGTACTTGGAAGTGACGAAGATTTCGAGTAATGTTGAAGAACAAAGGAGATCATGCATGTGGAAGAGAAGCTGCAAAGTTTATTTATTTTGTATTCCATATGTATTGATAGTTTTGTCACTAAAATTGACAAAGGGGGAGATTGTTAGAGTACTGCTCGGTCGAACTCGCAAGCGTTGCTATCTTAAGCTTGTTTGTAGAGTGTAGTTACCAAAACTATAAGTCTTGATTTCTAGTCTACTTATAGCTAAGTATCGAACTAGGATAGAAAGTGTAGTTGAGCTCCAGACTCCACAACGTTCATCATGCAAAGACGAAGAACTACTCAAGGAACTGGTGGAACTTCATCGACTAAAAGGTATGTGGAGACTTGAACTTATCTATCACTCAAAAGTCTATCTACTCTATCTCCTATCTTGAGACAAAAGTCATATTTTTATATAGACTTCGATTATACACATTTGCAATTTCGAACCGAGTTTATTTCGCTTATCTATTTCTCGAAATATGTGTTGGTAAGATTTCGCTTTAGCCAAGTTCATCTTTACAAGTGACGAAAGTCATGTTGATTATTTCAATATCTTGAAAATCGCTTTGATGAATAATAGTGTGTGAATAACCTCTATTTAACATCCTCTAAGAATGTTTCAATGATGGAAATGAGAGTTTAGAATATATAACCTTGAATGGATATAGACATTATATGTGAACTCGTACGTGTGTAAGTCTAAAATCCTTGAACTAAAGTATTCGTACTTTGCTGCTCAGGATAACCGAAACTAAAGTCCGCGTACCTGTACGAGTACTGCTGGAAGTTCACGTCCCTTGAATTTATGCTGGAGTTTGTGAACTGAAAACAAACTCAATCCGGGTACTTAAGTATGCGTACTTGAGTGGGTTATTTTCTAAAAACGGTTTATTCGTGAACTTAAACTTATATAAACTAAGGAATGCATATTTGCAAACCGTGGCTATAAAGTTCATGAATCGATTCGAGTGAATCAAAATCGTGTTTGCTTCGATTGTGTCTTGTATACTTCTACGAGATCTAAGCAATTGAACAACTCTCTAACTAGTTCTTTTGAGTCATTTGAACTAGTTATGGTGAAGATGAATATGATTGATATGAAAGTGCTCATATGGCTAACCATTTGGTTAACTACTGTTGAACCAACTAGGTGTACACGTTTAGGTATGGTTACACAAACCTAAATGAACATGCATTTCATTTGTGTATAACAAGCTAAGTTCGATCTAACGGTTGAAAGATATTAACTTGAATCTAATCAGGTTTTCATCTAACGGTGAATATTGAATGCTTTGTTACCAAGGTAACTTAGATTGAAAACCCTGATTTGGAGACTATATAAAGGAGAACTCTAGCAATTGGGAAACCTAATCCCCACACCTCTTGTGTGATACTAGTTGTATAAGCTAGAGTCGATTCTCCTTTAACCTTAGGTTTCTACCGAGACCCTGTAGGTTAACGAATTGAAGACTTCATTGGGATTATGAAGCCATACCCAACTATTTTCATTATAGTTGCGTGATCTGATCTTTCTATTTCTATCGTGATTGAGTGCAATCGTAAGATTGGCTTGAGATTAATTTCTCCAATAGGTAAGATAGAAAAGTAGTCACAAACATCTTCGTCTCATCGTTTGTGATTCCGCAATATCATGTTTCGCTAGTCGATTAAGATTATTGTGAGGTGATTGAAAATTCTAGGATGTTCTTCGGGAATATAAGTCCGGGTTATCGATTGGTTCCTGTTCACCTTGATTTATCCAAAGACGTAAAAAAACTCGTAGGTATTTCTGTGGGAGACAGATTTATCTATTCCTGTAGACTTTTCTATGGGAGACAGATTCAGCTAAGGGAATCAAGTGCGTAGTATCCTGCTGGGATCATAGACGGAAGGAGCGCAACTGTACCTTGGATTAGTTTGAGATTGATTGGGGTTCAACTACAATCCATACCGAAGTTAGTTTGTAGTAGGCTAGTGTCTGTAGCGGCTTAATACAGTGTGTGTCCAATCTGGACTAGGTCCCGTGGTTTTTCTGCATTTTCGGTTTTCTCATTAACAAAACTTCTGGTGTCTGTGTTATTTCTTTTCCGCATTATATTTTGTTATATAATTGAAATATCACAGGTTGTGCGTTGAATCGATCAATTGGTAAATCCAACCTTTGGTTGTTGATTGAAATTGATTGATCCTTGAACATTGGTCTTTGGTACCGTTCAAGTTATTTCTCTTGTATTCAGTCAGCTCGCAAATTCGTATTTGTTTGAGTGTGGATTGAATCGAGAAATTGAGATATAACTCTTTGATATACTTTTATTAAGATTGAATCTGACTGTCTAGTTGATTCTCTTAAAAGTATATTGGAGTTAGTCCATACAGATTGCTAAGCGAAATATTGGGTGTGGTTGTTATACCCCCGCTTTTTCATAATGTACTTTTCATAAGTGCACAAAAGGGTCTAGTTCAATTGGTAAGGCAAAATTATTCTTGCCAATAAAGTTGATGTCTAAAGTATCACTTTCCAATGGAAATAGGTTGCTACTATGGTACCTGCATTGCTCGTACCAATACCAGTAACAATTTATTTTTGATGAGAGCTAGAATTACATCTTAGCTTGATCCCATGATCGGTTGATACCTGTACTTTGGTGTCATTACTACCGCGGACAAAAGTACATATTTTTCTTATAAAATATATATGTTCCTTTTTATATGCTTCACATGAGTCAGTATATCTAACCCTCGTTACTTTTGGGTTCTTTCTATTTTCGATTTTTCTATAATTAGCTTAATTTGAGAAATTTTTGCATTTCCACGGATCAAGAGAATCTCACTTTGTATGTCAACCACTTATTTTAGGTTGAATAACTTAATAAAGATAGTGAATCTCTTGGTGGCATACTTCAAGATATATTGGTTTGTTAGTATCATGAGTGAAGTATAAAAATAGAAAAAATATTAATTTCTGACTCATATCGCTTTTTGTGAGTTCTTCCACAAAGTTTGGATGCATGTGCTTAGAAACATAAGGGCATATATAGCTTCACATTTTTATATTTTATGAAGGAATATACACCTTTTCGCAAAGAAATGATTTCCACATCAAAAACATAATAATGGTGCTAAAATACTTTTGAGTCCAAAATGTCATTTTTGAGAAGAGTTGGTTCAACCAATTGGACAAAAGGCATCATTTTGACTTGAGCCACATCATATTCAAAAGAAAAAGAAAAGAATTCCAAGACTAAGGTCCTTAATGGTCGAGTTGAATTTGAGGAACCACATTTAACCCGGATAATGGTCGACAATACTTAGTCAATCACTCACAATAGGATATTAAGCAGTACCAGTACTCAAAGGTATGTAAACTAAGCACTACTTTCATGGGTAAACAAGTATCATTTAAAAGGTAACTAATCCAAAACGGAAAAAACCCGGCAATATCGTCATGGATGTTAAGCAGTACAAGTACTCAAACCAATACAACACGATGGCGCGGAACAAAAAAAGAAAAATGAAAAACATAATAGGATATATCAGGGAGATATACCTGGCCTTGAGATATGGTACTTGATTATCAGGAAGGAGGTAGATCCTGTGTTTGAGTCGATGAGGACCAAATAAAATAAAAAAAATTCAGTACCAAATCTAGAAGTGTAAAACCATTTATAAATATGGAGCTTGTTGAGATGGTATCCGTGATTCAATGATAACCCGAAAAATAATAATCCTGATTATAATGGAGCTTCCCAAGATAGTATCGATTGATTTAATTCGAACCCAAAAGAAAAGAAAAAAATCCATTGTTGTGGGGTTATAGCTCGTGATTGATAACGTGTTTAAGGTAAAAGTAGGAGAAGATGGAGAGTTGGGAGAGAAAGGCAAAGCATCTTATTGATAAGAGTCATAGGTTTACATGGATACAATAACATATATATACATGGACTGGCAAACCCTAGGTATCTAGTTGGGATGCACATCTATGGGCTGTAGGCCCTACAACAAAAATTTTAATATATGTTTCTGGCCATGTATCGTAAATATGAAGTATGTATTTCTATCTCATATTCCACAAGAGAATGAAGACTTCATAACCTATTAGTAGCTACAAGTACTCTGTAATGATCCTTTAGCCTCTCTAAATATATAATATATATATATATATATAATCTTAGAGTTTCACCCAGCAGAAATTTCAATATTTTATGTATATAATATCTTTATTGTACGACTGGTATTGATTTTCTGTTCCCCTCAATTAATGGAATCTTAAGAGAGTTACTAGTGCTTGCTGCAAATCTTCCCAGTTTCTATGGATAAAATCTATATATTCAGAATGAGATGATGCCTTATTCTTGAGTAGATATGATTCTAGATGGATATCCACTAGTATATAACAATATTGAACTTGTCTCAAGTTGTAGAACTTTCATGGCTGAATTCCTTGAACTCTATCTATATATATATCGATGTTCAAATTCTTATTTGAACAATACCAATTTATTATTGTATTCACAATATCGACATGAAACTTCAATACTTGAAGTCTATTTACTAATTACATATCTATTGATTTAGTTACTGATTAACTCATGGCTATTCTAGCGAAGTTCTATGAATAACTCGTCAGATACAAGTGCATATTCGTTCCTTGAATTGTATAGCTAAAATAGCATCCAAGTACTAAAGAAGAGTACTCGTTCACCCCCATAACGCTAGCAAAGGTTGAATATGGATCGTTATGGCATTGGTCAATGCTCGAAAATGGCCTAACTGTGGCGCTGGTCTAGACCAGTACTAAAACACTCATCCATAGTGCTGGGCTAACCATAACGTTATTTACTTGTGTACGCAACGCTATCCTAGTGCCAATGCCCACTTAGCCTATGACGCTAGCCTAATGCTAGCGCCTCACTACTTAAGCCAACGTTATTTGTACCTTGGTGCTAGCCTAATGCTAGCACCACTATTACCATAACAATGTCCTAATACCATTGCTGGCCACTATAATGATACTAGCATCAGCTGGTTGTGCTTCTTATTTTTGGTGCAATGCTGATTTCTCTATTTTATTCATGTACCAATCAAGCTTGAGTTATCTCATTGACTCTGAGATGCATATATTTCTACAAGTGTTTCCCTCAACTGAGGTCACTTAAAACACCACTATTGGTCATTCATACTATGACTGAGTACTTGGCTTACTCAATGCCCGCGAATGACATCATTAAAGCTCAACGCTCAAGTCCTATAATATGCTCTTATAGTTGATAAAATATAAGTCGTTCATAGATTATTGTTTTAATCAGACTCGATACTAGTCGGTCTATACTAAGTTGAGCATCTGGTCTCAACAGATCATGATTATGACTTAAACAGAAATAGTAGTAGTCCACGACTCCACTATTTTCTACGAGGCATCAAATATGTCACTTGGGAGATTCTCAGCGGAATCGGTCTGGTGTTTTACAACAACATGCGGTGTGGCAACACACCCATAATAAGAACGTAACAAGTAGTGAGATATTTTATAAAAGCTAGAGGAATGAGGGAGTACTGGTTGTACGCAACTGATGGCCTTTCTTGACATAGCAGGCACGACTTCACCATTACCTCCACGGTCTTCGCTTCTCTACTCATTCAAAACTTCCACTACTTACGAGGAATCAGTGTGTGTTCACTATAACTATAAATAGATGAATTCATCTATTTAGAAGATATATCAGACTGACATTCACAAGTCTAGCCTTTACATAGTAGTTCAACAACTCCACATTTCAAACACATCAAACGGTGATTTCTCAACCTTCTATGCTTCTCTCCCCTAAGATAAACCCATCATCTCATCTTTGTGACCTAAGCAAGACGTGAATAACCATTTCTTGGTTAAGGCTTGTCTTCTAGGTTTTTGATTTCTCGTGTGCTATTCTTCACTTCCTTGAGTATGATAAATAAATATGTTGATGTGTTTTTCTTATTGTTACAATTCCATTCTTCATCTGAAACCATTAAAAATGGCATCCACTTTCTTCAACCCCTCTCTCAACTCAAAATTCAAAAAACTCAAAAAAACTTCCTTTCACACCCTTTCAAGTCAAGCCATTCAAAGCAAAAAATTTAGCACAATATCTTATCCAACTTTTCATACCAGAAAAAAATGTATGCCTTAAACTTGTTATCTGTCCTTTTTAAGCCTTAATGATCTGTTGTAACAATATAATTCAAAGATATCTTTGATAGAAATATATATCTTACAACTCTATCTTTGGTCGTACCCCAATAATATATTTGGATAAAAACCTTAACCCTAATACTTTTCGGGATCTCAAAAACATAAACTCAAATTTCTCGAATATTGGTGAGTATTTTGTGAGTAATGGTGTGGCCTAATAGTGCAGTGCACTAGGGCATAAAAAATCTCAATTTTCCTAAATTGTGATCATTGTAATGCTGATCAACCCAGTAGAGGTATTGGGAAGGGAGATCATTTTTCTTTCTACCTTTTCATCATTGCAATGGATACTTTCTCAAGAAGACTACTTATGGATGAGTAGTACAATCAAATTCAAAGGATAAAAATTGCAATAAATGCTCCTTCAATTTCTCATTTATTATTTGCAGATGATTGTATGCTATTCACAAATGTTGAGTTGTATAAAGTCAATAATCCTCTACAAGTAAATATAAGATATGGTAATGCTTTTAGGCAGTTGGTGAACTTTACCAAGTAAAATGTTTACTTATGTACACATATGCCAAACATATTTTGCAGGATAATGGCTAGTAGGCTTAAAGAAAACAATGAACTAATCCTCAGGTATATTGCTCATAAACGGTAAAGATAACCAACAATGCTTTATCAGTTTGGTGGAAAAGGTTCAATCTAAACTTTATGTGTGGAGAAGTAAGACTCCCTCTCAATATGAGAACACTACAATGATCAAGAATGTTACTAATGTTATGCATGTGCATAGTATGAGTTCTCTGAAAAAACCGGAGAATATTCTAGTAGGGTTTTAAAGAAAAGAGAGGAGTTTTGTCTTACTGCATTGAAGAAACTATGCGTACATAACGATGTATGAGGTCTTAGTTTCAGAGATTTTAAGATCTTAAACATAGCTTTATTAGTTAGAGTAGCATGAAGAATTACTATAAATCCTCATACTAGACATGGTGTAATTATCTAGATCCTCTGAAGATAGTATAATTGGAAGCTTACCAGACACGGTGTATTTGACCTGAAATCTTCCTACAACAAGCTACAAGAAGAGAGTTTGAGACATCTTAACTATGCCATACATAGAACAAATGTTAAGTGGAAGGATTTCTGGTACATTGATACTTGGCCAAGAGTCAAGCATTTATTCTGATATGTCTCTCTGAAATTCTTCCCACAAAAGGGACTTTTTGTGGTGTTTAGGCATATAAACAAGACACGGCCTTTGTGTAATCAGTTTATTGAGAGTACTTAGGATTTGCCATTTCTCTAGAGATTGTTTCCCGGAGGTGGTCTTTGCAGGGGGATATGGATTCAGTGGTGAAACTATCTGAGGAATGGTTAAGAAAATAGCTCTCAATAAACTGGTACAGTAGAAACTTTGTTCAATTAATCCACGATAACTTAATAACTCCGTTAAAATGATATTTATTTGCAGTGCCGGCTTGGGCCAGTGTATTAAATTAATAACTATATATAAATTATGACACTTCATTAAAATTGGAATCCGAAATTTCTTGTTTCGTGTTCACATTTATACAACATTGAACTTGATCTCTAATTTTTTTTTTGTAGTCCTTTGAGAACAGTAATTTTGTTGTCTTGTTCTTTTTTTGTTTTAATTTTAACATCAAAGTATATATATTATTCACGTAACATGTAATGTATTATTTTTTATTATAGGAAAATAATCTACGCACTTATTTTCGAAACTTAAACTTAAATATGGTATGTTTCGATATTAATAAATTGTTAATTTATCGATAAATAAATACTTCGCTAAATTGATAAAATTTAGCATTCCCAAGGTTATTAATTATCGAAGTTTTACTATAGCTAGTTGAAGATGACTTTAATTGTTAGTTGGAGTATTTACTGTTTATAGAGAAAGAGATGAATGTATCGTTCAAAACACCACACTAGATCCAGAGGCAACTGCAAAGAGAGCAATAATACTTGGAGCAAATAACAAAGCCAAAGGATCAGAACCTTTCAGTCAGGGATCAAGATAGCATATATTCATCTCCCCATTGGATTTCTCACAAGATCCTTTAATTACTGTAAACTTTGTGCATCTTTATGTCTCGATAATGGTTTAACAGGAATAAGACTAATTCTTAGTGATTTTACAGGAAAGTGGTGGGGCTGTAGATCAAAAAGGCTAAATACGGTATTGAACTCAGAGCAAGCATACTGTTTAGCATTTTTTGAAGTTTTGGTGGGGATAAGGAGATGAAGATTACACACCTCATAATTCAGACCAATCTCAAGAACATTGCATGATTTGTTAATGGATATACATAAACCATAATTTGGGAAAATGAAGACATTTTGATTTATGTTGTTAGTATGCTAAGAACTATACTTAGGTGGAAATAAGGCAGCCGATAAGCTGACCAAATTCAGTAGAAGGTTTAGTATAAGCAATGACTGGTATGATGTCCCTCCAAATGTTTAGCCAGTCAGCTTATTCAAGACAATGTTCATGTTACAAGTTAATGAATATTTCTATCTTCAAAATCAAAAAAATAAAATAATCTCATACTTGTAATTGGTCCGACGTTCACAAGTTCCTAGGAAACACTTCAAGTCAAGCGAATACATGTAAACTTTATTAATGAAACCTATTATAGGATCTAAGTTTTTGGTTTTGAAGGCTCACAGACAAAATTGGGTCATCAAATAGTAATCTCCAGAACCCCTTATCCTACTAATTCAGTTATTGACTAGAAGACCCTCGATTGATAAGTGCTAATGATTTGATTCACTAAACTAAGTAAGGTTAATAACTAAATTAAATTAATAATTTGATTCATAATATTTGAAAATCAAAATCAAAAATCAAATTTTTTTGGTTTTTTAAACTTTAACCTACTGTGGGAAAACCCAACTCTAAGTACCATATATGGTTGGAAAAACATACGGTGGGAAATCCCATATTTGCCAACCATAGACAATTCCAGGGCCATCTATTGGGAAATAAGGGAAGTTATGCTACCTATGATTGGGGAATTATGTTCAAGTTTTTTTTTTTTTTTTTTTTTGAAAACTTAACCTACAGTGTAGAAACCAAATCGTAAGCAGCATACATCCGTAGGTAAACTCAGGGTAATCTACGGTCGGAAAGTAAGTACTTACGGTGGGGAAAGTTTGGTTTGAACTTTTCCTTGAAACTTTACTTGCGGTTGGGAAAACAAAATCTTCCAAACCGTAAATCAATTACGCTTAGGGAAATATGAACTTCTTACAGTAGAGATAAATATCCAAATTATTATTTTTAAATTTAAATTATTTTTATTAACAAATGTAGATTAAGTCGAATTACTAAAATTATGGAGTAATTTGCAGTATTGGTGGTATACCTACTACCGTGTTGGTAAATGAATTCTTAAAGACGATACCCATAGATTTCCAATCATTGACTTGTACTTCTCGACCAACTGGGAGAAGGACACTGATAGAGACGTCTCGGGTTCCAGTTTTGTTCAGAGGTTTCAATAGATGACTCGGAGCCACAAGAATGTTGTTGTTCACCCTTACCTTGATTTTCCCGAGTATGGTGGTAATGATGTAGAACATATTCTTGATTATTCTCTCCGTAGAGTTGCCTTTTACACTCCAGAAATGGATATATGGGTTTGGTACCTGGGAGAAAGACTAATGTACCAGTTACGTGGTATTTATGCAATTGCAATTAACCCGCCAGCACAGATGCAAACCTCTGCATCAGATTTTGAGCGGTTGAGATTATTGCCGTGGGAGAGGTGTGAACTAAACACACAAAGGGATATTGATGAAGCGCAGTATGTCACCTGGTACTTGTCGCTTGCGAACTTGTAATTGGGAGATACAACATGCACATCTATGGGTTTGATTTCCCAGGGTTATCACGCCTGGCTCATGATGCAAATATCGTTCCAAGATTGCCGCCTCCGAAATATCCATGTGGCGGATGCAAGTTCTTCATCATCTCAAATATTCCCGAAATCCTTTGGGAGATGCCAAGTATTACTTCACAAGGTGAGCCAACCACGATCCTCATTGTTTCCCGAGCTATGGAACGTGACTATCCTTACTACAATGTGGCTGCCAGTAACGAAGAGTTGAAGAGACAACTTAACGATATGTATTGGCTGAATCGGGAGGCTATGCACTTGGGTGTGTGTCGGAAATGGCAGACAGACATAATGTTTGGATTGAGTCCAACTGTAAATGCTGATTCACAGTCTTCCAGTTTTACCAGGAGTAACAGATCATGGCACGAGAGTGATACAATGGTGGGAGAAACACAAGTACGACACAGTACTTCACCACAAACTGTGTCTGTATTTCAACCTCAAGTAATTCAGCCAGATCCTAGGCGCATTTCATCATCATTCTCTCCCTACAACACAAATGATACTTGCTACACTGTTACACCACCACCACAACAACAAACATCTTATATGTTTGGAGGACCGAGTGCTTTCCAATCGCCTAAGGTTCTTTAACCAGTTTTTTCCCCTTATGGAAATTTAGCAAATATGTTGGAAAGTGGGGATATCACAGGCCTTGGAGAATGGATGACTCCAGGCCCCGAAGATAACGATGAGCGAGTTAACGATGAGCGACGTTAGAGAGAGTGTAATTTATAATTCTGCTACATTTGTAATTCTAGTTTTAATTAATTAAAAGTACGACAGTTTGTTTAAATGGAATTACATATGTTTAAAATTAAGCATTTTACATTAGCTTCACTGAATTACATATGTTTGCATTTTACATTAGCTTCACTGATGAGAAGTACTAAGTGGAACAACAACTACAAGGAAGGGGTTGAAATTGTTCAACACCTTAAGGATTTCGAAACATTTTTAGAAACGAAAAGCCATATTTTTCCATCTTCACCATTCAGCCAAAGATCTTGTTACCATCTCAGCATCAGTTTCACCTCTCAGTCTAAATCGTTTGGCTTGCATAGTTAAAGCTACAAACTCACTTACTTCTTTCTTAATTGTACGAAAACGATTTTGTATTTCGCATATAGCACGACGACTCGGATTACGGGTGCCACTGCAGAACCCGTCGTGAATAACCGCCTAGAAATTCACCCATGGATAGTTTGCTGAAGCAAGCTGAGTAAATAAAAAAAACATAGTTTCTGCAAATAGATTCCTCATCTTCTTCAGTATACGGAGCTCGCCGAACTAACAAGGGCCGAGACATCTTCTTTCGACAAATTTGCTGAATTGAAGAATTGCAGAATTTTTTTAAGCTCAGAGAAGAAGGAGTAAAGAAGACTAGAGATGTAGAATTTGTGAATTTGGAGTTGAAATGAGGAGTATTTATAGAACTCAAAATTCTAGCCGTTGGATGACAAGATTTTTCAGCCGTCCAGATTTAGCCGTTGGCGGTTTTGGATCACACGCTAGAGGATTCACCTCAGACGTTGGCGTGTGAATGAAAAACTGACGGTTTTGGATCATACGCCAGCGTTCCTGGATCACACGTCATCTTTTTTGGTTCAACCGCCCGGTTTTTCATCAAGTGCGCGTTTGTTCTTCTACCTCACTCAACAAACCCTCAAATTTGTTGATTTGACCATCTGTTTTTCATGTTTGTTTAGTCCATAGTGGGAGCAAATGAACTACAAGTCTATTGAGTCCATAGGAACTGCTCTTACATACGTTCCCGATTAGTTATCCATTAAAGTAACGAATATATTAAGGCATAACATAGTCAGAGTCGGGCAAAGTTAGCCGGGCAGAAATATAGTTAGAAGGTAAAGACATAATCTCTACCAACCAAATTTCCAGACGATCTCGACCGCTTTTTGACCCACATACATATACACCACCTTTCCTTAGAACATTGATGTAAAATCAAACAAACAACCTTTCCTTAGAACATTGATGTAAAATCAAACAAACAACTATGGATGTTTAAACACATACAAACCCTTTTGATGTAAAATTTACTCATATATTAATACATTCTCTTACTAATACATATATGTATCCTAGCTACTCCGAATTATCCACTTCGCCTTCTGGATTATCCACCCTTACTCCAATGGGTGACACTGAGAGATGCAACTCCAATGGTGTAAGACTACTTCTCTTTTAAATAAAACAACAAATAATTTCATCTCCAACTCAATTTTTTCTGCTCATTTCAATTTGTAATCTATATCGAACTCTGTCATTTTGTATCGAATTATATTCCCCTCTAGCAGTCGGGGGGGTTTCATCTGAAGCCAACTAGTTATAGCAAGTATGCTAATGAATTTGTAACCATTCAAAAACTTGAAGATGTTTCTCATCTGCTGGGAAGTAAATGGTGTACAACCCGAGATTTAATCACCCTGGGTTGGACGGGGCACCTATCTGGCTGCCTTACGATATAAATCTGATCTCCAAAACTGTTATACAAATCCTGATTCCGGTGCCATGTCCATAAAGCATGTGTGTCATTCTTCACCTGCAACGCACATGATAAGCTACCATCAGTCTGTGCTATTATTTAGTTATCTCACTTTCTGAAACTGCCAGTGGCAAAAAATGGAGATTCTCCAAGGGTTGCAAGGAAAATAACAATGAGGAACGCATCCTTGCAAAACACTGGCCCATAAATGATATTCATGTGAGCCAGGCTGGTGTAAGACCGAAAGCGTTATCAACAAATCCCAACTTAAGTGTACAAAATTTTACTACATGATTCCTGGCACAATATTGTACACTCCACCAGAACAGAGTCAAAAACAACAAGAGAAATAAAGGCGTACCTCTAGGATGCCATGACCAAAGCTACTTTCTCGGTAGGCACTAAAATCAGGTTGTCGATCCCAGCAGAATTTACCCGCAGCAGGGCCTGAGGTGAAATTAAATGCGCAGAAGCCACCCATGTATTCATCCGGTGTTGTTGATGGGTCTGGACAGTTACCAGGTTCATCGGCGTGTTTGACAGCCATCTTCTCTCTATTGCCTCCATCTCCAACAGTGATGTAAACAGGACCACATGGATCCAATGAGTAGTTATAGACACGATTGGACCTTTCATAGGCATGTACCTAAAGTTTTTGGAAATAACTTAATTCAGCATGCTAAACAAAGTAGAGATGTTCAGACAGACATGTGAATGGCGGCTCAGACAATCCAGTCGAAGTCTAGTTTCTACCAAGATAGACGAACCTCAATATACTTGGTAGAATATTGTTTAATCAGATGATAGCCAAGTTAACAGTGAGGATATAGAGAGAGTAATTAGCGTAAAAAAATAGAACTGTCTGACTTACATGTCCATTGAAAACCATGTCAACACCATATGAGTAGAGCAAGTCTTCCATCGCCACTCTCATACACTCAGCTTCTCTGTAATGAGGTTTGTAGGAATTGTACCAAGGTGGGTGCCATGTAGCGACCAACCATGGAGTTACTGATCTGTCCACACTAGCCAAATCTTTTTCCAACCAATTATATTGTTCCCCTGTGAAGGAATAAAAAATAGGCCATATTACATAATTTAGTATTTGAAGCAGTAGAACATTCATCCATGATTCAAGTATTTCAATGCAATTACATTTTCTTAAGACAGTCGAGAACATGATTTTACATGATGCAGCTGATTTTGAGATTGACACTGTTCAAAATTTCTTCTTGGAAATAAAAATGTTCTCTGATAAGTTAAAAAATGGAAATGGAAATTCACTGGATTACATGATTCAGACTTCATGGAGACCAATCAATTCTAGAACACTTAACGAAGAAATACTTAAAAGACTTTTTGTAATTAATGTTTCTGTATCACGACTTGAACTGAGAATATTCACGGCGACCATTGTTAGCACGATCTTCAACAATAGGTATTATTAAAAGATGTATCAGAAAATCTTTTTGCAAAGTAACCTTTTATTTTCTTCTTCGGATTAACGAGATACTGAAAGAAAACAGCAGCGAGAAGCATAATTTACCTGACTTGTTATAGTCGATGTAGGCACCAAGCATAATGAAGTGTATGCCACCTGCATTGAATGAATAATAAAACGTGGAGGGAGATCGACTTTCTTCATTAGGGAATGCAAATCTAGAACTATAAGCTGCAAATGTCTTGTTATCAGCTTGGGCTTCTATTTCATGATTGCCTTCTACAACCATTATCGGAACTTTAGATATCAGAGGTTGCATGTACCTGAACATGCATATCAGACGTCATGTACATAGAGTGCAACAGAATGAAGCTTATAGAAAGCCAAATATTTCTTGACAAGGAGCAGTTCAAGTATAACGTAAGAATGGATTCAGTATTTACCTTCCCCAATAATCCCAACGAGGCTGGTAGGTTTCATGAATAGGAGTACCTTTAAACGAACACGAATAGCAATCCGACCCAGAACCATTTGTAAGGTACAGATTCGCGTAAGTTACATCACCAACCAACACCACAAGATAAGGATTGTTACTTATCAAGTGGTCAATTGTGGATGTTGTGTTGTATGTCAGACCCAAATCTCCGACAATAGCAATTCTCCCAGGGTAGTTCCTAGGAGAAGAAATTGGCATGGTCTTAAAAGAAAGCAGAGGACTCAAAGCTGGTATAGAAGGATCTCCACAGCGATAATAGTAAAGTGTGCTAGGATTCAAGCCTGTGAAAGGGCATACAAAAGGAATTTCAAAATTAAACCTCAAAATCCAAAAAAGAGTATGATAATGTTATATCTTATACTGCACAATAGAAGAACCTTGAAAAGATGACACTGCCAACATTTTTTCAGGTGAGGCTTTTCATATCAGTAATGTGCAACCTAGTTTATGTATCATTCCGTACTCAACCTAGGCTTTTTATATCAATGTCCAATGTGCTTGATCAAGAAACCAAGAAAACTAGCAAAATGAGAACCTTGTCTAAACCAAACACATCAATTTCTAAGAAACAACATGATAATAATTAGAGACTAGGTGGTTTGATTTGGATTAGACGAGGCATTACCTCAAGTTGGTACCGAGTAACAACAAAAATAAATAAAAACCAAGTAAAACATACCTGTGAGGCGAACATGGTGTATAATTCCAGAGGTGTAGTTCTTAAGACCTTGAAAAGGATAAAGTTGACTGTAAACAAGAGAATCACCAGTAGCTTCATGAAACAATGGAAACCTTAGAGTTCCATAACGAACTAAACTCCCTACAGTTTTCGGATTCAGCGGCTTCACATTATCCCCAATTTGATATTCCCCTATAATTTGCATTCCAGAAACAAATGATAAGCTTAAAACATAATACAGATAAAGCATTACACCATGTCCACTTTCATGGACCCTAATAACCGACCTAATTGAAGCTTCATAAGAAAATTTGGCAGAATTTATAAAATTTAATTTTTTTTTTGGAAAATTATGAACCCAAAACAATAATTCCAAAATTGAACAACAAAAAATGAAAATTCAAAAACAAAAATACCTGTGATCCAAGAAATCCAGACAGAATCGTGAGAAGCCGAAAGAGAAACAGAGATCTGTTCAGGTTCAAAACCCTTAACATTTCGTTGCACACGAGGATCTGTATCAGGTAAATCAACAGCATGTCCGCGGAAATTCTCATCAAATGGAACTGTAACTGGATCAAATGGTCCATCAAGTGTTGTTGGAATATCCCCATTCACCAAAATGAAGAAACTCCCCAAGAAAAAACTAAGCAAAACGAAATTTATCATCATCCTCGGTATTATCTTCATTTTTCGAAACTGAAGAGAATAAAATGGGAAGAATCTAGGTCGACATCTTTGTTTAATACAGAGGTTGTTGGATTTGGATTTAAATAGAAAAACAAATGGATAGAGAGAGAAATTTGAAAAGGATGGGAATATTCGCGGGAGTATTCGAATGCTAGTCTATTCGATTGCGCTTGAAATGTTCGGTGGTCGCATTCTCTGGTTATGTAGTGCCAAAATATGTTTCCTGTTGAGGCCGACTACTTGACTAGTAACATGTACTTTAACGGATATCATGCGACTCAAGTGGAAGTGGTTGCTATAATTGTGTGTTGCTTTAAACAACCGAAAACAATTTTGTTTGGGAACACCATCTTTCATAGGGTGTCGATCCGTGGGTATCAATTCTCATTTCTCAATGACTTTCTTTCACGAACGGTTCAAATCAGTTAGCATACTTAAGTTACAAAAAACTTTGTTCAAGAAGCTTTTGAAATCAACAGATTCGCGTACATCAAATCAATTTGTGTATTTATGGATTCAAAAGTGTCCAGAAACATCACAAAAAATCAACCCGAACTGACCAAATCAGCACATGAGCATTTTGTATATTTGTTCATCAAAGTTTTAATTTTTAATTTTTTTTATAACCCTTTAAGTGATTTTAATCATCGACAAATGGAATGTTTAAAGAAAAGCGAAGAAGTGGTTGTTCCTTTGTTTAAAGGTTGTTAGGGTACACACCCAAAAGTTACTTTTTGACTTATTGAAGTAAAAAAATCAGAAATTGGGTACACAGTCTTAGAATGACTTCTAGAAGTAAGAAAATTGACTTTTTTTTATGAAACATAATGTTTTTGCTTCTAACTTCTGCTTCTGGAATCCAAACGTGCTATTAGATTATTTTATTTCATTTTTCATTTTTCTTTATTTCTTTCTTTTTTTGGTAATGGGAAAAATAAAGATGTTATTACATTGTGATTGTAGTGAAACTAAAAGAATCCTTAATTTTGGAGCAAAGGAAATAAAAGTATAATTTCAGGGGCCTTTCTTAAAGAAACCCTCACTTTAGGCTAATTAGTTAACTTTAGCTAAAGTTTCCACTATACTTATACCCACCAGTGTGTAATGATTAAAGGAATTGTTTTGATCAGAATTAAAGGAATTGTTAGTTGGTACTGACTAGTCAATTACTAATAAGTGTGATGGTGTTCCAAAACTTGAATCATGGCCGAACAGAAAATGACCATAGGCATGGCATACACGACTGTGGAATCCAATGTATTTGCCAGTTATTATTGGAGACTCAATTGGGCAAGTATGTACAAAAATATCATGGGCGTTCTATATGTGACACACAAATGTGATACAGCTAACTAGAGGATGAGATAAGAATGGCATGTCAAAGGAAAGCATTTTGTGTTATGTAACCTACAAGAAAAAATGTTGCGTGATTTGATTTCATAACACTTACTTAGTGCCATGTTGTCCGTTTGATATCCATCCGTAGATATCAACGGAATCACCTGGGCGGCATCGAAACCCCTCCATCCAAAGCGCCTAGGCTTGGGCCTCTACTTTAGTAAGCTGACTCGCCAAACTCACCGTGCCTACATTTTGAGTATTTTTTTTGATCGGGTCAATAAGAAAAAATTCATTGAAAAATAGGTACTTAAGGGATACCTCAACCCAATAAATACGACCGACAAAAAAAAAAAAAAAAAGGAGATCGATTTTGGAATCGATCATCCAAAGAAAAGAACAAAGCACAAATAGCCAAGTGGGAATAATAAAAAGAATAAACACCAAACATCTCATATCCAACTCAAAGCGGCCGATAGAAATATGAGTCCCATAAAGCTATCACCATGTTAGCCGTGAAACTCAACATTTTAGTGTTTGACCCCTCCCCTCCCCCACAAAAAAATAAGCTTGAATCTTAATATCTCCAATTAGACTTTCCCTCTTTTAGTGATTGAAGATTCTAGAATTCTTTTCTTTCCAAATGCACCACCGTATTGCAACCGGTAAGTTTTTCCATATATGGCCAAGTCTTTCATCACCCCAATCATGACTCCCAGTTTTTATAGTTGTGAAAATGGTACTATCGTAATTTCAATTGGAGTTGCATCCTTCAGAAAAATAATCCCAAACTCTCTTTGTTCGCCAACAATCATAGAATAAACGGGCACTTGTTTTATCTTCTTCTTCACAAAACCTTTCACGCCCTATCCAAGTAGATTCTGATTCATGGGATAAATAAGTTCGTAGGTGTAATTTTGTGTCGCAGTGAAATCTTGAGTCACATGGTAAATTTTTCAAGTCACAAAAAAAAGGACTACGGGACTACGGGTAATTTTGGATCTCATATCACATTTTGGATCTGCAGTTACCTAAAATCGGTGAGAGGTTAAAAGTGAGATTCTAGGGTTTTGAAAGTGAGTTACGGGAGGTTGAGCACGAACAGTCTTCGCTTAAACCACGCACAGTGGCCGTTCAAAAGCTGCTTCAATCACATGGAAGAGGCTTAGGGCTGGTCTTAGGGAGGGAAGCAGATGAAGAGAGAGATCATAGAATTTTAGGGTTTGGAGAAGAATTGCTCTGAGAGTTTATGAGAAAGTTGTGTGTTATCTTGGAGAAATAGATTTGGTTGTTGATAAGGTTATGGTTGTTGTTGTTGTAATAGAATCGGTCTGAGTTGAGGAGAGAGACTGTCTGAGGATCGGGCGATCGACTCAGGAAAATTTTCTTAGTTTTTTTTTTCATTCTCAGTGCGTTCTACATAATTTCTTCAGGTGAATTTGTTCCTTCTTGGGCTATGGTTAATCTAGTTACTATTGTCTGATTTTTCTTTCCTCCTGGTTAATTCATTTAAGGGTTCCAGTATGAATTTTGTTAACAAAAATTGTTCTTCGATTGATATTAATGATCTCCCAAATTGTGGTAAACATGGTGATGATCCATCGATCTGTATTCCTGATGATTTTCTTGATGATAGTATTAATGAATGGAGATTTAGCCTTATTGGTAGATTAGATTTTCTAAAATCCTCCCTAAAATCTGCGGAAGTTGTTCTTCGTAAACAATGGGTGTTGAAGGGTAAATGTCAGCTTATACCTCTTGGAAAAGGTTTCTTTGTGATTAAGTTGGAAAATTAGGAAGATAAATCTCATATTTGGAATGGGTTTTGGGAGGTTGAACAACAAATTCTACGTCTCCGACTATGGGAACCAAATTTTAAATCAGAAAACCTCAACAGCTTATGTGTGGATTAACTTTCCAGGTCTTTCGATTGAGTATTGGACAGAAAAAATTATCCTCTCCATTGGGAAAGCAATTGGTAGATCAGTAAAGGTTGATGAGACAACTTTGAAAAGGGAGGTGGGTTATTATGCTAGTGTTCTGATTGAAATTGATCTAGCTAAAGCAATTCCATCAAAAATATGGGTTGAAACCAAATATGGTGGTTTTGAGCAGAAGGTGCAAATTCCAAAGCTTCCAAAGTTTTGTAACCACTGTAAAATAGTGGGACATTATGTAGCAGGATGTAGAATTAAAGCAAAGGAAGATATGCCTCAACCAAGCAATGTGCCAGTTAATAAAAATGGTGGTAAATTCAGGGGTAGAAATAAAAGAAAATAAGACAATTCCATTAAACCAGTAGTGGTTACTGGGTTTGATATTTGTTTTCCTGAAACTGATACAAATGTTATCAAAAAAATAATGAGTTGGATGTTCCTATGCTGACTGAAACAAGTCATCCAAATGATAATTCTGTTAATTCATCTGTAGCTGTTGAGATAGAGAGTGAAGAAACTATTGTTACAGTTATTCCTAATGTGCCAGTTTCTAAAGGAAAGTATCAAGTTCTAATTGAAACTGAAGATGATTCAAATGATAAAAGTTCAAATGAAGAGCAGGTGGGATCATTAACTACAAATCAGTTGCTCAAAGTGTTAAGTAGTAGCAATACTGTAAAAGCTGCAGTGACAAATAATCAGAATGGTGATAGTAGTATTACAAAAGAGGTAGTTCAATCTTCTTCCACACAAGGTAAACAAAATGAAGTTGCTGAAATTCATACACCTGCTCCAGTCAAAAATGTGCATATCACAAGAAGACAAGCAAGTAGAAGTAAACCTAAAGTTGTTAATGAGAAGGGAGGTACTACTTCCCACCCTCCTAAATTGAAATGAGAGTTATCTATTGGAATGTCAGAGGCCCTAGAAGATTCCAAGCCAAAGACAAACTTAGATCTTTAGTTAATCAAAACAACCCAACTTTAGTTTGGATTGCTGAACCAAAAGTTTGGTGTAGTGATGAATTTAGAAGAAAAAAATTAAGTTACCTGGTATGAACCATTCAGTTATTCACAATTCTAGTACTGCAATAAAAAGAAACATATGGTTATTTTGGAATAAAGCAATAAGTACTCCTAAGGTGATTCTATATCAAGGCAATGTATTACTGTGGAAGTAGGAGTGCTGGTGACAGGCATACATGCAACAGTCTTAACTGTTGATAGAAGAGAACTTTGGAATGAGTTAGAAATGATCAAGGGACTTAATAAACCTTGGTTAGTAATTGGAGATTTTAATGTTATTAGAGAAATTGATGAGAAAAATGGAGGTAGATGTCCTTTAACTATCTATATGAGAGAATTTAATGAAGCTTTGGACAGGTGTGAGTTGATTGACAGTCCCAAATCTGGTGCTGATTTTTCTTGGTCAAATGGTAGAGTGGGAAGTAAAAGGATTCTTTGTAACTTGGATAGGGAAGTGTTTAATTTACAGTGGATGAATACTTATGGGGATTGGAGTTATAATGTTGGGTCTAGAGGTATTTCAGATCATAGTCCACTGGTGGGTGGAGATTTTAATATCCCTAAACCTACAAACATTCCATTCAGATTTCAGAAAATGTGGTTATCTCATGAAGGTTTTATTCAATTGGTGAAGGATTATTGGAATGAGGAAATATTAGGAAACCCTGCTTTTATGTTCCTGCAAAACCTTAAAAGATTGAAGAATATTTTAAAAACTTGGAACTGGGAGATTTTTGGTGATGTCAAATTTAAACTTCAAGAAGCTGAGGACAATATTATGGTAACTATGCAAGCATCTGATAGAGATCCCATAAACATTCATTTACTGGATGCTTTGGTTACAGCAAAAGGGAAGCATGCCATTCTAGCAAAGAACTACTATACTTTTATGGGGCAAAAATCTAGAGTTCAGTGGATTAAGTATGGGTCTGCCAACACTGGTTTCTTTCATGCAAATTTGAAGATTAGACAGAAGAAGAATTCCATTGGAGAATTGAAGGATAATACTAGAAGACTAATTACTAATCAGGCTGAAATTGGCAATGTTCTTATTGATCATTTCAGTAACAAGTTTAAACATCAAAATGTTACCTTTGCAGATGGAATATTTGATAACATTCCTAATTTAATTACTCAAGGTGAAAATCAGATGATGTTATTTGTCCCAAATGCAGAAGAAATCAAGAACACTGTGTATAGTATAAATCTTGATGGATCTCCAGGACCAGATGGTTTTTATGGTTGCTTCTACAGAGCAGCTTGGAGTATTATTGGAATGATCTAATAAATGCTATTCAGTTTTGCTAGAGAAAGAAGTTTATTCCTAAAGGTATGAATTCAAATTTCCTAATACTTATTCCTAAAGTTCAGGGAGCAAAAAAGGCTACTCAATTTAGACCTATTGGTCTTAGTAATTTTTTCTTCAAAGTATTTACCAAGATAATTACTTCTAGATTTAGTGATATGCTTCCTAAATTGGTTTCCACTCAACAAGTGGTAAGGATAGATGTATTCATGAAAATATATTGCTTGCTTCTGAACTGATAAATGAAATGAAAATTAAAAGGAGAGGTGGGAATGTTGGTCTGAAACTTGACATTACACAAGCATATGATACATTAAGCTGGGATTTTCTATTAGAGGTACTAAAAAGATTTGGATTTTCCAATGATTTCTGTGAATGGATTCTCAAGCTATTTGCTTCAACCAGAACTTCAATTATGTTAAACGGTGGCCATGTTATTTTTTTTGAGAATGGAAGAGGTTTAAAAAAGGATGATCCCCTTTCTCCAGTATTATTTGTGATTGCATAAGACGTTCTTAGTAGGAAACTTTCTACAACTGTTAATAGGGGGAAATCCAAGCAATGGTGAATAGAGGAGGTATTCAACATTCTCATCTGGTTTTTGCAGATGATATTTTCATTTTCTGTAATGGAAATAGGAAAAATCTGGATAATTTGATGAAACTGCTTTTGTATTACCAACAGTCCTCTGGTCAAGTAGTAAGTAGAGAAAAGAGCAAGTGTTTTGTTGATGGTGTGGCTCCTAATGGAAAAAGAAGAATAGATGAGACACTTCATATGGAGTTGGAAAGTTTCCCTGATAAATATCTGGGAGTAATGTTGATGGCTGGCAGAGTAAAAAGAATCCATGTTCATTCTTTTGTGGAATTATTACAGAGCAGACTTGCTTCTTGGATAGGTACATTACTCTCCTTTAAATCAAGAGTTACCTTAATTAAACATGTACTCAGTAGTATACCTGTGTATAATATGGCAATTTATTAGTGGCCTAAAAATATAATTCTTGAATGTGAAAAGATTATTCGTAACTTTCTTTGGACTGGGGACCCTGAGTCAAGGAAATGTATTACACTAAAATGGGTAGAAGTATATACTCCAGAGGAAGAAGGTGGAATGAGGAATGGGAAAGATTCTTTAGATCTAAATATATGAATTCTCAGGGCAGGTGGATTAATCACTATAAACAATCATCTATTCTACATGGTATTAAATGGATTAGACAGGAAACTGAAGAAGATATGAGATGGATAGTTGGGGATGGATCTCACATTTCTGTTTGGTATGACCAATGGATTGGTGAAAGGCCTTTGATTGATCAAGTAAATTCTACTCCTCCTTTTGTCAGTAATAGTATACAATGGAAAGTAAGTGCTCTAATTCAAAATGGTCAGTGAAATTTACCTAATGAAATACTTCCTCTTATTCCTTTGGATCAGCTACCAGTTATTTCTCAGGGTGAAGATAAAAGGATTTGGTGTGGTAATCAAACTGGAAGGTTTAGAGTGGCTGATGCTTATAACAAAGTTAGATTTAAAAAACATTCACATCCTTTTTTTAGGAAAATATGGGTTTCATGGATTCTCCCTGATATTGCAAGTAATGTGTGGAAGTTACATAGAGGTATTTGTGCAACTGATGAAAATATGAATAGGAAAGGCTTCAGTTTGGCTTCCAGATGTCATTTATGTAAACAAGAGCAAGACAGTGTTGAACATATACTCTGGCACTGCAATTTTGGGCATATACTATGGCATTGGCTAGGGGGATTTTTTCTTTCCTTAATCCTTATTCCTTTGAAGACATTTTTACTTTTGTAAGAGATAAGAGTCCAATTATAAAACAATTATGGAGAATGTCAGCATTCACATTAATGGTGGAACTTTGGTTTTCAAGAAACATGGCTGCTTATGATGGAATACTTCCCTCTGTTGATAAAGTGAAGCATAGAGCATTGTAGTTAACTTATGAGTGCATCTTAAGGATGAAAGGGAGAATGTGGAATGATATGTACAACTTGATGATACTTAAAAGTTTTGGGATGGGATGCAGACCAGTGAAACAGATGAAAGTGGTGGAATGTTTTTTCACCTTACCAAATACTGGATATCTTCTTATATAATGTGATGGTGCTTCTCGTGGTAATCCAGGTATCTCTGGCTATGTCTTTATCTGTAGAACTGAATGTGGGGAAGTTTTATGTGATGAAGCAGGTGGAATTGGTGTTGCAACAAACTTTATTACTGAGGTGATTGCAGTCATCAAATCACTAGAATGGGCAGTAGAGCATGGATGGCTCAGTATTGTACTGCAGTCAGATTCTAAAGCTACTATTAGTGCTTTTCTTTCGGGGAATATTCCTTGGATTGTCCTTGCACGATGGTATAGACTTAAAAAACTACTTACTTCACTTTAATTTCGACATGGGTTCAGAGAAATCAATTTTTCGGCAGACACCCTGGCTAAGAAAGGTTGTATGCTTGGTCTTAGTCAGATTTGTAGATATCCTATGCGACCTCCTTTCCTCTCGTGTTTGGAATTGCCAATGGAGCATTATTTTAGATTTTGCTGATTTTTTTTTTTTGTATTTGCTGTTTTCATTTTTGTAATGAATTTGTTATAATTTGGTAATAAAATTTAATGATTTAGCAAAAAAAATTTTGGAGAAATAGATGACCTATTTATAGCTGACTTCTCTAATCTCAGGTAGGTGAAGATAGGAATTGCTTGTCGTGACTCCCATCTCTTCAGGAATAGATATAGATAAACTAGATTGAGTATATCTCATTATTCCACCGCCTTTACTCTCTTCTTCGGTGAGAAATAGGTCGGGTACTTCTCACAAGTGTCGTAGACCGCCATACCAAAACCCTAATTGATATCCCCCAATTTGTGTGAACCTGAGTGAGCCTTTGTGATGATGTGTTGAGAGAGAAAAATATTATATTTTATCCGAGTTGGCCAAGACAGAGATATATTCTTTGATTTGTGAGAATGACTAGGATGAGTCACGTGAAAAGGCATATAATGCCTCAGAAATCGTGTGTAGAGTGTCAGAGAAGCTGAGGTTGAGATCCCTCTCTCCATGGCCAGTCTCATATGTCACATGGAGATCGTATTATTGTTTATGGGTCCCTTTGTTGAGCATATGGAGCTCAAGAGAAGTTATCCACGTTTTTAGATAGACATGTACAGTTCATGCCCAAATTACAAGCCGTGAGTGTGTTTGAGATGCTGGGAATTATGCTTGATCCCTAGGTGAGGTGTGTTCCTGAGTTTTATGTGTGTATAAAACTCTTCAGATGAGATGTCTCGGTTCGGATGAGGCCACTTGAGGTTTAGCTGACGCAACTGAGGCTTTCAAAGATTTGGTCGACGGGTTTAAGGCCGTCAGAGATTTGTCCGACGGGTTTGAGGTCGTCTGATATTTAGATGACGGGTTTGAGGCCGTATGATATTTAGCTGACGGGTTGGAGATCATCTGATATTTGGCCAACGGGATGGAGTCTGTTCAAGATTTTGCCAACACGATGGAATCTCCCCGAAGTCAGCTGAGACATGTTTGGGAGATAACAATGTCTCTGCGAGACTTTGGCTCACTTGTCTTTAACCAGCGTATCTTGCAGAGGTGTGCAAGGAATCAATTATGTCCGTATTTACGGAGTCTGTTCAAGACTTGGCTAACACGATGGAATCTCTCTGAAGTCAGTTGAGACATGTTTGAGAGAGAAAAGAAGGCTTGCACGCTTACCAATGTCTCTGCAAAAGTTTATCTCACTTGTCTTTGACCAACGTATCTTGCAAAGATGTGCTAGGAATCAATTGTTTCCATATTTATGGGGCCAACATGACCAGTGTATCTCGGAAGGATGTTCTAGGAGTCTGTCGAAAGGGCCTAGATGCAGAATAACCAGTGTATCTCGCGGGGATGTCCTAGGAATTATTCGGAAGCTTCAGTAAGTCGAGTCAGAGCCTAGAGTAGACATGACCAGTGTATCTCGCGATGATGTACTAGAAATCAGTCCTTGATCTCAAATAGGATGAGTCATGCTTACAGGAGACATGTATGTCTCCGCTCTGGGTCATAAGTCCGTCGGGGACGTTTTAACACATCTACAGATCCTATATGACCAGCAGTATCTCGTTGAGGATGTATACTAGGAATCATGGCATCACAATCAGCTGCGTCTCGCGAAGACATGTTGTAATTGTGGTTGTTCTGGCTCATAAGTCTTCCAGGGACGTTTTGCGCTCTACAGAACCTACGTGATCAGCAGTATCTCGTCGAGGATGTTCGCTAAGAATCACGGCATCACGACCAGCAGTGTCGACATATACTATAAATTATGGCTATGGGTGCCTTGAGGACCAAGGGCTTAATCTCTCCCGTGAGAGTTGAGTTCTGTCTATGGTCTTGAAATGAGGCTTTCGCCCCTTATCTGATTTCACCATCTACATTAAGTCCCCTACTCATAGTAGAACCTTGATTGTTCCATGATGAGTATATAGATGATGACGAATCATTCAGTTATGAAATTACAATCCACTCGTTCTTTTAGACTTTCGGAGTCCCCGAATTGATTATAACCCTGTTATGACTCTGATCTTGGAATCGACTCTGGACTTGGGAACCTCCTGGTATTCTGTCTTGGGAGGCGCTAATGGCATGATAATGGAGTCTTGAGAAAAAATTCCGTCTTGATTGAATATTGGAATTTTTAATTAGGGTTTGCTTGGCCAAAACCCTAATTTTCTCTCTTTGTGCATCCTTGAGCTTTCGAGTTTGTACATGCGAGTATGTGGGAAAGAGAGAGTTTTCAGCGGCTTCCTGGATGGACGTGATGTTGGTGAAGAGCCATGAAAGAATATAGATACTCCTCTATAAATTGTATAGTCCTTATCTCATACGAATTCTAAGTTCAGGCTCGTATTACACTAAAACCCTAATTCCTCCTTTGTTTGTGTCTGACTCCTTCAGATACTCCTTTGACGAGGCTTGTGGGCGTGCATATATCTTGAGGTGTTAGTACTTTATGTTATGAGAGCTTGTTCAATCCCTTGTATCAATCAAACACCTCTTTTCTGATAAAATATCTTATTTTTGAAACTGAGGGTATTTTGGTCAAAATACCAGATGAGCCTGATTTTTATTTTCTCATGAGAGTCCGTGAGTTTACCTATAGATAACCGCTTCTTGAGAGATGGAGATAGGCACGTGTCTGTTTTTTCTTTTGGAAGTTATGAAATCGAACTTCTCTGTTTGACAATAATACTACGGTGATATGTATCACAACTTTGACAATAATACTACGGTGATATGTATCACTCCCCCTTAGTCAATACTTCATCTCACAATGAAAACCACTCCCCTTTACATAATGATCCGTAAACCATATGTATGTAGTGAGAACTACAAAATAATGAAAAAGCGGGGGTCTAACAACCACACCCAATATTTCGTTTAGGCAATCTATATGGACAAACTCCAATATAATTCCAAGAGAATCAACTAGACAGTCAGACTCAATCAATGGAAATATATCCAAGAGTTGTATCTCTGTTTTTCAATGTAATCAACAAATCAAACAGATAGAATCCGTGAGCCTGATTATTATGAGAAACATCTTGAACGGTACCAAAGACCAATGTTCAAGTGTCAATCAATTTATATCAACAACCAAAGGTTGGACTATCTAATTGATTGAACTACGCACAACCTGTGATATTTCAATTATATAAATGATAGACGCATTTATGTGTCTATTTTCATCTCTATTGTGTATATTGTTAGTACCCATTTTTGTACTTATTATGGTGTTTTATGTGTTTGTAGGTATTTTTGGGCAATAAACATTTTTGGAAAAATCGGCTCGAAAAGTTGTCTAAAGGCACCCAAGGGACATTTGCTATTCAGACTCTCACTTTGGATAAATGGTAACCCATTTCCAAGCAGCTACTAAACACAGACCGGGACTGGTTAGGGGGTAACCCATCTTCTCCTTTTGAACTTTGAGTTTTGGCGGGAAAAGTTCACAGCTCACTGGCAGATTGGGATTCGGATTTTGAAGCCTTTGTAGAGAGATTTAATCACCAAACCTTGTTGCGTTGGACTTCATTTGGCTTAACAGGACTGGTATAAGTATTGTATTGGAGGAAATTGGGCCGGATATTCATTTCTCGACAAACAGAGGGTGTATTATTCTCGGAATTTATTTCTGAGATACTATGAAAGATACTCATTGATTGGAAGATATATTATCCTGGAATGTTATTCTGCATTGACTGAGGGATATTTGACGCGTAAAGAGATAAACAGAACATTTCACGTCACACAGGAAAGAAAATATTCCGAGAAGAAAAGAAATAAGGAAGATTAAATGAAGATATTTTGGAGATTTTGGGGCCTGTCAAGTATAAAAGAGGTGTTGGGATCACAAGGACGGGGGTCGAGAGTTTGGGGAAGTTTTGGAGGCTACGGAGCGAAGAAATCACGAGTTGCAGGAAAAGTTTTCTGCTGCTGCAACTAAAGAACATGAAGAACAAAAACCCGTAAAGGAAATTCGTTGCAAACTGTCGCTTAATTGCGGCAGTTCCCAACTCCTTTCCAGCGACTGTGCAACAGTGTTTACATCATTTGTCTTTTATCATTCATTTTGTGACGATTTTTGTGCGTCGCAAAATCCTGTTCTACACCATTTTCTCTTTATTTCATCTTTGTAAACCATTTTTGAACCTAAATAAATATTTTGAGAGCACGTTTACTATGATGAGCTAAACCCCAAAATTGGTGCGATGGAGGAAGCTTTATTTCACACTTGGGTAATTATATTTAATTCTTTTCATGACTTTTTCACTAATTTTAATTGAAATTATGATTTGATTTAATTAGTTGTCATTTGATTAGATGGGTCATGCTTAGCTTAGGTGATTTGATGTCCCATGCTTAACATTTACATGTAATATTTTGAGAATCTATCTTGGCGAAAATAAGAGTCACTTAATTTTATATTATTATTGAGCTATAATTGTTAAAAGAATTTATTATTTGAACCTTAAGAAATGAATTTGGTGGAATCCTAAGCCCTAGTACCTCTCGCCCACTTTGTTAATATTTTTGTATATAATTTTTATTAAATTTAAAAACTCGAATCTTCACAAGTCTTAGAGTTCGAATCATTTTTACTACAACTAAAAAATCACATCAATAAACAAATATAATGCGGAAAAGAAATAACACAGACACCAGAAATTTTGTTAACGAGGAAACCGCAAATGCAGAAAAACCCCGGGACCTAGTCCAGATTTGAACACCATATTGTATTAAGTCGCTACAAATACTAGCCTATTGCAAGTTAACTTCGGACTGGAATGTATTTGAGCCCTAACCAATCTCACACTGATCAAGGTACAGTCGCGTTCCTTACGCCTCTGAATCCCAACAGCACACTACACACTTGATTCCCTTAGCTGATCTCACCCACAACTAAGAGTTTCTACGACCCAAAGTTGAAGACTTGATAAACAAATCTGTCTCACACAGAAAAGTCTATTGAATAGATAAATCTATCTCCCACAGAAATACCTATGAGTTTTGTTCTGTCTTTTGATAAATCAAGGTGAACAGGAACCAATTGATGAAACAGACTTATATTCCTGAAGAAAAGCCAAGTAATATCAATAACCTCACAAAAAATTAATCGTATGGTAGTGAAACAAGATATTATGGAATCACAAACGATGGGAGGAAGAGATTTGTGACTACTTTTTATATTTCCTATCGGAGATTAAATCTCGAGCAAATCTTAGAGAAGATAGTACTCAATACGATAGAATAAAGCAAGATCATAACACGCAACTACAAAGAAAATAGTTGGGTCTGGCTTCACAATCCCAATGAAATCTTTATGTCGTTAACCTATAATGGTTTTAGGAAAAACCTAGGTTAAAGGAGAATCGACTCTAATCGCAACTAGTATCACACAAGAGGTGCGGGGATTAGGTTTCCCAGTTGCTAGAGTTCTCCCTTATATAGTCTTCAAATCAGGGTTTGAAATCAATGTTACCTTGGTAACAAAGCATTCAATATTCACCGTTAGATGAAAACCTGATTAGACTCAAGCTAATATCTTTCAACCATTAGATCGTACTTTTCTTGTTACACACAAATGAAAAGTGACTTCATTTAGATATGGGTAACCGTACCTAAACGTGTACACCTTGTTGGCTCAACAATAGTTAACCGAAGTTAGCCATATGAATACTTTCATATCAACCTTGTTCATCTTAACACAACTAGTTCAAATGACTCAAATGAAACTAGTTATAGAGTTGTTTAATTGTTTATATTCTCATAGAAGTATACAAGAAACAATTGAAGCAAAATCGATTTTGATTAACTCGAATCAATTCATGAACATTATAGCCACGGTTTGAAAAAGTTTGCATTCCTTATTATATAAATGTATTAGTTCATGAACAAACCGATTTTATAACATAACCCACTCAAGTATGCAAACGGGTACACATATCTAAGTAGCCGGATTTGGTCTGGGTTCGCCAGTATGCAAACGGGTACGCATACTGTCGTACACCACCAAACTAAGTTGAATTCCAGGACTTGAATCTTACACCTGTATGCATACGGGTATGCATACTAAGTTCACGGACTTCAACTAACAAACCAGTACACATACGGGTATGTGTTACAAACCTTTGTTACAGAGAACGATAATTGTAAAGTGTTGTTGTTACTGTAGCATATAAGACAGTCCGGGAACGGTCGCATACACTGTAGCAGTTACGACTGTTTTTGGGCGTCTTATGTTCTTCAGTTCCGCAGCAGCAGAAATAGCTGCAGCAGAGCCTGTAAACCTCTGATTCTCGCCTCCTCAAGCCT
>JAJJMB010008071.1:841622-885924 GCA_023531105.1 Papaver atlanticum | reverse complement strand
TCATGTTTTTCCTCCAACTCCCTGTTTGGATTAAAACAAGTTATCCAGCCAAATTTGATCGATAAAATTACTCATATAGCTTTCTATAGTCATATCACGTCTACCCACTAAGTTTAAGGGATTGAATCTCACTAAATCACGTCCAAACATCCGATTGAAATTCTGCCAGTGAAAGGGAATATTTTCCCGCCAAAAATATTTTTTTGAATTTGAGAAGAACATGTCCTCCCCCTAATCCTGTACGGGTGTCCCTTTAGCACTTGTCTTATGGGGTGCAAATAGTAATTTTTGGGCGTAGATAGTAATTTTTCCGGGGTTCCTCCGACACATTTTTGGGGTGCTTCCGGTGCATTTATGGGGTGCCTTTAGTACTCTATCCTGGGGTATAAAACACCACTTTTCGAGCCAATTTTGCCGCAAGAGCTTATTCCCTAGAAAAGACTTAAAACAACTCTATTAGAAATAAAATGAGTCCTAGATAATGTAGTTATGGGTGAAAATGTTTCACACTTACGTGCTTATCAGTATGCATACTATGGTTCCCGGACTTGGAATAACTTGCAACAGTTAGCATACAAGTACGCATACTGTGCTATATCCAAACACGGTTAATTTGTTCTAAACTCCCATTTCAATCATTGAAACATTCTTTGAAGACGACAATAGCTGTCTCACACAAACTATTAGCTTCAAAGCAATTTTCAAGTGATCAATACGAAACATTCTGAGTCTACACCAAATGACTGTCTCACACAAATCATATAAGATGTTACCAGGCGATTTTCACATGAGCGTCTTTTCAATTTCGTAAAGAATATAAGATGAACTTGGTTAAAGAGAAATCTTACAAACACATATTTTGAGAAATATGTAAGCGAGTTAAACTCAGCTCGAAATATCAAATGTGTATAATCGAAGTCTATATAGTTATACGACTTTTGTCTCAAATAGGAGATAGAGTAGAAATAGACTTTTGAGTGATAGATGAGTTCAAGTCTCTATATACCTTTTGTTGATGAAGTTCCACAAGCTCCCCTTAGTATTTCTTCGTCTTCAATTGATGAACGCCGTGAAGTCTAAAACTCAACTACACGTTCTATCCTAATCCGAGACTTAGCTATAAGTAGACTAGAAATCAAGACTTATAGTTTTGACAACTAAACTTGACAAACAAGCTTGAGATAGCAACGCTTGCGAGTTCGACCGAGCAGTGCTCTAACAATCTCACCCTTTGTCAATTTATCAATACATATGGATTACAAAATAAATAACTTTGCAGCTTCTCATCCAAATGCTTGATTTCCTTGGTTCTTCAACATTACTCGAAATCTTCATCACTTCGAAGTACTCCAGTGATTCTGAATGTGTTCAACTCAGCATCATAGTTGTTGAAGATCCGTATCTATAACAATATATAAAAACAAGATGTTTTCGTATTGTTATACAGTGTCATAGTATTATTACACAACATCAAAGTCCAATTGCATCACAACTTTGACAACAATACTATAGTGATATGTATCACTCCCCCTTAGTCAATACTTCATCTCACAATGAACACCACTCCCCCTTACATAATGATCCGTAAACCATATGTATTTGTAGTATGAACTACACAATAATTCTCCCTCTTTTTGTCAATATAAATTGGCAAAGGTACGAAAACTAGCGGGATCATAATGAAATTCTCATAGAGATACTTCATGACTAAAAGAGAACATATCAACTTTCTTTCGATGATTTCACATATTCGAAACTTAGTGTATTCATCATGGAGTTTATAAAGATACAAGATAACTCCTACAATATTCCACAGCCGCACTCCCCACAAAGATTTGGCAATTAAGCACAAGTTCAATTAAGAACTCTCCCCCATATAATGTCATTCCCGAAAGAACAACAAGAGCGACCTTACTTTTACAAGAAAAGAAGGATTTCTTTGGACATTAACAAATTACATGAAACATGAATTTGTATCCAAAAAAATCAATTAAATTAACCACGAGAGAACCCATGATTAATTTAATCGGAAATGCTCAACATAAGAGAACTTATGGAGCCGCACAGTACTTTCACATAGAAGTGGATCAGGGAAAGATCAATACTTCGGAATATACAAAGATTCATTCTATTTTCATCAATATTTGCATAATGACACCATAGACTTAATTTTTGTTATCAAAAGCTCATTTTATTTTCTATCGATATTTGTATAAAAACATATAATAGACTTAACTTTTGACATATATGGGACAATCATAGTTCACGAACGTAAACACACATATCCCATAAAATTATTTTTGCAATATATAAAATCAATAAAGATTAATATTGCAAAATCATCTTCCAAATAAACTCTAGAATTTAAATAAATAAATCTATAAACATTGCAAGATGAAAATCGTTGGCAGTAGCTATGTGTACTCACAATAATTTCTATACCAAACCCTAGTTATCCTTCTTAAAACACAGGAATAAATTCTCATAATAAGTTTCCTAGACATTAATACCTTTGAAAAATTCTTTATCATCCCCGAACTCCTTGTCGTCAACAGCCATTGGAACATAAGGATCATGAAGAAAGGAGTCAATTTCAACAAACCTTCTTGACTGATGCCGAACCAGGGCCTTCTGAATTTCAAGAGTCCTAAAAATAATAACCTTTATTTGTTGCATCTCCTTTCTTGTTTCCTTCAACTCTTCAAGAACACCAGAAAACTTCTGAAGATTTGAAGAGACATCCCTTGGTTTCCTCACATTCCTCCTTTTTCTTTTAAAAGAAGAGGATAACGGAGATTTATCTTTTTCCTTCATGATTGATGGGTTAACAATCATATTAACCTCTTTTCAATCAGAAGTCATAATGCTTGGAGTCTCCATACAAATATAGGTTTGTGAGAGAAATTCACAAAACAAGCTCTACAAGTAAACTTGTGATAAAAAGAGTTCTTCAAGGAAGGAAAAAGGAATGTAGGGTTATGGAACCTTTATACAAAGTAAGAAGATTCACGTACGCATAACTCTCAACCTTAAAGAAGGCAGAATCGTCGATTTTAACCCCCTTTTAATGAATTAAAACATGGAAACCTCTCTTCAATACCAATCTAGGATATGAAAAGATCAACCGAAATCAAAAAAGAAAAAAAATAAATGAAACTTTTTCTTTTTCTTAAGACCTGACAGTGCTAAACTCTTGTCTCTTTGGGATCAGGCTCTTGAGACAAGATGCACAGCCAACACAATTAAGTTGTGCTGGGGTGAACAATAATCTGTCCACCATGACCTTTTTGGAAAGAGTTCCCAAAGTCCTCTTTCATAGAATGTTTAGACCATGTTCTTTTCTGTAGTGGTCTAACCTTTTTTTTTAAGATATTAACTTCTTTTGAGAAGAGTTGAGTTTGCATACCTCAGACGACTTCTGAACAAGTTTGAGCTTGTTTGTTAATCGATTTGCTCTCCGTTGAAGTTTGTTGACATATCTTACTTTATGCTTATACTTGAAACAATTAGAGAGTTTGTGACCCTTAATAGTACAGTAAGAACATGTCAAAGTGGAGGATGGTTAAAACACCATTGCGGACTGCTAGAAAAATTGTAATACCTGAAAAATTAGAAATAGAATTTTCAGTGGACAGAGAAAAATCCATTTTATCCTCCAAGATAGTTGAAGAAGTGTCTCCAGGAAAAATATCAAGATTGATGTGAGTATTGCTACAATTATCAAAATCAATATTTTTGGCAAGGAGCGCAACACTTGATTTTTCATCTTCATTTGAATCATAGGAATCAGACATTTCATCAAGAGTTGCAGCAAGACCTTTGTTCCAAGTCTATTTTCTACAATTTGGACACTCATTGGCAAAATGACCAAAACCTTTATACTTGAAGCACTGAGGCATATCCTCATCATCAGTATCGACTGTATCCCTGTTTTTAGGAGGAACACAGTCATGAGGTTTAACTGATGATCTAGGATTATCTCGGACAAACCGTTTACTTCTTTTCAAAAGAAGATCTCTAAACTGTCTTGTGATCAGAGAGACTGAGTTATCAAGATCTTCATCTGACAAATCAGTGTCAATAGGATCATCCACAGAGTTGCCAACACATTTACTTTTGTCAAGCAATTTTGTGTTCTTTTGTGCTTTAAAAGCAATATCCTTCCCAGATTTGGATGTATGCTCATGATCAAAGATCTTTAACTTCCCAACAAGAGTATTTCTGGATAAGGTATTAAGGTTATTTCCTTCAACGATGACATGCTTCTTAGAATTGTATTTGGCTGGCAACGATCTGAGAATTTTCATCACAATGTCCTTGATTTAGTTGTCAAGTTTAGTTGCCAAAACTATAAGTCTTGATTTCTAGTCTACTTATAGCTAAGTCTCGGATTAGGATAGAAAGTGTAGTTGAGCATTAGACTTCACGACGTTCATCGATTGAAGACGAAGAACTACAAAGGGGAGCTTGTGGAACTTCATCAACAAAAGGTATGTGGAGACTTGAACTCATCTATCACTCAAAAGTCTATCTACTCTATCTCATATTTGAGACAAAAGTCGTATAGCTATATAGACTTCGATTATACACATTTGATATTTCGAGATAAGTTTAACTCACTTACATATTTCTCGAAATATGTGTTGGTAAGCTTTCGCTTTAACCAAGTTCATCTTATATTCTTGACGAAAGTCAAAAGATGATCATGTGAAAATCGCCTTGTAACATCTTACATGATTCGTGTGAGATAGTCATTTAATGTAGACTCGGAATATTTCGTATTGATCATTCGATCACTTGAAAGTTGCTTCGAAGCTAATAGTTTGTGTGAGACAGCTATTGTCGTCTTCTAAGAATGTTTCAATGATTTAAATAGGAATTTAGAACAAATAACCATGATTGAATATAAAAAAGTATGCGTACTTGTATGCTAACTGTTGCAAGATATTCCAAGCCCGGGAACCATAGTATGTATACCTGTATGCGTACTGGTTAGTTTATGAAAGTCCGGGAACTCAGTATGCATACTAGCGTGAGTTTCAAGTTCCGGCACTTAACTGAGTTTGGATGGTATGCGTACCCGTTCGCATACTGGCGAACCCAAACTTTGTCCGGCCACTTAGGTATGCGCACCCGTTCGCATACTTGAGTAGGTTATGTTCTAAAATCGGTTTGTTCATGAACTAATACATTTATATAATAAGGAATGCATTCTTTTGCAAACTGTGGCTATAATGTTCATGAATTGATTCGAGTGAATCAAAATCGATTTTGCTTCAATTGTGTCTTGTATACTTCTATGAGAATATAAAAAATTGAACAACTCTAGAACTAGTTTCATTGAGTCATTTGAACTAGTTATGGTTAAGATGAATAAGGTTTATATGAAAGTGTTCATATGGCTAACTTTGGTTAACTATTATTAAGCCAACAAGGTGCACACATTTAGGTACGGTTACCCATATCTAAATGAAGTCACTTTTCATTTGTGTGTAACAAGCTAAGTTCGATCTAATGGTTGAAAGATATTAGCTTGAGTCTAATCAGGTTTTCATCCAACGGTGAATATTGAATGCTTTGTTACCAAGGTAACATTGATTGAAAACCCTGATTTGAAGACTATATAAGGGAGAACTCTAACAACTGGGAAACCTAATCCCCACACTCCTGTGTGATACTAGTTGCGACTAAAGACGATTATCCTTTTACCTTAGGTTTTTCCAAAACCCTATAGGTTAACGACTTAAAGACTTCATTGGGATTGAGAAGCCATACCCAACTATTTCTATGTAGTTGCGTGTTCTGATCTTGCTGTTTTCTATCGTGATTAAGTACTATCTTCTCTAAGATTTGCTCGAGATTTAATCTCCGATAGGCAAGATAAAAAGTAGTCACAAACATCTTCGTCTCATCGTTTATGATTCCACAATATATTGTTTCGCTACCAAACGATTAATATTATTGTGAGGTGATTGATATTACTAGGATGTTCTTCAGGAATATAAGTACGGTGTATCAATTGGTTCCTGTTCACCTTGATTTATCAAAATACGGAACAAAACTCTTGGGTATTTCCGTGGGAGACAGATTTATCTATTCAATAAACTTTTCTGTGTGAGATAGATAGGTTTATCAAGTCTTCGACTTTGGGTCGTAGCAACTCTTAGTTGTGGGTGAGATCAGCTAAGGGAATCAAGTGCGCAGAGTCCTGCTGGGATTCACAGGCATAAGGAATGCGACTGTACCTTGATCAGTGTGAGATTGGTTAGGGCTCAACTACATTCCAGTCCGAAGTTACCTTGTAGTAGGCTAGTGTCTGTAGCGGCTAAATACAGTATGGTGTTCAAATCTGGACTAGGTCTCGGGGGTTTTCTGCATTTGCGGTTTCCTCGTTAATAAAATTTCTGGTGTCTATGTTATTTCTTTTCCGCATTATATGTATTTATATAATTGAAATATCATAGGTTGTGTGTTAGTTCAATCAGTTTGCAAATCCGACCTTTGGGTTGTTGATTTTATTGATTGACACTTGGATATTGGTTTTTGATACCGTCCAAGTTATTTCTTATATTCAATCTGGCTTGCAAATTCCTATTTGTTTGATTGCAGATTCAATTTAGAAATTGAGATATAACTCTTGGATATACTTTTCTTAAGGTTGAGTCTGAATGTCTAGTTGATTTTCTTAAAAGTATATTGGAGTTAGTCCATATAGATTGCTAAGCAAAATATTGGGTGTGGTTGTTAGACCCCTTCCTTTTCACCTATGAATCCCAACAGGACTCTACGCACTTGATTCCCTTAGCTGATCTCACCCACAACTAAGAGTTTCTACGACCCAAAGTCGAAAACTTGATAAACAAATGTCTCACACATAAAAGTCTATTCTGATAGATAAATCTTTCTCCCACAGAAATACCTATGAAGTTTTTTGTTCTGTCTTTTGATAAATCAAGGTGAACATGATCCAATTGATAATCCGGTCTTATATTCCCGAAGAACAGACTAGAAATATCAATCACCTCACAATAACTTAACTATATGGTAGTAGAACAAGTTATTGTGGAATCACAAAGAATGATACGAAGAGTTTTTTGATTACTTTTTATATCTTACCTATCGGAGATAAATCTCGAGCCAATCTTAGAGAAGATAGTGCTCAATACGATAGAACAATTAAGATCAGAACACGCAACTACAAAGAAAATAGTTGGGTCTGGATTCAGAATCCCAATGAAGTCTTCAATTCGTTAACCTATAGTGGTTTTAGGAAAAACCTAGGTTAAAGGAGAATTGACTCTAGTACGCAACTAGTATCACACAGAAGGTGTGGGGATTAGGTTTTCTAGTTGCTAGAGTTCTCCCTTATATAGTCTTCAAATCAGGGTTTGATAGCTTTAAATCAAAGCAATCAATATTCACCGTTAGATGAAAACCTGATTTAAGATTTAAGCTAAGTTTGCTTAAAACAAGAGCAATATATTTCCACCGTTAGATGGTCTTAGCTTGTTACACACAAATGAAATATACCTTCATTTAGATATGGGTAACCGTACCTAAACATGTATATTAAGTTAGCTCAATAACAATTAACCGTAGTTAGCCATATGAACACTTTTGTATTAACCACATTCATCTAACACTTCTAGATCAAATGATAATCAAATGAATCTAATTGTGTCATGGAGTTGTTCAATTGTTTATATTCTCATAGAAGTATACAAGACACAATTGAAACAAAATCAGATTTTATTCATGATTGTACAAAGTACTTATTCAAGAATCAATTCATGAACATTAAGCCACGGTTTGCAAAGATTGCATTCCTTAATTTATTAATGTATTTGTTCATGAGTATGAAATCATACTAAATCGATTTTAGAACTTAAACCAACTCAGTTTGCAAATGGGTACGCAAACTTAAGTTCTGAACTTTGGTCTTGTCCGACAGTTCGCAAACCGGTATGCATACTATCGTTCTGTACCTAACTCAGGTAGAACCGTTCACATACTGGTATGCATACTTGGTTCTTGGACTTTAACAGTTAAAACAGTTCGCATACTGGTATGCAAACTTGGTTTCCGGACCTGAATCATACCACAACAGTTTGCATACTGTTATGCATACTGTGCTATATCCAGACAATGGTTAATTTTTCTAAACTCCTATTTCAATCATTGAAACATCCTTAGAAAACGACAATAGCTGTCTCACACAAACTATTAGCTTATAAGTAATTTTCAAGTGATCGAATGATCAATACGAAAAATTCCGAGTCGACATCAAATAACTGTCTCACACAAATCATGTAAGATGTTTCAAGGAAATTTTCACATGATCATCTTTTGACTTATTATTTAGTTTCCAACAAATAGATTGTTCCCAACTAAACTCATCATGAATAATGATGAACGTAGATAAAGAAAAAAGATTCCAACACATATTTCGAGAAATATATAAGTGAGCTAAACTCAACTCAAAATATCAAATGTGTATACGTAAAAGTCTATATAGCTATACGACTTAGTCTCAATAGGAGATAGAATAGAATAGACTTCTGAGTGATAGATAAGTTTTAGTCTCCACATACCTTTTGTTGATGAAGTTACTCCAAGCTCTCCTCAGTAGATCTTCGTCTTCAATCGATGAACGTCGTGAAGTCTAAAGCTCAACTACACATTTTATCCTAATCCGAGACATAGCTATAAGTAGACTAGAAATCAAGACTTATAGTTTTGATCACCTAAACTTGACAAACAAGCTTGGGACAGCAATGCTTGCGAGTTCGACCGAGAAGTGCTCTAAAATTTTGGACATGTACTAGGTTTAGAAACCGGTCCAGTATGTTCCACAAATTTTATTCATAGTAGAATTCCTTGTTTGAGTTGAATTCGTGATTTCCTCTTTTAACTCTAATTCCTTTTCCCTTTTCCTGAGAGATTCCCTTACGAGATAGAATTGAAAAGAGAAATTATTCTTTATTTATTTTTGTACGTGTACTAGGTTTGCAATTCCGTCTACCATTCTTCCATGAGTTCCGATTGTATTAGAATTCCTTATTTGCGCAGAATTCCTCTTTCTGTTTCAAATAGAATTGGCATTGTTGGAAACCGTTGATTATACTTGATGCTCGGAATTAATTCTTGATTCATGAGTTTTAATCATGGAATGAATGTTTATAAATGATAAAATATTCATTTTCTTAGGTGATAGCTCTATTCGTCTTTGATAACGATTGATATTAATCTTCAAACTGATGATATAAAAGTTAGCAAAAGTACTGATGATCTTGAGTTTGCTGATGTAGATACCCATCTTTCGTTCTTAATTGCGGCATCCTTAGTAAGTCTTGAACTTTATATATACTTAATCATCTCTGATGTATACTTCTTCGACCATTGAATGAATAAAAGTAGTCGTATTTGTCAAGAATTTTCTTCGTTTAGGAGTTCGTCAGAAAACTTCAGATTTAAGACATTTAGAGAGAATCACTATGAATTCTTCATACAGACTCCGATTTGAGTCCTCGATCCCAAGTTTGAAAGAAAAGAGGATATGATTTCTAATGCAAAAATAACGAATGGCCAATCAAATCCGTGTATACTTTTGACTTCAGAAATCCCGTATAAAATTTCAGGAGTTCTCATATTGCACTTACTTTGGTGTCGGGGCCACATCTCCTAGCTCGTTTGTCCGTTTGAAGTGCCCTTTTGGTATGTTTTTAGAAAGACATAAGGTAACAAATTTTCTTAAAGAAGTACCCCAAAATTCCTTATGGTTTGTCATCAGTTTTCAAGTTTTTGCGCTGGAATGTTCGGGTGTCTGTTTTCGAAAGGAGTCCTGGTTGCGTTTGAACTCTTGATGTATTGAGACTCTTAGGAAATGACCCCTTGGAGTGTTATGCACTAATTAACCTTCCTTAGCTTGTCATAGGTCGTGAATTTGATCCTATTGAGTCAAAACTCGTCTGTGGCGTGCTTATACGTTTTTACACTTAGTTACGAAGAAAGCATGTTTTTCTTGATCCTTTGTGAAAGTGTGGACCCACACAAATAGGCAACTGTCCCATGAGATGTGAGCTGGATTTCTTGACAAAAATAAGAATCTAGGCATGAGGGTAGGCTTGAAGGAATTAGGAGAGGACAAGGCTTGAAGGGATTGGATGAGACAAAGCTTGAAGGGATTACACGAGGACAAGGTTTTAGGGGGAAAGGCAAATATTCATGTAAAGCAAACCCTAGTCGTGTGTTTTTGCTCCCTTAGTTTACTTCTTCTAATTTCTCTCTCCTTCGTAGAGTACTCATCATGGTGAGAACGAGTTCGACCTTGGTAGAGCGGGCTTTAACAATTTCAGAGGACCTTCAGAAAGAGATTATGGATATAGAGAGACAACCGACCGACCGACCTGGGGGGATTTCATGGGATCCATGTCTTATTTAACTTCGGATGAGACACTTTCTGGCGATTTTAGCTTCATGAGAATGATAACTAGAAACGACCTTGCTTCTGAGGATCTTGTAGATATGGGAAACTTGATGACAACCCGTCAAAATCTTTGCTTTTAATGTGAGGTAGTCGCGCTGGATTCTATTGGAGCTGACTGGAACAAGCTAAACTCCGGTCTTTGTTTCTCATGCCATTATGGAAGAGAGAATAGTAGCCGAAGATATGTGTATGAAAGGATATGGAGGCCTTAGGGAAGAAGAGAGAGTTTTCTTCCCGAGAGGTAGAGGCCACCGTTGTCATATGATTTCCTTAAATGTTGATAATTTTCTTCTTTGGTTCTTGCTTGTACTCATCTAGTGAAGTAAAGGCTCACTCATGGGCTCGAACTTGATGAAAACCTTCGATTGCTTCGTCGCGTATGCGAGTAGGTGAAAACCCAAGTTAAATTCGTAACAGAAAGTCCTTCCTTGCATGATCTTCACTCCGGAGGTTGTAGAAACTTCGTTTGACGTCCGATTTCAGTGGTTGACCCCAACTATCAAATAGAACATACCTGCCTTTCATATATTAGAGAAAAGTTAGGATCTAGAGATTATTTTTCCGGTGATAAGTCCATGTGAATTTGAACTCGGAAATATATTGTTTTCGACAACAATACATTCCAGTGTTTTAATGATATCTCTTGGATCGTATTTTGAAACATCATGCCCTTTTAACACGTGGTAGGAGAGACGCAGACGGATATTTTCCGTCAAGGGCGTGTTGTTGAATTATCTACCCATTTGTCCCAGTTTGTCGAGTTATGTGGCTAAAGTATGAGTCGCGTCTGAGTATAGTGGAAACCATAGACTCCTCTTCAAACCGATTGCAAACCCTAGTTGGTCTCTTGCATGCATTTATTGTTAAGGGGTAATTCGAATGCTTCTTCTACTTGATATAGTTCTGGTGCGTGCATAAAACCCTAAAATATCTTGTAGGGATGAAACTATCAAGATTTGAATCATCATATCGTCAGTCAGGATCCGGGACATAGTTGCAATTGCTGAATACAGAGAATATACTGACGGAGGAGAATTCGACGAGACTGAAGAGAGATGCGATATTTCTCGAGTCACGGATAATTCCCTTTCACGAGTTTGAAGGCCGATCTCTAGTCTCCTAATCCGCAAGTGATAACATGCAATGTAGGTTTGAGGAGTTGAATGGTATTGATGTATCCCGATCTTTAGAGACTCATGCGTTGATTGTTTCTAAATCTCTTATCTAAAAACTAGATGTCTGGGTCACCTCCTGTTAATCACACAGATGTATGATGCATGGTTCTTTGTCAGTCCCTAGTTTCTTGCATTAATAGGGATTCTCATTTACTGGAGATGTTTATTCGTCCAGGAAAGACTTCTGTGTTGCTCAAGATTGAGTCTTCATGGATGAGACAAAGTCGTTATTTAGTCTCTGCTAGATGTCTTGATAAGGACTCATGCGAATATCCGTTACAAATTTTCTGCTGAGATCTATTCTTCTAGGAGATGGTCAATCGGACTTGAAAGCAGTAGATACCTTCTGGGACAGGGGAGATGTATCTTATCCTTCAGTCATCACGTCCGACTCTGACACATGGGGCAGCTTGTTAAGCCGGTTTTTCGATAAGAGAAGATTTCACTTAGGGGACCGCTAGTAGGCGCCTGGATGAGTAGCGTGTGTCCTGGAGCAATAGTCTCGGATCCTTCCTTGTATACTTCAGTGATAGTAGTTGGTTTCAGCTGTATGTCAAGTTGAAGTTTTATCTGAATTGTTGGCCTCACGAGTATCACTTTAGATTTTTTTACCCTTGATAGATTCGGTTGCAAAGATATTCTCCTTCTCCGTCTTGAGTGAACTAAGATCCCATCGTAAAATTAAGTTGGATGGTTGTAGGTGTAGTTGAGCTAGAGGCTCGCTGAAACTTGGTTGTAATTGCTAGGGCTAGTTCCTCCTATTTCTGATAGAACAGATATTCAGATAGCATATCGACCAACGATTTTGAACCTTTGGATAAGTATGATCTTTGGCCGAGCGTCATCTTGGAAACTAATCTTGTCTGATACTTTGTTGCTTTCTAGTCATGAACTTCTAGAGCAGGAAAAACAACAAGTTGTATCTTGGCCGGATATGGTAGTCCGTGAAAGTGGGCGGTGATAGACGCATTTATGTGTCTATTTTCATCTCTATTGTATATATTGTTAGTACCCATTTTTGTACTAATTTTGTTATTTTATCCCTTTGTAGGTGTTTTTGGAGAAATAGGCTTTTACGGCAAAATTGGCTCGAAAAGTTGCTAAAGGCTCCTGGGAGGACACTTGCTATTCGGACTCTCATTTTGGATAAGGGGTAACCCATTTCCAAGCAGCTGCTAAGCACAGACCGGCACTGGATAGGGGGAGGTCACATTTCTTCTCAAATTTTCAAAACAAAAAAATGGCGGGAAAAACTTTTACAGAAAACAGAATTTTCTGTTTGGATTTTGGATGATTTTTAAGAAGATTCAAGGGCTGATTTTCGTTGGATTAACCCTGTTAAGGATAAACAAGTATGGTATGAGCTGTAGAATCGATTAAACAGGGATAGAAATCCGTGTTGGAGCAAAACAGGGAGAATTCACAATTTGAGTTATTTTCGGTTTACAAAAGAATTTGTGAAGAGTTTACGGCAAGATTGGAGTGTATGGAGTCCTTATTCAGTCCTGGGAGAGTTTAAGAGAGTTTGGAAACCAAGTTGACGCGTAAAAAGAAGATCAAAATCCCGTAACGTGCTGTGAAGAAAAAAACGAAAATATTTGGATTAACTCGAGTGATTTTGGGGTTTGGTGGATATATATAGGTTGATTCGAGTCATATTGACAAGCAACAAAGTTTAGGGGAAAGTTTAGAGCCTTAGAGAAGCGTAAAAAAATCAACTGGAGTCGATACAGAAACTTTTCTGCTGCTGCAAAGAAGAAGAACACGAAGAACATTAGACCCTCAGAGACAGTTGCAGAAGCAGACTTATTTTCAGTGACAACGAGATACGATCGCATATTCCTGCAGTCACCGAAGCCTTTCAGCAACAATTCCGACTTCTGATTTAGACCTTCAGCAACTGCAGAATCCGCTGTTTTAACACTTTTCTCCCTTTTAATCAACTTTTGAGCCATAAACATGTATTTTGAGATTATGATTAATATGAGGAGCTAAACCCCTTAGCCGAGGCGACGGAGGAAGCCATTGTTCCATGAAAAGTGGTATAGTTCTATTTTAATTATTTATTGCAATTATTTTACCTGATTTTTTTGCATAGAACTTAAAAGAAAAATTGGTTTTTATTGAGTAGTTGTGAAGTGTTTTGATGGGACATGCTTGGTTTTAATACTTTTGATGTTTCATTCTTCGTGCTTACAATTATTACTTCAAAAATCTATTAAAGGCAAATACTAGAATCACTTTAAAGAAGAATATTGCATGAATATTGATTAGAGTTTATCACTTAATTGGTCAATGGTGGAATCCAGAGTCTCGGTATTTTCTTATTATTGTCAAAACAATTTTATTTAATTTTCAAAAATCCTTCACAAGTTCGAGCAACGAACCTTTTTACCACTACAACTATAAAAGACATCAGGCGGCTCTGCAACGTTTTGATTAGGTCACGAATTTTATGGAGCCTTTCCATGTTTTCGCTAAGTTTAAACTGTAGAAGACGAAAAGAAAAATCTGACGGAAAAAGAACTAGGTCAATCAGATACAAAATGAAAGAGTTATAAGTAAAATAGTAAAGTGAAGTAAACTTCCAGAGTGCCCTGTGATCAGGATGAGGGCCCTCGACCTAAACGAATTTTGGAGCAAATATTCGTCAGAATCTCCGAGTTCAGAGCATCATCTAGTCCTTGAGTTTCTTGAGAGTGATAAGGTCGACTGGATGGTTGCTCCTTTGCTCTTCCATGTTCATAACGAGCTATATCTTCTCTGGTGAGGTCGATAGCAGACATGTCAGATCCTGTCCGTAATATTCTTAGAAATTTTAGTACTCCTTCTTTAGGAAACGTGTACTTGATCTAGATTTGTTGGATCTATCCATACTGGTAACTCTAAAGGAGTTTTAAGATAAGTCTGGATATATATCGATATGAGATTTTGCAAGATTCTTTTGAGTCCCCAGGATCTCGCCTTGGTCCTTACCCAACGTTTTCAAGGGTTAGTAGTATATTTTCATTAAAATAGGTTATGGGAAGTTTTGTTATGCAAGGAGAGATTCAGGTGATCCAGAACGTCATTAACCTATTCACTAAGGTCAAAAAATAGTCTGAGAGGGAAAATGCTGGTAGGGATATCTCTCTCGACCAAGTCTGTAATGGATTTACAGAGCTGAATCAATGGAACGTTTTTATGTTTGGATTGGTGGAATCGGCTTCTTTCCTAATGGTGACCATGATTAATATCAGAAACTGAGTGGACAACCTCCCACTGTGGTCGCCAAAATGTAGTTATCTAAAATCGGTGAGAGGTTAAAAGTGAGATTCTAGGGTTTTGAAAGTAAGTTAGGGGAGGTTGAGCACGAACAGTATTCGCCTAAACCACGCAAAGTGGCCATTCAAAGGATGCTTCAGTCATAGGGAAGAGGCTTAGGGATGGTATTAGGGAGGGAAGCAAATGAAGAGAGAGATCAGAGAATTCTAGGGTTTGAAGAAGAATTGCTCTGAGAGTTTATGAGAAAGTTATGTGTTAGCTTGGAGAAATAGATGACCTATTTATAGCTGAATTATCTAATCTCAGGTCGGTGAATATAAGAATTACTTGTCGTACTGTGCGGAGCAATTCTCCCGTCTCTTCAGGAATAGATAGATAAACTAGATTAAGATTATCTCATTATTCCACCGCCTTTACTCTCTTCTGCAGTGAGAAATAGACAGGTTATTTCTCACATGTGTCGTAGACCGCCAGACCAAAACCCTAATTGATATCCCTCCATTTGTGTGAAGCTGAGTCAGCCTTTGTGATGATGTGTAGAGAGAGAAAAATATTCTCTTTTAGCCGAGTTGGCCAAGACAGAGATATATTTTCTGATTTGTGAGAATAACTAGGATGAGTTACGTGAAAAGGCATGGAATGCCTCAGAAATCGTGTGTAGAGTGTCATAGGAGCTGAGGTTGAGATCCCTCTCTCCATGGCCGGTAAAATATGTCACGTGGAGACCGCATTATTGCTTGTGGGTCCCTTTGTTAAGCATGTGGAGCTCAAGAGAAGTTATCCACGTTTTTGGATAGACAAGTACAGTTCAGGCCCAATTTACTAGCCGTGAGTGTGTTTGAGACGCTGAGAAATAGGCTTGATCCCTAGGTGAGGCGTGTGCCTTAGTTTTATACGTGTTTAAAACTCTTCAGACGAGATGGCTCAGTTCGGATGAGGGCACCTGAGGTTTAGCTGACGCGACTGAGGCTGTCAGAGATTTGGCCGATGGGTTTGAGGCCGTCAGAGATTTGGCCGACGGGTTTAAGGCCGTCAGAGATTTAGCTGACGGGTTTGAGGCTATCTTATATTTAGCTGACAGGTTTAAGACCGTCTGATATTTGGCCAACGGGATGGAGTCTGTTCAAGACTTTCCAACACGATGTAATCTTTCTGAAGTCAGCTGAGACATGTTTGAGAGAGAAAAGAATGCTTGCACGCCTAACAATGTCTCTGCGAGACTTCGACTCACTTATCTTTGACTAGCGTATCTTGCAGAGATATGCTAGGAATCAATTGTGTCCATATTTATGGAGCCGACATGACCAGTGTATCTCGGAAGGATGTTGTAGGAGTCTGTCGAAAGGGCCAAAGGAAGAACAACAAGTGTATCTCGCGGGGATGTCCTAGGAATTATTCGGAAGCCTCGGTAACTCGAGTCAGAGCCTAGAGTAGACATGACTAGTGTATCTCGCGATGATGTACTAGGAATCAATCCTTGATCTCAAATAGGATGAGTCGTGCTTACAGGAGACATGTATGTCTCCGCTCTGGGTCATAATTCCGCCGGGGACGTTTTTACACATGTACAGAGCCTACATGACCAGCAGTATCTCGTTGAGGATGTATACTAGGAATCATGGCATCACAATCAGCTGCGTCTCGTGAAGACATACTGGAATTGTGGTTGTTCTGGTTCATAAGTCTGTCGGGGACGTTTTACGCTCTACATAACTGTTGGAAATATATGTTTTGAAAAAAAAAATGTATTTACATTTATTATTTCTATTAAATTATCTTTAATAGTCTTAATGATCTTCTTAAAAGAAATTTATGTTTTGTTATAAATTCCTTACCGTTTCATATTAGAATAGTAAATGATTTTTATTAAATCATATTAATGTTTTCATTAAACTTGTTTTAAGATCTTTTGGCTATAAAATAGATTTTGGTTGGAAAAACAATTAAAAGAGTTTTCATTTTAATATTTTTGGAGTTTTAAAAGAAAAATAAGAATTTTTTGAGAGAAAGAAAACTAGTGTGTGGTCATCACTTATTTTCTAGAAATTTGATTCTGAGCAAGAATAGAAGTGTACAAGTATCACATACTCTCAAAGTGCAAGAGTGACTGTGAGAGAGATTTTACTCGGCTGTTTTATCCCGGGGACGACGCGACATGGAAGAACTGTTTGCACAAATTTGGGCAGAGCCGCGAAACGTCTTAGAGAGAGCGACCTGGTCGTGACTCATCCATAACATTTTTTGTTTGGTTTTTCTTTGTGATTGTTTTGCAGGTGGATTTCGGCAATTTTTTCAACAATTTTAAGACGTTTTATTCTGCCTTAGTGATCAAAAGAAAAAACGATTGCTGAAACACGATCAGTATCATTTTTTTATTTCTATGTATTAAATTATTGATGGTTCAATTCTTATTAGCGATTTAACATGATGGTTAGAATTTTTAGGTTACTTGGTAACTAAAATTGAACTTTGATGCCTGATCATAATAGACTGTAGTTGTAACACGTTATAGAGTTTTCTTCTGATCTCTTGAACGAAAATGAATTTGGTCTTGAAAATTTTACCGTATATATTAGACATTATGAGGATCATCTAGGTAAAATTTCATAATTTTTGGAGTCCGAAAAGTATTTTTAAAGTATTTTACAAAACTTCAGAACGTTGCTGAAAATTTCTGACGAGTAGAAATTTAGTTCTCATTATTTTCGGTTTTCTTATCTCTGTGTTGTTATTTTGGATTCGTGTATAACATGAAACTTGTAGATCATGAACTTATCTTCAAAACCCATTTTGAAATTTTTAGTTTGGATTTTTGGTTTGAGAGATGCTATGATTTTAAAATCGATGTGTATGTATGTCCAAAATATGAGTTGTGATACTTGAGTTTAGAGCTTAGAGTTGTAAGAACTTACAATAAAAATCATGTTTTGATTTTAGTACTTTACCCTTGTTTTGGTAATGAAAAGATAAGATCATTATTAGAAATCAAACTAGTGCACGCCATATGTTCGATAATATGCTTAGTAGAAAGTTATAATCTATGAAGTTATAACTATAAAACCTTATCTTTATTTGATACTTGGAGTACTAATTTTTATTTGATTTTTAAGTAATTATATAAGTGCATATCTTACTTATTTTGGGTTACATATGCTCACATTTAAATGATTGTGACAGGTGATAATTTCACTTACTTGAGCAAGTTTTTGTTTCCCAATGAAAATAAAAATTGCGAGTAAATACTGGAGATTAATCGATGTATGGAGCAACGGTTTGCTGATTTATTTGTTGGTGTGGAAAGAGTGGACAATGGTGTATGTCCAATTGATCTTTCAAAGCAAATGAGGTATGTTTGATGAACTATTTGTAGTTATTGTGGTGATCAAATAATTGCATTCTAGATTGAAATAAATTGATTGTTCAATCTTAGAATGAGTTGTATGGAAACCATATATTGAGAATTATTGTTTATGACAATATATGTGTGATTCATACAAGTTTGGAACTTATGACATAGAATTTGACACCAAACCAAAACCGAAAGAATAAGAAACCTAGTCAAAAAAAATATGAATACCAACTCTCACCAAGAAATGAACATAATTTTAATTATGAAGTTATATGTTTGCATTACACGACATTGCAAGAATATCAAATATTGTTAACAATGCTTTTCAAGCTAAGTTAATGTGAATTGTGGATACGGTGAGAGGTGATATATATTGGTGTTTTACACCATATTTATTTTGATAGGTTATGGTTCAAAAGTTGAACCGAATCGTTTGAAAGAAAGTGGTGTTGAGTTATACTCACATCTCTAGGATTCTTGGTATTGGTATGGTCTCAAAATTTTGCTTCGGGTAGAACTATCTTGTTAAAGATGTTCATACCACCAAAATGAGAAAGAATCTAGTTTCCGCTTATCTTGTTTTTAACAAGATTAAGATTAAATTTTTTGTTGAACATGATCATTGCACTACTACAATAGAAATGTTATCAATGGAATTGAACCAAATATTGTATTATTGATATGATATGACCGAAGCTTTAAACGTTTGAAATATGTGATTTCATCTTGCTTCCATGAATAATTTGAATTAGTGATGAGTATGGTCATTTTTGTTTTCCTCAAAACTTTCTAAGAATTTTTTTAAGTAACGTGTATCTAATTTTACCCAACTCACCAAAATATGTAAACTCCCAACCTTACTAGTTTGCAAAAGCATCAAAATAAAATATTTGAGAATTTTATAAGATATTTTTGCTGTTTCACGTAGTCTAACTTGGTGACTAAAACTGATCTTTTCAGTAGTGAATTATGCAATGTTGTCCTCATGAAAAATGTTTTTTTGTTCGTCCTCTATATTGTGCCAAAAGGATTTTGAAATTGGATCATTACTTTATTAGTTATGAGAAAGAATGCATGGTGCATCGGATATGAATTTAGAGAAATTATTTGCGCTTAAAAATTATTTCTAATTTTTTGTATGAATGAGGAAACTTTCTAGTTTTTGAATTGGTATTAAACACCGAAATCCGACGTCTAACGAAGTCTATAGAAAATTTTGAATGAACGTGGGTAGAAATGCAATTTGCATAAGTAACTTCTCAATTTTAGATATTTTGGTGTTGATTTGAAATTTCCTTTTGAATCGAGAAATAGTGGGGGTTCTTTACCCTATGTATGTTTGAACACAAAACTAAGATTAAAGAGCTAGATAGAAATAGAGATCACAAGATAATTAAGAATGGATGTGTAAGTAGTAAGACTAAAAAGAATTCTGGACATAATTATTACCTTGTTGAGATACTTAGCTACTCATAATTTTAATCTTTGGAAAAAGGTTCTAAGAACCAAATGTTTTAGTTTGACAAATAGAGAAGGGGTAATTAATTTTAATACTTGCTTTCATGTCGTTGGATTTACATTTTTTGATTGGTGATATTGTTTCTACGATGCGTGATTTGTTGTATATCATATGTAGAAAAATAAATTAAATGAGTTAAATGTTGAATCTATGTAAACCAAGCATGAAAAACTTTGTAGTTCCCATAAAAAACAGAATGCATATAAGTTTGATTAGTCAACACATATTTTGAAACAATCTCTTAAACAATTGAATGAGAAATTTGATTACTTCTTCAAATAGTTTCAAAATTGATTAGGGTGACAAACACAAGAGATTGTATGTTATATATGCAAAAAAAAAAAAAAAAAAAAAAAAAATTTTTTAATTTTTATTTTTAAAAAAATTTTTTTGGTGAAAAAAAAAAAATTTTTTTTTTTATATTTAAAAAAAAAAAAAAAAAAAAAAAAAAACTCGTTGAATTTGTGTTATAACTCACATGTTGTTCATGAAACCAAAGACATGTTTATTTTACTATTTGACATGAAAGACTTGAGTGAAGATAGTGTACATGCTTGAATTGAATTTGTTCTTCTTTTGAATATATTCAATAGAATGAAAAGAAATAGAAATATTTATAGTCAAACTGTAAACTAGTTTTCACACATTTGATTTAGTACCAATGTTTTTGAGATTATGTGTGATTGCACTAGACATGAGTATGGTAGCTTGGTATGTTTCTTTGCTACGTGATTAACTATATACATATATTTTTTGTAGTGGGGGTGCAATATATTGCTTCCATAGTGGGAGTTTTATATTCAGATTTACCAATCCTAGTATGGAAAATTGGTAAAATTTTGAGAAGGTTATGGGGTGTTTCAAATGCATCTTGCACCTAGAAATACATTATCTAAATGTTTACCGAAATCCTTTATGGATATTGTGAAACTGATTGGAAATACTTTCAGATGAATCCTCTACGGGATAGAGCGATTCAATCCTCTATTAGAAAGATGAAGAATAGACATATTAATCCAATGCGATAGTACCGCTGCTATTGCAAGAGTTGAGAACCGTTAATTACAATGGTAAAGTCGACGTATATGGTGATAGAAAGGCATTTTTGATGCTATGAGAATGGATTATATATGGTCTGGAATTTTTTTTATCGTTGATCCTTTGACGAAAGGATTAATAAGAAGGTGTGAATACATCTTATGGGATGATGTTGATGCCCATTGAGAATTGAGTCATTTGTGATGGATACCCACCTAGAAATAGGTTCAAAGGGAATAACGATTCACAAATGATATGAACATAGTTGTTCGTTATGGACACCCAACCTATAACTCAAGATTCCAGAAGTAGGTTCAAAAGGTAATCCCTACCTATGAATGGAGATCACAAAATGTAGGTTCAAATGGGGCTAAGTCATAGATAATATATGTAAACACAGAATCATGCTTTAGATAATTCATCCCATGGCATGATATCCTGAAGCGAGTAAAGGTTGAGTTTTTGTTTCTAAAACTCTTAATGATGTTTATACCTCTATTTAGAGTGGGGTACTTAGATACAAGAGTACTCTTGATAAACTCACCTATATGGATGTGAAAGTGTGGCCGCTTTCTATGAGAATATGGGCAGTTCTCTAGATCATTCATTAAACCGGGATTCAAGCACAAGGCCGTAATGTGCTGGCTTAAGACTTTACACTAGTATAGTTGTGTGTGTGTTATACAATCTTTTTATCTCCTAGAGTTCAAAGACTTGTGTTCACTCTATGGTCAGATTTTTCGAAAGTCTAACACTATGTAAAGGTTCAAAATCGAAAGATACCTTTACTTATGCACATCACTATATAGATCTTGCTCAATGTTTTAAAAATATAAGTGGGGGATTGTTGGAAATATATGTTTTTAAACAAAAAAAAATGTATTTACATTTATTATTTCTATTAAATTGTCTTTAATAGTCTTAATGATCTTCTTAAAAGAAATTTATGTTTTGTTATAAATTCCTTACCGTTTCATATTAGAATAGTAAATGATTTTTATTAAATCATATTAATGTTTTCATTAAACTTGTTTTAAGATCTTTTGGCTATAAAATAGATTTTAGTTGGAAAAACAATTAAGAAAGTTTTCATTTTAATGTTTTTGGAGTTTTAAAAGAAAAATAAGAATTTTTTGAGAGAAAGAAAACTAGTGTGTGGTCATCACTTGTTTTCTAGAAATTTGATTCTGAGCAAGAATAGAAGTGTACAAGTATCACATACTCTCAAAGTGCAAGAGTGATTATGAGAGAGATTTTACTCGGCTGTTTTATCCCGGGGACGACGCGACATGGAAGAACTGTTTGCACAAATTTGGGCAGAGCCGCGAAACGTCTTAGAGAGAGCGACCTGGTCGTGACTCAGCCATAACATTTTTTGTTTGGTTTTTCTTTGTGATTGTTTTACATGTGGATTTCGGCAATTGTTTCAACAATAACTTACGTGATCACCAGTATCTGCCTTGAGAACCAAGGTCTCAATCTCTCCCATGAGAGTTGACTTTTGTCTATGGTCTTGAAATAACGCTTTTTCCCTTTATCCAAATTTCACCATCTACAAAATCATACGCTCTTTATTTCTAAATAATAGACTGGTGTTAAATTATACATGAAACCAACATATTATTTTGGAATGGAGGGACTAATAAAATCAACATATCATCAAATTTTTGAGTCAATGTATCGCGATACTAAAATCAACAATTACATCATGATACCATCATAATACACAAAGCGAACATAGTGAAGGCTTATTTATTTAACACATTTCATTTTGTCCAGTGTTGGAAGTATATATACGAGCAGCATAAGCAACAAAAGCCACCAAGATAGTCAGTATTAGTACAATTTTGACCCTACTTGCACCGCTATTTGCTTTCGGTTCGTCGGTTGTTGCCTGCAAAACTTTTAGGACAGATGCATCTTCTTCCGATTGATTACTAGTCTTGTTGTCTTCAAAGCCAGTACTTGAGTATATCCTACCCAATAAAGTACCTTCTTCTTCACTGAATTTATCCCGCAACGATGTCGTCCGAGCAGTTGGATGAGCTTCTTCCTGTGCTCGCTTATTAATTGGTGTTATATCTTGTCTTATGACATTTTTGGTGATCGTCTTGGGCAGTTTAACATAAAGGACTCCATTGACGAACTTCGCTTGAATTGCTTGAACGAAAATATTCCTGGGGATCCGGAAATCCATGGCGAAACGACTCCAGTTGTTCTCGACGAGGGGTCGTTCTCCAGTGATCCTCATGTTACCGGGTTTGCTAAACTGAATTCTTAGTTGTTCCTTTTTGAATTCTACTTGCAGTAGTAATAATATTAGTATATGCTTTTCTATAAACCTTTTAACACAATTCATCTATTAGTCCATGGTGACCTGAAATTCTAAAATCTCAAAATAGGCTGTCATTCTCACATACAAGCCGTTGCAAGATATGAGATGTTAGATTTAGGTAAGGCCCAACTTTTAACTGATGGAGTTAGAAACCATTTCTCATGAGTATAGCTTAGAAATCAATGACACAATGCGCACCAAGCGGCCACTAGTAAACAAATGACGTATTTTCTATTATTTTACCATAAAACTAATTAACCTATGGGTTATTCCATATTATTCATATGATATTCCTCAAAGAGGTATTAGCTATACATATGCCTTGGCTACAATGCATGTTCTTGATTTCGAAAGCCCAAATTGTGTCATGCTTGAGCTTGTGTAGACTCGTGAGCAGAACTTAATGGCAAAATGAAAAATGGGATAATCAGTTTACATGTCTTGGCAAAACTGTCAGAAAAATAATAATTAAAAAAAATAATTTTGCTTGTCAAGAGAAAAATGCACAAATTAGGATGTGCATGTGTAGGCAGTTATGCTTAGAAAGGTTATAAAAACTGGGCCATAATACGTTACTACATTTGGGTTCATTGCACAGCAACAAAGGTGCATTACCACATTTCCAGTAAATATGCATTCTGTTTTTCCGAGAGAAAAAACAAGAGAAGAAGAAATGTATATGTACCATGAAGGTGAAGTTCAAGAGTATTATCTTCTTCCTTGACCCAATGTGCTACTGGGTAGAAGTCTTCGAATGAACGCCCCGTCATTGTCGATCCAGATGCTGGAGTATCCATCTGTATATCGGAAATGTTTCTTAATTTTCTTTTGAGAAATGAGGAGGAGATTCTGATTTTCTTTTTATGACAGTCGATCCTAGTTTGTAAGTGGAAGAGTTTTATGTGGTCTTTATAGAGAAAAACATTATGCACAATGTGGGGTACAAGCCAAGCAATTGCAATAGTTGTCTTGCAATGACAAGTATACCTTTTTCGCCTATTTGGGCTTGAGTTGGTTTAGTTCTCTAGGTTATCCCTTGTTATGCAATAGGATCACCTCTTGCATGAGATTAACTCAATTTCAGGGCAATCATTTTGATGCTACTTCTGCATACAGCTTTGAGCAACGTACTTTGATTGGATTTTTTTTTGATCGGTAAAGAATTTGGTAAAAAAAAAATTAGTAAAAAATTAAGGAGTTTATATGAACCAGAATACTTTTATCTGGCTTTGTAAAATTGTTTACACAACAACAAAAACTATCTTGGAAAACCGAGGAATCCTAATAAACTCTTACAATTATTACAGGAAAATAAATAAATTAAAACAACAGAAAAAGCAAATTACAAAAGGGATTCCCACTTTAGCATATGTCTAAATAGTTGGACCTCTAGCTAGGAAAATGACTAGAACAAGATCGAATTCTCGATTCCGTACCATGTAGGGTTATTCATGAAAGTGAATCCCAAATCATATCCATATCCAATGAAGGCATTCTACTCAACGGAACACCAGTATCTACATCTGAGTATAACAACTTATTATGTTCATTATTTGCAACAATAATTTTCTTGTTGCTATTAGTACTACTACTATTTCCAACTATCACTTCTTCTGTACTTGATGATGATTCAACACCCCATTGATCTTTTCTCAATGGTAACAATCTTGATTGGTTCGAAGATTGCAAGTTCATCAACTTCTCGCCTGTTTGTTGTTTTTTCGGTGGTGGCGATGTGTCAATGACTGGTTTCTTCTCAACACCTCCACAAATTGCTTGTAACTTAGCTTCTAAAAGTAAAAATGTATGTCTTGTTTTCGAAGAATTTACGTTAAGTTGATGTTTCAGATCCGGAAAGTTCAGTTGCGCGTATTCTCCTCTTAGTTTATAAGCAGCAGTATCGTAAGCAAATGCGGCCTCTTCAGCTGTATCGAATGTTCCTAACCAAACTCTAGTACGGTTTCTGGGTAGTCTAATTTCAGCTACCCATTTTCCCCAATGCCTTTGTCTTACACCTCTAAAGAGCTTTGCTTGTGTTGATGAATACACAGACGTACTGACCGGTCGTTGTTGGTTATTGTCAAGCGTTAATCTTTTACCGGTGCACTTCATTTGCTGCGTTTTTGTTGCACTTAGCCAATACTCGCTACGATTACTAGCACTCTTGGAATTACTCATAGAATTTTGATTGTTGTTGTGCACTACACTATATTCCGTTCCAGGTTGCTGCTGTGGAAGTTGGTGATTACGAGTTTCATCTAGTGTTGGTCTCATTTGCTCGACATAATTAGTAGATTTTGGTTGTTGCAAAAACAAATTCAAATTCGGAAGGTTCGAATCTTTTGAAGCAGAAGACGAACTAGAAGGAGAATGTTGCGAAACAAATGTCTGGCTAAGTTCAGCCGGAAACATCTGCAAGAAGTTAACAGGAAAACATTTCTGTTTGACATCGCCAGAAGACTCATCTCTTGATGAGTGCAAGGACATAATTGGACGAAATAATCCCGTGGTGAATTCTGCATTGTTACCGAAAGCTGCATCATTATTAGTGACTGCCGAGGAACCGGAATCTGAATCCGATTGCATATGCCGCTCCCTTGATTCGTCTCCACCGCCACTGTTACCACGGAGACTACTAGTGGCTGCGGTTTCTGCAATCGCATTCCACAACATCGGGTTAGTGAAAAATCGAGTATCTTTAGGTATGTATAGATTTAACATGTTTTGAAACTGAGAATGATGATCTTCCATATATACCTAGAGTTGAATGAATCTATGGGAGAATTTAAAAAAAATTTAGCTATAGAAAAATGAAATGAAATGAAGAAGTATACAGAGAAGAATGAAACCAACAGTAGTATAAATATATAGGGGTGATTAAGGACACTAATCTGACAGGTAATAATGTTAATTAATAATTTATTAACCTTAAATAAAAATTTAAAGAATTCAATCAAATTTCAAAGGACCAAAATGGTGTGTTGTTACTGAAAAAGGGCATTAATCCTTGCTTCTAAGGTTCGTGCCAACCATAATAGATGTTTCTTGCTAGTTAACGAACCAATCGATCATCGACAACGCATGCTTTTTAACATATATTTAGTCTTTAATTAAGTTAATTTAGTTAAGAAGACAAAAACTGGAATAAGAATTCAGACGTTAATGGACTTTATGTGGTGTATGTTGAGGGGTCATGTGTTTTGCTTAAACACCTCACATGTATTCTAATCTAGCTTTTAATTTTGATTATAATTAGTAATTTCTTAATTTGTTCTCTTCAACTTTCTTAAATTGATGATGGTGAATCAATTTAATATAACAATTGACTTTCTGATAGGATCTTTTGATTCACATTCCCTGCTCCATTAATTTTTTTGTGTTGTGTATATGATGGTATCATGTTATGATGTTATATCAGCATGAATAAGAACATAATAACTTGTCTAAAAGAATAACAAAACTAAATTTATAGGGTAACAAATTAGATTAGAAACACTTGCATTAGTCGAGTACTAAGGCGTTGCTAATACCCCTTTGGTACGGTGTAAAGTCGTATAGGAATGGGAATGATATCAAGTTTGAAACTTGTCAGCATCTTAATCTTATTTAAAAATTCAAATTTCTTTAGTGATGGCATTAGTTTAGACATTTAACGGAAAAATTTAATAGAAGAAAACTATTGTTATGTTTTGGAATGGTAAGCTTTGGTTATTTAACATACCTATATGATGTAGTCATGCTTTTTATTGTCAAACTATATTGCAAGTCATACTTAATCTAGAAAGAAACTGCATTATTATCTATAAATGAAAGTCCAATGGTTGCGTGCAGAGATTGCTCAATTTTCTTGATGAACTCATAAAAAATTGGTGGAATATGATTTTGATTTATTTGTTTTTTTGGGAAAATTAAGAGGATTTGACAATTTGTTCCCAAAATTGAGATCCTCTATAGTATATTCCAGCAATACTAACGATAGTGGCATATCCCCAAACTAACAATGTTGTGCCAAGACTAGTCAATTTGAAGTGCATGCCGATGCCATATATGCAGCCTTTGCCCAATAGAAGCAACGAAGTCCTCGCGAAATCTGCTCTGCTCCAGCTTTGTTCCCTCCAATGATACGCACGTTGTCCTTGCTAGAATAAGAGGCCAGACAGTGAGACAGATCTATCCATATATATTTGAGGTACCAAGCACAGTGCCAAATTCAGACATCATTAACAGTCAGCCCACGATGTACTACTGACTTGATCATGTATTTAATTGTTTGCATGTTTTGAAGGAGACTTAGAATGAAATCCATAGGAGGATCTTATTTGACCACAGATACGACTCATTGTCTTTTTGACATTCCCAAAATTCTAAACATAATTGTGTTTTGAGGAAAGAACATATATTTGGAAAAAAGTCTGGAGCCACAAATGTTGGAAGAACAATATGATCATAATACATATATCTGGCTTTTCTGCAAGGAATTTGGCCTTTGAAATGGTCAGGGGACATTTCATAATACAATATACATTACAACCTAATTCCAAGAGAGCGTGCCATAAAAAGAGTAGAAACAAAGATACGAAAAGAACCCCAAATATGGGGCCAACCCAACCTTCCCAACTCCATTCAGCTGGTTCCCTTTTTAGCATTGCTTACTGTAAATGATTCTTGCTTAATCAAAGGGTAGTTTTGTTTAATGCAAAATTGCTAATAGGGGTACCGATTTTTTTTGGGGGTGTACCAATATACATATAGGACAAAAAAGCAATTGCCTTTGGGTTGGTACACCCCCAAGCAAAATGGTACCCCCTATTAACAGCCTTGGTTTAATAGATGCTTAGTTTTGTTTAAACCCCCACATGACACCATTCCGTTCCTAAGCATCCCATAAAATAAAGAATAAAAGTGCATAACCCCATAAATAAAAAATGCACAAATTTGACAGAGACATATTATCAACTTCTGATTTTGAGCCTTGCAGTACAATCAGAAATACTTACTTGTGATTCAAAAGGGTAAAAAGCATGCCAAGAAATGAACTAGGCAGCCTCTTTTGTAAACATGGTGTCCACTACAAAGCAAGGTTGCTAACAGGGGCTACCGTTTTGCTTGAGGGTATATCAATCAATAAGTCAGAGATAAAGATGTTTTGTCCTAGATGGATTTTGGTGTACCCCAAGTAAAGTTGGTGCCCCAATAGCAATGAAAGTAACTTTCTCCTTTAAACATATGAAGATATTTTGTGAACGTCATAGTGAATATTTGTGTTCACATGGCATAAGAGCTTTTTGTCCATCATAGTTAATTCCATATTTGGCAAGAGCATGTGTTCACAAATTAAGACAATCCACTAAGAGAGTGTGTTTGTGAGTCAGATTCCAAGCCCGCCCCTTGTTTTAAGTTGATTTCTTTTACTACTACTAATTAAAAGAGATGGTCAATAATAATAATTGCACTAATTTGATTAGTGGTTTTGAACTATGTTTGGTTCAAGTGGAAGCACATGATGAGATGCTAAATCTAACATTAATCCTGTACTAATTACTTACTAATCTATGATTAGAAGGGAGGGGAGCAAATAGACACTACCCCATGTTATTTACTCTTTTCATTAACTTTTCGTTTGTTTATTTTTTAGATTCTGTTTCAACTTTGTTTTTGTTCCCTAAATAAACTAATTATCAAATAAAATTCCGGCACTAGCAAACAAACAATAGATGCAGGCTTTGTTCAAGTTTAGGGAGAAAAGAATATGTATGATGATGTGTTACAACGTGTAAGATTACTTGGATCCAACTTGGCCAAACATTTTAAAGCAGAGTTCGCCAGTTTCATCCACTCCAATTAAGCACACTTTGTCATTTTTCAGATTTAATACACTTCATACTAATCATATCTCCTTAAAAATTAATCCATTTTATACGAATGGTATGGTTTGAGTTTTCTAATTCCAATTTAAATAAATTTATGACAAAACGACCAACAAACTCAAAGGTTTGTAAAATGTCGATGTTACTGTAATATCACAGAAATTGTTGTGATAATATCAATAATCTGAGTTCTATACTTCAGTGATTAACCATTTCTTCCTCATAGGTGATCATGATAGCTAACACATCATGATCACCACCTTAATCTTCTTTAAAATATTATTTCTTTGTTCCTAACAACATGATTAAGACTTAATCAAATAATTACATAATTTCTTCTATTTTCTTATACAAAAGGTTGAAATCTAGTTAACAAATTGTTTAGTGAATATAATTTCTATTGGCCATCGCCATTTTGATCTATATAAGAGAGGGCACTATATGATATGATATGATCATCAACACAACAACCCTCGTAACGGACAAACTAAAAGTACTAGAAAATATTAATCATAAGAAATTGATAGTTTTCTTAAACTCGTGATGATGGTATTAGGTGGCTGATCAATGGGGTGTCACCACCTGTCCACAGAATTATAATTGACTGCTCCAAGATAAGTTATTTTTCTTTCTCCTTTGGGAGACAAAAAAGATAATATTTCTTAAGTAGCCTCATTAATGATATTTTGATAAGTTAATTTAATTAGTAAAGAACCCTAAGCCTACATATGAAGCTTCTCCAGCCACATATAGGCTGCAGACCTAGCTGGTTTGTATATGACCGCATTAACTCATTCCCCCTTTACACATTCGCATTTCCATGGGATAAGTTAGTTTAGCTCTGAATGCCTGTCTCTCCGAATTGACTGACTGTACAATGTAGTACATATTACAAAACTATCTACAATAATTAATACGATAAAAGCAGCCGGAACAACCACAACCACTACATTAATGGTACTTTTCAAGCCGTATATAAGCACGACAAGGGTGGGGTAACTTCCTCATTGACAAACACCGGCCCTTTCAGATTTTTAAAGCTTGGTGTTTGCGGCATCTATCAATTCTTCATTCATTTTCTTAGCTATTTACCAGTTTTTCGCTTAATAGTGATGAAGGTGTGTCCATGCAAAAGAGTGTATACGCGTGCATCTTATAACAGACAAACATAATCCTAGCTAACTAAGGGCAACATCTATTTATTTACCCGAACTTAAGAGCGGACCAAAAGAGATTCACTAATGATGAGAAAGCGAGTTAGCCAGAGGTTGATCATTGACGACATGGCCAGGACTGGTCAAACCCATGCGCAGGTTCTGTGATGCTGCTAGTCACCAGAATTAAAGGCATGAGATATTGTTCTTGAGCATGCATGCATGAATATCTTCTTCTTCTTTTTTATTTTTGTAAATTAAGTGATTTGCACGTCTATGTTACCGCCACCACCCTACTTCAATTCGTGTTTCTACCGACAAGAAGATAAAAAGAAGAAGAATAAGTTGTAAACCTTCGTATTATCAGCATTTTATTATCTTATCATCCAGAGTGTGCTTAACCACTGAAACTTGGTTATCTACCAGAATTAAAAGATACTTAATACACAACTTTAGTTTTCTCTTATCGTCCAGTCTGTTCAGAGATTATGGGGTTATCTTGCAGTTGGATTGATTATGTTTATCCGTACTAATTAAGAATCATGACCATTTAATGAAACATTTGTTAACTAATGAAGCATTAATTTGTTCAGCGCGTTTTTATCATCAACCTATCGTGCATGCCTGAATCTAGTTTAACGCGACTGAGTCTAGTTTAACGCGAATAACAGTGAACATCATTCGCATCAGTGTTGGTAATGTGCAAAGTGAGTAGGTGCAAGGCCGTAGACGGCACGGGCCCCGAAAATTAATTAGAGTAGCATTCCAAATTCGAAACACAGTCTCTACGCTTAAACACCCAAGGCATTGGAGTACTATTCAGGTGGACCATTCAGGTGGAGAGTCCATCCCATCGTAGAATTAGCACACAGATACATCGTGCAAAAGAGGAAGAACTAAGACTATCTAACACTGGCTTATGCTAGCCATCTTCATTAGCACGAAATTTTTTGGAGGTCAAGGATGATGAGATTTTATGCTCGCTATTTTCAATCGCACGTGTTTTTTTCGGGGTGAAGAATGATGAGGTTTAAGAAAGGACATTTGTTGTGGAGATTTGCCAGCAGCTAAATATCCAAGTGATGCAAGTCAAGAGACTGCATAGTATGGAGAGTTGAAACTTATTCAGCTTGACGTTCATTCTCAGTTTTCCTAACCCTTTAGGATAATGAAACTACTCCATGGTATTCCCAGATAAACCAAGGTTTTACAAAGAACGATGTTTTGGGGACTACCCCAAAACAGTGGGGGACTACTCTATTATATGAATGCCCAACCCAAATTTTAAGGGGTGTCCTAAAAGATTAGGGAAGACTAATCTGCCATTGTCCTAATTAAGGTTATAACTAATCCTAATAACCCACTAATTTAACCACTACCCACTAATCTAACCCCCTAAATTAAAACATAAAATCAGTTTTAAAACCCTTTTTCTTTTCTTCTTCATCTTCTTCTTCTTCTCCTCTTCTTCTTATACATCGTCGATTCGAAAAAAATTCATCGTCGATTAATCAATCTTTATAAACAATGCGTTCTAAGCAGACACCTAGAATTCCCGGATTGAGTCCGGGTCTGGCTAACATAGCGAATCTCCCAAATCAATTTGAAGTTGATAAACAACTTCAAGCAAAGTTGGGAGACGAAGTGAAGCATCCAACATCAACCAAGGAGTCTGATCCTATCAAAATGAAAATCCGCAGGTAATTTACTTCATACCCATTCCTTTGAATCGTTTTTGGTTGAAGAAATCGATTAGAAATCATCAAAAACCATTGAAAATGGTCGTTACAGTAGAGATTTCGGCTAGGAGAAAATTTTAAACCCTAGAATTTGGTAACCGAACTTTCAATATGAAGAACAGTTCGGCCAATTAGGAATTTTTAGGTAACCGAACTATGAAGTTCGGTAACTCGCAATTTTTTTAGGTAACCGAACTCCTTCTTTATATGAAAACTTTGAGTTCGGTTACCTCGATAAATTTATATAGGTAACCGAACTTTGATAAAATATAGTTCGGTTACCTCGCACTTTCTATGTGGTAACCGAACTTTGATCTGTCACATACAAACTTGTAGTTCGGTTACCTCGCAACTTATACCAGATAACCGAACTTTAGTCTGTTAACATTTTGTGTTTCATGTAATCCCATGTTCAATTTTATTTGATAAGACAATATTCTGTTTAGCTAATAATGTGGTTTTCATTCATTAGGAACAAAGGGGAAAAATCTAATCCCCACCTAGCCGAAGATTTGAGAACTCCAACCCCTCGCGGTAGGATACATCCGGATTTCCGAAACCGTGGTACTAAAAATGCAAAACATGGAGGGGGATCATTACAGGAAGTCAATCAAGAGGTGATGGAGAATACAATTGATAATGTTATTGAAGAAGAGAATGATGATGAAAAAGAGCAAGGAAATGAAGGCCAAGGAAATGAAGAGAACACGTTGAAAATGTAGAGGAAGAAGAACAAGGACAGGGCAAAGAAGGAGAAGGACAAGAGGAAGAGAAGGATGAGGAAGAAGAGGGAGATGATGAAGAGGAAGAAGAGGATGAAGAGGAGGAAGAGGATGAAGTGGAGGAAGAGGAAGAAGAGCAAGAAATAGTTCCTGTTAAAGAGAAAAAGAAGCGGAAGCCGCCTTGTGATAGATACTCACACATTCCCCCTGATAATTTGTGTTTGCCACCAGTGAACCCAACTTATGGTACTCCAAATGATGGAGGGGCCACATTGTTTGGCTACAAACACTCATGGGATGCGAAGATCTATGCGACAAAGGTATTCATTAAGTTCATTCTTAACTAATAAAACGTTTTTTTTTTTGGGACATGTTTCGTCAAGTATTAATAGTGTTATGTTATTTTCGTAGGATCATAATGATGCCGTTCGTCTTATTCGTCGTCAAAAGGCGTCCAAATGGGATCTTTCTTTGGAGTGTGACGATTTTCAAGCAAAGGTGAAACAGTGTGTGTTATGGAGAGCTATTGAGTATGCACATGTGGATTTTGACGTTGTTGCCGTATCCGCATTTCTCGAGAGGTATTATCCCGAGACATATACAATGCATCTTCCATTTGGCGAGATGGGAATTACTCCCGATGATTGCTCGAGAATAACCGGCTTACCAGTGGAAGGTAAATGTCTTCGAGAAGGCTACAACCCCTTGATGCATTATGAAGCTCTTGAAGAATTGGCTCTAAAATGTCTAGGATGGGATGCAAGAAAGGCTCAATGTGAGTTTAGACGTTCTGTGAAGTCCCCTAAACGGGGCGATGAGTATAATCCAAGAGAGGTAAATGGAGCCTTCAAGAAGAAGGTGAAGAAATTCAAGTTGGTAAAGTTGAAGGAAGCATTTGGAGGGACAAGAAAGAAGGTGGAGAAAGGAAAGTTGGTGATGGACCAGGAGACCTTTAGGCATCATGTCACCGCTTATGGTTATATCAGCTAGGAACCGTCATTTTCCCCGACACTTCTGGAAATAGGGTGGATGCACATTATCTACAGCTTTTGGAGAATCTCGATGAGATTAACCAATACTCTTGGGCCACTGGGGTGCTTGCTTTTGTTCTAGGAGAGATGAGCAAAGGGTCGAGGATTAAGACAACTCAAATTGGAGGTTACTTAACTCTTATTCAGATGACCTTTTACATTGTTAGTTAGCAAATTATTCGCATAAATTTTCTGCTCCCAAATCAATTATCATGTATGTGGTTAATATTTTCGTATTTTCGCATAGGTTTGGATTTATGACCACTTCCCTTCATTGGGATTGTCTAGGGAAAAGACACCTTATCCCTATGACGAACCTACAGCAGGAAAATGGTTGTTTTTGGATGCACAAAAGAAGTCTAAAGAAGAGCAGTTGACTTCGTTGAGAGAGAAATTGGATAAACTTACGGTGAACGATGTGGTATTTCACCCATACGCCGTACCCGATGATGTCCCTGTAGATGAAGAAGATCTGAATGGTTTCTCTACCGTCTCGGCATACTATTGACCAATTTGGTATCCTAATGGCTACGCAATATATAATCCAAGGACAATACTAAGACAACTTTGTTGTGTCCAAATGGATCCCGACGTGGTAAATGAAAATTTCAATTTGGTGGTTCAAGGAACAAAGAACACCGAGAAATATTTTGTTCCAAAACATGAACCAACTCCTACGGTAGGACATTGGAATGCACTTCGTAACTACTACTTACCTTTAGGTGATTGTGTACCTTGTGGTGAAGATATAAATGCATGTGATGAAGATTATATGGAGTTTTATCAAGAAATTAGTCATCGTTTTGTGATAAATAGAGAAGAACAAGCTAAGAATGATAAGGCGAAGGCGAAGGAAAAGGAGAGGGATGCTAAGAGAGCTCAGAAGGAGATGCCTATTTGTGGAGAAGAAGCAAAAATGTTATGGGATAATGTGGTAAGAAAATGTCTTCTCTTATACTTCCTTGTTGTTTGAAAGTATTGATGGAGAAGGGTACGAAATTGGAATCAGGTGAAGAAGGGTACGAAATTGTTGAAGAAATTGATGGATAAAATCCGTAGTGGAGAGCCGATGTCGACTATGGAACAAACCTACTACTACGGCGAGTGGGAGGGTCTTATAACTAAAATAATGATGGAGGCAAGTAGGTCTAAGCAATTGAAGAAGGGTCGACAACAATGAGAATGTTCAAGTCGCGCCATGGAGGAAACCGGACGAGTAGATGAAACCCCAAGTGATGAGGAAGTTCCACCTAAAGCTCGTGGTAAACAAGGAAGTGGTAAAAGGGTGCGTCGCGGTGGTCATTAGTGATTTCGTATGGTTTTAGTGTCAAAAAACATCTTAGTTATGGATTTCGTATGGTTTAATTTCGTATGTTTGTGTATGTATAACAACTTTTATATTTGTTTTAGAACCTTTGCGTTTTTAATTTTAATTGGGTTTGTGTTTCCAGTTTTATATGGATGAAATTTTGAATACAGGTTGTTTTTCGGCCACCTGAAATTTTTACATAGCTAACCGAACTAAATGTTCGGTTACCTGTGACAAATTAAAGGTCACCGAACTCTTTTTTCGGCAAACAACTATATCATACCAGGTTTCCGAACACAGAGTTCGGTTACATGCTACATTTTCACGGTTGCCGAACTCTACTCTGAAGACTCAAATAAAACACCTAAATCCTACCAGTTTGTGACTTACACTTCAGGTAAAAAATCCGGTTACCTCAATTTGAACAGAGCTAGCCGAACTTAAAATTCGGTAAAGCGTGACAAATTAATGGTCACCGAACTGGTTTTTCGGCGAACAGCTAAATTCTACCAGGTTTCCGAACACAGAGTTCGGTTACCTCGCAACATTTTCACTGGTTGCCGAACTCTACTCTGAAGACTCAAATAAAACACCTAAATCCTACCAGTTTGTGAGTTAGACTTCAGGTAAAAAGTTCGGTTAGCAAAGTATAATATCACTGGTTGCCGAACCTGGAGACTCAAAATTTGGCTTTTGCACAAGTTGGAAAAGTCATTCTCTGAGGCTTCAAATAAAAGTTCGGTTACCTCATTATTTACCATGTTAACCGAATTTTGTATTTCGGTTGGCTCGCAAATATTAATTTTCTAACCGAACTTTGAATTTTAAAATTTCAATGTTCTATATCTGACACAAAACAGGTGTTCGGCTACCTGAAATATTTGCGCAGGTTTCCGAACCTAAGTTCGGCAACCTGGATAATCATATGTGCTTACTGAACTATTATCTGTCAACTCAATAAAATACCAAAATTAACTCGATAATGAATACCACACTTCAAAAAACGTATTATTAGATTGATAAGCATACTTAGTTCCATTACATGTGTCATTTAATCATCCTCAAGTGAAATTTGACCTTCATGTACAATTTCGTCCGATTTCTCCAAAGCTTTCCACATCTCCATGTTATGCTCATACATAATACACCAACCCAACATTATATCGGAGTTAAATGCAGGCCAATAAGAGTTTCCGGATATTGGAGGCAGTGGACAATCGGGTTTTAAACGAAGGCCTATAAAGTGGTTGTTGTTAGTCAATGCCATCACACATCTCCTTCATTTGAGTTGCTCGACACATACGGTTGTTTTCGGGGTGAAGGTGAAACTAGCATACTTTGAGAAGTAATGAACCACACAATTAAATGCCTCGGCGATTAAGTGTCCACATATCGGTATGCTCATCCAATAATCCGTTGTGATCGGATGGCCCCCATGAAGACGACGTTGATACTAACAAATTGCTCATTGAGACTACCCACCCCATCGCACAACATTGTCTTGTAAAATGCCGGATTCTCCTTTAGTTTGGACAACAACCTTTGCCTTATATGAGTGATTGCACACCCATTATTTAGCTTGGCACCTTCGATGAAAGGCCCAAGTTGTTGATTGACAACATGAAAACCACAATTACCATCCGGAGGAACATCGTCGGTGGATATAACGTATTCTCTAATGTATAGGGGTAGATCATTCAAATAGACTTTATTTGGAGCCTCAAGCCTCACTTATAGGGAAGATGGTTGGATAGGGCAAATTGGAGACTTAAGCTTCACGTCGCCGGAACATGGTTGGCTTGGTTGTGATGGACACATCGTACCTTTTTTCTTCAAATCTCGCTAACTTGTTTCGCCTTTCTCCTCAATACTCCTACCCCGTTTCTTGGTTTGCTCCAAGTACATTGCCGCGGTATACTCATGGGCCGAAGGATCTCTAGTAAATGGGGTTTGCTCACTTTTCTTCTTACGTAACACCTTTGCATATTCTCTTAGTTGTTTTTTAGTTTCTTTTTTGCTTGGCCTACCTTTGCGTTTGCCTTTTGACGGTTCATAAACATTCTCCGAAGTTTGTGGATATATGATTTTCCTCATGTCATCCCAAAATATTTGTTTTTGGAGCTTGTTCATGCCACGATACATCTCTAGTACGGTTCTACCCATGTCGTTATCACCAAACTCCTCTCTGGCTTCTTCTCCCTTTGGAGGAGGGATGAAACTTAGATGCTTCCAATATGGATCAATGTCGCTTAAAGGGATTACGCCATGCTCGTAGTTGATTATCATATGGAGACAAGGGAGTCCCATAGACTTCTTCATGTTACATACACACACATCATCCCTCTTGGTTTCCCACTTATCAATCAACTCGACTTCTATGATCAACAACTTCATACATTGGCGAGATACGTTGTAATGGATTCCCTTGAACAATGGGTGGTCGGCGTATTTTCCGGTCATTTTGAATATACGGCTTTTTTGGAATTTCTCTTTAATTCTATCAATGTCGCGCTTGAAGTAATTATCCATAGCATTCCACACGGTTACGAAATTATCAACACATCCAAAGAGATTCTTCTTCAACCGATGGTGAGCCGACTCTACTAAACTTGTCGCTTGATTTCCCAAGTGTTTATATTGGTTGGTATAGGCATTAACGAACCTCTCTTTGTGTGGTTCCAACCATTGGCGAAGAACATACGATACAACACCGGGATAATCGGGAGTATCCCAATGGCCGATAAACTCCGCAAGATTTAGATGATACTCTTCCTCGGTAAGAGACCAACATAATGATTCCCATTCACTGTTGAAAGCAACCCATTTAGCGTAATTTAGAGCGTATTGTTTTTCAACTTCCTCTTTTGCATCCGCTCGTTCATGTTCCGGTAGCATCTTAATCTCTTCATATCCTTTTTTCTTGGGTGGACAAATTATTGGCTTGCACTTATTGATCAAATTACACCATATATGGAATGTACAAAGCATATTGTGTGCTAATGGAAACACTACCTCTATTGCATTCATCAATGCGACTTCATTGTCGGTCACTATAACCCCGGGAATATCATCACCTCGGAAGATTGCCTTAACTTGTTGTAGTGCCCAAATGTAACTAGGTTCTTGCTCGTCTCTTAAAAACCAAAACGCCATGGTAAACGGTGACTGCGTCGAAGTACGCCCAACAATATTCAACAATGGCATCTCGTACTTGTTCGTCTTATAAGTACAATCCATTATGAGAACTTCATGAAAGCATTGAGCCAATTGAACACTCGTTGGATGCGCAATGAAGAGTTGTGTTATCTCTCCGTCCGAATCCACATCCTTTTGAACCGCGTAGTCTTTTTCTTTGGCCAAAAAAAACAATTGTTGCATCACTTGTCTATCTCTCCATTCCTTCTTTCTAATTGTCACTATTGCATTATAAATGGTGGACAAAGATGAGTGGTTATCCTTGTTATCCTCCTTTAGTATTTGGAGCATTTGAATCGGTGAAAGATCCATTTTCCTCATTTTAGCTACCTTGTCCATCTCTTCAGGAGTTAGCTTGGCCGCCATGAAATGTCCTTCAAGATGCTCCGAACGAGGGTGGTTATGACAACCTTCCATAACCTTGTAGAGAACCCATCCACCCAATTCTTTGTTGTAATTAAATGCAAGCTTGAATGGGCATTTAATCTTATTTGAGAAAGTTTTGTTCTTCCTATTTGTCTTTCCTTTATAAACATAACCCTTCCTCTTGTGGCTTTTATCGGGATCACCGCTTCTCTCACAAACCATTTCAAAGCAGGTTTTGGTCTCTCTCCCATTCAATACTAATACGCACATGTCTTTTAGTGCATGTTGTGTAGCCCAACTCTTTGCCTCTAAAGGACTTTTGAATACCAAGTCATTCATGTAGTGATGGGACGTGTCATTGTACAAAATATCAACAGGGGTAGGTTGATTTTCCATTGGTTCTATTGGATCAGATGCAACCTACGAGTAATAGCACAACGTCAATACCAACTAAAAATAAGAAATACTTAAATTTTCGGCAATGTAAAAATAAAAACGATCCTGCCGAACAATAAGTTCGGTTATGAAAAAAAAAATGCGATCTTGCCGAACTTGTTCTTTGGAATTTTCTATGGTATAGTTCGGCAACATAATTACTACTATCGACTAAACCGAACTTAAAAGTTTGGTTACCTATTCAATGAACGTGATTTGCGAGCTTGCCGAACATAAACTTCGATAACAAAGGGACTAAACTCGACTCAACCGAACTATTAACTGTATACTCTATAAAATTAGTTCGGCAACGTTTTCTGGAAAAAGATAACCGAACTCTCAAAAACCTCCATTAAAACAGAGTTCGGTTACCTGCGTATGCTGAAACGAGTAACCGAACTGCACATACAGGAGAGTTCGGCTACCAGTTCTGCAGGATTGCTAACCGAACTACTTTGACCTAGCCGAAATTTCTTCCTGAAATTTTCGATTTGGCCAATTTTTTGCACAATTCAAGCTACATTAACTAAATTTGAGACATACCTGAGTACCCATAACTTCATCTTCTGGTTGTGGCTGATAAAATTCATCATTTGGGTCGTTAGGTTGAGTTTGGGGTAAATAGCTTTCATCATCTAACAAATAACTCATATCCGGATCATTAGAAATATTGACAAATATATTAAGAGATGAAGGAGGTTCTGATTCTGAGGAGGAGGTATCATCACATGAATCACTCATATCATATTTACTAAACTCAAAATAAGATTTTGAGTTTAGTTCCCTCTTTTTATTCATCTTTTCTTCTTCTTCTCATTCTAACAAAACTATCCTATTAATAACTCACTAATCACTAACTAATCAGTAATTAATCATTACACTAACACTAACTAATCAATAAACTAACTAATTTAATTACCAAGGGTAAAATTGGTATTAAAAAAATAATTAGATAAGGGGTGACCCAAAATTACTTCAAATATCCACCCCCAAATTGGAAGAGTAGTCCCCCACCTATTTGGAGTAGTCCCCAAAACATCGTTCTTTACAAAGGTATGGTGCATCACTGCATAGTATTACATGTCTGCCTTAGGTGATGGGCCTAATGCGCTCCACATACTACTGATGGTGGGAGTCTTCTCCAGCCAAGCTGTATGGAAAGAATTAAGAGATTACCGTTCTCTTAGAAATCAAAGCCAATTTAACCTCATCAAGAACAGCAGACAGCAATTTAGCAATTTATAGTTGCTCTGCATGTTCAACTAACATAAGTTTATCATACAGTTCGTCTCTGTGTTGTAGTTTTATTCTATAATCTGTAGTTTTATTCTATAGTTCCTTCTTAACTCCAAAACCAGCATGAGATTGGACAACATCTTGCAGCTTAAAAGTTATACCTTAGCGGCACCAGCTAGAAAGCCGAGTCTAACACCAAACTAATAAATCCAACTTCAAATGATTCTCATGTTGAAAAGCTAGTACTACCTACACCAGTTAAGTCAGAAATTGACTCTAGCACACCTAACACAGGCACATAGAGGGCACAGATTCTTAGACCCAACGGAAAACAATCTGAACAGTAAAATTTATCTCGGCAGAACAAATTGATAGAGTGGATATAAAAACAGTCAGTCACATATTGGATTTGTAGGGTAAATATGTTAAACAAAACAGTAAACACCAAGTATGAAGCTAATAATTATGCCGTTTACCTATATCAAACCTGACCTTCGCTGGAACCAACTTTTCACTAACAAACTTTCTTCTTATAATTTTTTGAATCTGATGATAACTCCTATTAGACAACAATGTTTCCAACTCCTTTGTTCGTCAGAAAATAATAATAAAGGGTGAGTAAACACCTTCTTGCACCTTAGATCAAGATGCTAACCACTTGAGAAGTATTTGTGGATTATACAATTTGGGCAAGTTGGTCATTACTCATTTTCTTACAGATTGACAGTTTTGTACGCAACTGCAAAAGCATACGAATCATGTACATACTCAGAGAATAAAACTCAAAATATCAGACTCAGCAACTTTCACAGTTGCACGAGTCAGATTCAATGCATCAAGGAATTACACCTAAGTCTTGATTCGCCAATCCTAGCTACATTTCTGTTTTCTATGATGATGTTATGTTTAAAGCTTAGCCGACTAACTGCAACTGATATAATAAAAGCCACAGTTCTGATAACGAAACAATTTAACATAGCCAGCTAAATGTTGTCAATAAATTTGACTGAACAGAACCTCTACTAGTCGAAGAAAATAGTTTCTGCTATGTCTCGTATTCTATAATATGAAATGATACGACATCACAATCTTCAGTTACAACAATTCAAATGATGAGCCCATTATGCTTTAAGTGGATAGATAGATGGGGCCATTAAACGAACTTGCCAAATAATAATGTCAAAATTCAGTTCTGCATTACGAAATCGCTTTATAGACCACTAGCATTTGAAATTTGAACCAAACAAAACTTATTATCAGCTAGAGAAGACAAACAGACACAAAGATAATTAAATTAAAAGGGAATTTATAGATCAGATATATAAACCACAACGTGTAACGAAAGCAAGACAATCCCATAAACAGGAATTTATGAAACTTCAAACATCAAGACACAGTTATATTCATATTAACCATGGTAATAATGGAAAACCAAGATCTGATCTAGTACCTAAATTCCCATATAAATAGTTTGCTGCTTCTTATTTCTTGGCTTTGTTTGCATCCCCAGTTCCAGCTCCAGCTGAACCTCCAGCTCCAGCAGCTTTCTTAGCTTGCTTCTCCTGGAGTGCCTTTCCATCTCTATACATTAATTCAAAGCCAAGATCAATCAAATTCAATTCTTAAAAAAAAGAAACTAATCCAGAGATACAAAGTTGATAAACAAAACCAAACAAACCTTTCACGGCGTTGCTCAGGGGTCAATCCATCATCTTTGCCCTTTGCCTTTCCACCAGTTCTGGCGGCAGCTCTTTCCCTATCCTTTTCTCTCTGATTTCCACGTTTGTTTGAATTAAAGACAAACCATAATCAAATTTGAAACAATCAAGAGAGATTAAACCAAACCCAAACCTAATAAATCATATTCAATCCAAAAAAAAACCTAAAAATCCCATCAGATGTAACAGATTAGTAATGCTTCAATAAAAATTTAACCCCAAAATCCTACACTACTAGATTCTTATAAAAACATCAACTTCAAAGAAATAAAACAATAAAAGAATCAATTAAATAAGAGATTAAAGGATATGAGTCATTCTGAAGCAGCTTTCTAAGGAGATCTCCAAACACAAAACCCTGCAAAATTTCACAAGAGCATTGGAAATCACAAGACAGTAGAAAAAAAAACCCTAAAAGTAAGAGGAAATCCAGAGAAAGAGTTACCTGAGCAAGGAAGGAAGAGTTTTGACTTTGAGATGAAAAAGAAAGGATTTTAATTAATAAGTAGAAAGAAAGAAAGATCTGTGGTCGTTACTCTTCCGGCACTCTATTTCTGACTTTAGGCGCTCACAACTTGTGCTTTTGGGACTTGGGTCGGTAAGGGTTAACCGGGCCCAGAGGCCAACATCCAAATCCGAAAACCAGTTTACTACGAATATTCAAGATGCCAATGCCTTTGTATATGAATTCGTATTTACTGGTGCCTCGCCCCTGCGTTGCAAGGGATTAGGTATATTTTGTGGGTTTATCCTTCCGGGCTTTTTTTTTTTTTTTTTTTTTTTTTTTGGGTAATAAAAAAATAGAATAAAAAGATTATGGAAAGTTACACATTATTTGGGTTAGGTTGCGATCACTGAGATGCATCCTATCCCTATTCAGAATTTTGAAAATAAAAACAGGGGGAGTTCCATAAAAGTCACAGGTTGTTGTTGCTTTGGATTTCTGCCCCAAATCAATAGCTGCCTGGTTGGCTCCTTTAGTTACAATACTCAAAAGAAAAGTTTTATTACTGATATTAGCTTCAATAATTGATTGTTTACTCGCTTCACATCTCGCAGTAGCTTGCCAAGAGATGTTGCTTTGTTCCCCATGTTTCAGCTTGTAGAGATTGGTGCAGCTGGTTTCAATTTGGATGTTGGTAGCTTCCAGACGAAGTCCCTAATTCCAAGCTTCCACTGCTGCTAACCCCTCCCCTTCGTCACTTGTTTGAGTTTTGGTTGTTTTCCGAATCACTTGCCTGCATAAACCCAAATGATCTCGTAAGACAATAGTATAGATAGAGATGTTACTAGTTATATCCCAAAAGGAAGCAATATTCATTTTGACCGCCCCATGCATGGGGGCAATCCAATCCTTTACTTCCTTAGCCACATTGTTATGACTATGGGGGTTTGGTTGGGGCTCCTCTCTCCTAGCTTGATGATTTTCTTCCCAATATCGAATTGCGCTGAGATAGACTTGTCTTGGGTCTTGCTGTACTCCTTCAAAAGTCTTGTCACACCTTGCCTTCCATATGTGCCACGCCATTGAATCACAGAAAGCCCTCAAAGTCCCTTTATCTGAGCGCCAGCCTGTAGGAGCAATGTGCTAACTGTCTATCCACTCATTCACAGAAAGTATAGTGTACCCTGGCGGGAATGGGTTTGAAGGAGATGAAAACCACCACACTTCGAGCAAATGGACAATTAACAAGAATGTGCTCAAGAGTCTCTCCCTGATGCGAACATAAAGCACAAACATTTTGAATATCGATATATCGCGCTAGGCTATCTGCCGTAGCTATCATGTTTTGCCTACATTTGTAAATGAATAAAACAGTTCTAGGTGAGGATTTTATCTCCCAAATTTGGTCCCAGATAGAGTTCTGGATTTTCTGTTGGTTTATAATTGCAGCATACAAGGTTTTTGTCGAGAAGTTTCCATCTGTCCTTAGTTTCCACCTAATGTTATCCTTCTTAGACAAATTCACAGTAATCAGAGAGATTGCTTTTATAGTGGCAGGGTCAAAAATACTCTGAAGAAGGGTAATATTCCAAGCACAAGAGTTAGGAAGGAGAAGATGAGAGACTAAGAAGACATTCAGTGGCAGGGCAGTTGGAGCCAATTCCCTGTCCATGGGTATCCAGTTATCTTCAAGTATGTGAATGGAGCTGCCATCCCCAACTTCCCAAAAGCAATGAGGTTTGATTTGAGTTAATCCTTTTTGAATGCAGCTCCACATCCAAGACCCTATTTTAGTAATTTTTGTATCAAGACCATGTCTACAATTCCTAAAGTATTTTTCTTTAAGTGCAACAGCCCAAGGAGCATCTTGATTTGTCAACAAATTCCATGCTAATCTACCTAGTTGAGCTAAGTTGTTA
>JAJJMB010008071.1:809571-826622 GCA_023531105.1 Papaver atlanticum | reverse complement strand
TCCGAGTGAACGACAACCTTACTTACCACTTTAAAATTACATCAGTTGACCTTAAAATTTTTGGCTTCTTATTTATGAATGGACGGAATCACCTGTTAATTATAACTGTTGCTTTATACTGAACTTGACCAATGTCCGACCAAGCTAATAAAGATACATCTTTCTAACTACGGCACATACCTTCACAATGTCTTATTTTTTTTTTTAATTTTAGGATGCGATCTTGATTCTGTTCTCTGATCTTTCATCACGTTTACGGTGAGGAGAAGTTAGGGTTCCTGATTGATTATGTTCTAAGTCGGTTGTGGTTTGATGACGGTTTAGAAGAGAATCAGGATGAGGAGGGAGGATTGTTTGAAGTCTATTTTCTATTATCAGAACGAACTTGTTTACATCATTATCCTTTCTAGCTATTTGTACATGATATGAACACGACCATTACATGTAGATAACTTAGCATGTGACAACTTGGACATGATAGTTTCCATCCTTGTGCTTGTACCGACCCTGATAGCTATCCAGACCTCCCTTCAGCTGGTAGAATCGAGAATCTTCCTAACTTCGCACCTGCACTCAGGTCTTACACGTCTAGCTCTGTGTTTTTGTTTTGTTCGGTCGTCTATGGATCGATCCTTGGACATATGGTTCAGGTCTACAACGTCTGGCCTTGAGTTTTAGTTCATGTCTCAGTTGTATTACTCTTCAAATTTTAGTTCTTGCGTAAATGCAATATTTTGTCATCTACATATTTGCCCCCAGTTTAATTAAAGTAAGTATGTGGATTTCTTTTATTAAACTCTAGTACATTTTTTATTTAATAGTTCATTTTTTCTTAAGCTCTTATCTAGCCTTTTCGGTAGCTCATAACTTTTTGTGTCGACTAGTGTGAGTTGGTTTCCTAAGTTGGATGGGGCACCTGAGTGTCTCTTTAGGTGTTACTCCCTCTTTAAGTTACTTCATATGGGGTGGTGTACCTGAGCGCGTATCAAGCTCTGTATTCCCTTTTCACTTACTTCTCGGAATTCCGGGTTTTTCTAGGTTTTACACCTGTCCTCTTTTCCCTTCAAAAGGTAAGTATGTTTCAAAGATACTTCAGATCTGGTTTTCTGTTTTCATTGTATTTTATCTTTTCGTGTCAGACTAGGTATCTTATATCACCTTAAAGGCTCAGTTTCTTTTTGCAACTTTGTACCATGCTTTATTTTTGAGCTCTATTGAAAAAGCGGGGGTCTAACAACCACACCCAATATTTCGTTTGGCAACTAGACAGTCAGACTCAATCTATAGAAAAGTATATCAAAGAGTTTTATATCTCTATCTCTTAATTGAATCCGCAATCAGAAATAAGAATTTGTGAGCCCGATTGAATATAAGAGAAATAACTTGAATGGTACCAAAGACCAATGTTCAAGGATCAATCAATTTCAATCAACAACCAAAGGTTGGATTTCCCAATTGATTGATTCAACACACAACTTGTGATATTTCAATTATATAACAAAATATAATGCGGAAAAGAAATAACAAAGAAACCAGAAGTTTTGTTAGCGAGGAAACGGCAAATGCAGAAAAACCCCGGGACCTAGTCCAATTTTGAACACCACTCTGTATTAAGCCGCTACAAACACTAGCCTACTACCAATGAACTTCGGACTGGAATGTAGTTGAACCCTAATCAATCTCACACTGATTCAAGGTATAGTCGTGCTCCTTACGTCTCTGATCCCAGCAGGATACTACGCACTTGATTCCCTTAGATGATCTCACCCACAACCAAGAGTTGCTACAACCCAAAGTCGAAGACTTGATAAACAAATCTGTCTCACACAGAAAAGTCTATTCGAATAGATAAATCTGTCTCCACAGAAATACCTACGAGTTTTGTTCAGTCTTTTGATAAATCAAGGTAAACAGGAACCAATTGATATACCGGACTTATATTCCCGAAGAACGGCCTAGAAATATCAATCACCTCACAATAATCCCAATCGATTAACAAAACAAGATATTATGGAATCACAAACGATGAGACGAAGATGTTTGTGACTACTTTTCAATCTTACCTATCGGAGATAAATCTCAAGCAAATCTTATCAAAGATAGTACTCAATCACGATAGTAAAAGTAAGATCAGAACACACAACTACAGAGAAAATAGTTGGGTCTGGCTTCACAATCCCAATGAAGTCTTTGAGTCATTAACCTACAGGGTTTCGTGAAAACCCTAAGGTTAAAGGAGAATCGACTCTAGCTTATGCAACTAGTAACACTCAGGAGATGTGGGAATTAGGTTTTTTAGTTGCTAGAGTTCTCCTTTATATAGTTTTCAAATCAGGGTTTGCAATCTAAGTTACCTTGGTAACAAAGCATTTAATATTCAGCGTTAGATGAAATCCTGATTAGATTCAAGCTAATATCTTTCAACCGTTAGATCGAACTTAGCTTGTTATACACAAATGAAATGTACCCTCATTTAGGTTTATGTAACCGTACCTAAATGTGTACACCATGTTGGCTCAACAGTAGTTAACCGAGGTTAGCTATATGAACACTCTCATATCAAACTTACTCATCTTAGCCATAACTAGTTCAAATTACTAAAATGAAACTAGTTAAAGAGTTGTTCAATTGCTATATTCTCATAGAAGTATACAAGAACACAATTGAAGAAAAATCGGTTTGATTCACTCGAATCAATCATGAACATTATAGCCACAGTTTGCAAAGAATGCATTCCTTAATATATAAATGTATTAGTTCATGAGCCAACCGATTTTAGAACTTTAACCACTCAAGTATGCATACGGTTTCGCATACCTAAGTAGCCGATATGAGTTTGTGTTCGCCAGTATGCGAACGGGTATGTATACCTAAGTATACTTCCAAAACCTAGCAGAAATTCCAGGACCTATACCTTACGCAAGTATGCGTACCGGTACGTGTACTTGGTACCCGGAATTTCACAACTATAAGTACGCATACGGGTATGCATACTATAGCTCCGGTCATGGATCACATACATGCAAGAATGCATACTATGTTTATAATACAATAGTTCTAAACTCTTATTTCAATCATTCAAACTTTCTTAGAGGATGACAATAGCCGTTTTCACACACTATTAGCATTAAAGCAATTTTCAAGTTATTGAAATAATCATAACGAAACATTCCAAGTCTACACCAAATGATTGTATCACACAAACCATGTAAGATGTTACTCGGCGATTTTCACATGATCATCTTTTAACTTTCGTCAAGAATATAAGATGAACTTGGTTGAAGAGAAAGCTTACCAACACATATTTCGAGAAATATGTAAGCGAGTTAAACTCAGTTCGAAATCTCAACTGTGTATAATTCAAAACTATAGTAATACGACTTTTGTTTCAATATAAGAGATAGAGTAGAAATAGACTTTCCAAGTGATAGATGAGTTTTAGTCTCCACATACCTTTTGTTGATGAAGTTCCACAAGCTCGCCTTAGTAGTTCTTCGTCTTCAATTGATGAACGCCGTGAAGTCTAATGCTCAACTACACAATCTATCCTAGTCCGAGACATCACTATAAGTAGACTAGAAATCAAGACTTATAGTTTTGATAGCTAACATTGACAAACAAGCTTGAGATTACAACGCTTGCTAGTTCGACCGAGCAGTGCTCTAACAACTATTTTTTCTTAGTAATCGAGCTAATCAATCTCGTGATGATCAATTATATTCTTAAAATATTGTTTTACTCTGTTGCTAATTATTAGCATAGTTTTTATTTTTTGGTGTATTGTTTACATTCTTTGAATACCAAAAGTTTGGTAATTTACTACGGTATTTTTTACCCACTTTCAGTCGTGCAGTCTATTGACTTGTAATAGTGGGTTACCATTATACTTGTCTTCAATGCGCATAGAAACGTGGGAGTAATTTACCATTTTATTGATTTCACCTTCCAGTCTTTTGTTTTCCTGAGATTCTTCAAGGTCTTCCATGGCATCCGAGATTGCTCCATCATTCACCTATCTACTCGAACAATACCCTTCTATCTAGAGATTCAGGTACCCTTATTTTTTTACCCCTGTTTTTTTGTTTTCTAGATGATTTTCGAATTCCCTTTCCAAGAGTTGATGACGTTTTACCAGCTCTCAAGGATAGTCTTTTAATCATGTTTGTTATTATTACTTTTTGTTTGTATCGAAAGCAATCCTGAGATAATATTTTGTCCCAGCTGTGCATTGAGCTTGGCAGCATGCTTCATAGCTGTAATTTTGTTTCTGTAAGTTTGAGCAAGATTCAAGCCGATCTTGGTAGACTTCCTGGGTCATCCATCGATAATAGAGAGAGCCGAGACACGCTAGATATCAAAACTTCTTTGAAGAATTACCTTAATCGTTACGACTTCATGAAGAGAGAGTACGATGAGCTAGTCTTCGAGAAAGACAAGCAGATTCAGTTTCTCTTGGATGAAAATAAGTTCGTTGCTCTTGGTACCGCTGACCTCAAGAATGATTTAAAGAAGAACATGGCCAGGTCGTCTTACATGTTTGGGGTACCCTAGGAGAACTTGAAATTTGGGGCTTTTTACGGGTCACAAAATCACGAGAGTTAAAATTTTAAATTATAGGAAGATAGATTTTACACATTTAACGTGATAACTTGAATTAGGCTATGCGGCCATAGGTCGCAACAAAAATTTCCGCCCTCATGTTTAGATTTTGGTTTATTAGCTGAAAATTTGGCATAAAATACCCCCAAAATTGGATGGTGTTTTCAAATACTAAGATTTTAATAACAGTTATAGCTGTTATAAACTATTTGGTAACAACTAAAACTGTTACAAATTATTTGTAATGCAAATAAGTGTGACAAAATACTTTACCAACACTTATATATGTTACATATTGGCTACTGTCAAAATTATTTTAGGCCCTCAACAATTTGGGGCCCTAGGCGACCGCCTAGTCTTCCTAGCCCCTAAGACGGCCCTGAACATGGCCGAGAGCTTAGCTTTGGAAGAAGATGTTTCTCGGCTGTCAGCTGAGCTTTCCCTTTTGTGGACTCGTCCAGGTTGATTGCCAGTTTCTAATTCATTTGAGACTGTGCCCACTCTTCCCAGTGATTCTCTTATTAAGATTTCTTCGTCCAATGGTCGCAATTGCCTTTGTTTTCGAAAATCTTACGGTAATGAGTCTGAAACTAAATCCAGTCTCCCCACTGTATTCAAATTTGTTGGTTAAGCATGTATCCTTCATTTTGAAATGTATTTTGTTATTTCCCCCTGTGAAGCTCTGGACTATTGTGAACTTTAATAACATTCACCTCATTTTGTCTTTACTTTTAATGCTCTATTTTGTCACATTAGTACTCTTTTAATCCCTTCTCCCCTTTCTCATTAGAATTTTAGGGTTTAAATTGTTTGACTCAGTATGATCATCTTGATGATTTTGTTCTTTTGCTATGAGTCATTGAGCTTTGACTCTATTTTGAATTCCATTACATCCTCATCATGGATTTTCGAATTTATTTCAGGTTTTAGCTTTTGTCTATTGTCTTCGCTACGAAGTTATATACTACCTCACCTATCTTAAATGGGTCATCATATTTTTAAATTTTCTCTATTTATTGTATGTAGATGAGTTCTTTTCTCTTCAGTGTTTCAGACCTTTTGGGCGTTGGCTCATTCCTTTACATTGGTTGAATTGGTCATTATTAATGACTAATTTTGTCGTATTTATATGTTTGACTACCTTTGTTCAGATGTCTTGGTTATTTTCTTACTTGTCTTAGGTGTTTACTCAGAAGTCTTGTTTATTCAGAAGTAAGTTGAATAGTGGTATGCACTTGTCTGACAGTCTTGAAATGAATCTATTTAACACTGCCAATTTCCTTGCCAACTGTTATCTCCTTTTTGCAAGTTGGAGATTTCAATTCCAGAATTGATCTTATTTTCAGTGGATCAACTTTTATTCATTTTCTGGTGACCATGAAGCCTAGGAATTTCCCACTTTGAACCCTAAAAGCATACTTTGAAGTATTGATTTTCATGTTGTGGCTTCTGAGAATGGTGAAAGTCTTGAGCAAATATTTATGTGATCTTCCGGTTCTTTGCTTTTTCTCGACCATATCATCTGCATAGCATTCCTTTGTGCTTCTGATGATGTCTTTAAACATCATGTTAACCAGCCTCTAATAAGTTGATCATGCGTTATTTAGACCGAAGGGTATTGCCTTCAAACAATATAGTTCATTATCTGGGATGAACGCAGTATGCTCCTCATCCTTTGGATTCATTGATATCTGATTATACCCTAAATATCCATCCATGAATGATAATCTCACATACCTTAAGAAAGCTTCCACCGTTTTATCTATATCGGGCAGAGGTTAACTGTCTTTTGGGTACGCTTTATTCAAGTTTTGAAGTCTCTACAGACTCTCACCTTGCCGCTCTTTTTCATTACGGCCACAAAATTCGATATCCATTATGGATGTTTGCATTCTTTTATGACCTTTACTTCTAGCATTCTTCGAACGTTTGCTTGTACTGCATCATACAACTTACCCTTTATTTTTATTTTCTTTTGTTTCATGAGCTTGAAGTATGGAATGATATTCATTGAGTGGTAGGTGATATTTGGATCAATCCCCACAATGTCTGATATTTTTCAGGCAAATAGGTATACATTTTCTTTTAGGAGATCGTAGATAGGTTATTTTTGGCTCGTCATCTGAACCCTAGTTTACTTCTTCTATTAGGTCAACTGCTTCTTCTTTGAATTTTTTGTCTGACAAACTGACCATGTCCTTTTGTGCATCAGGCTTCACTGTCAAATTCTTTTGGCTATACTGTTATTTGGTTGCCAGGTAACTGAGTTCTACTTCGGCTTTTGGGAGCTTTGAGATTTTCCCTGGAATCTTTAATTGCTAGACTCTAGAACCTCCATGTGGGTGTTCCTGCTGGATGAGGGAGAAAACAACTAACTATTTTGACACAACTTGGTTGCCTTTGATGACATACTCTTTTTTGTTTATCATAAACTTTAGCTTCTGATGGTATATTGGTGGTACAACCTGCATTGCATGGATCCAATCTCTTACTTGAATAACATTGTTTAATGACTTGGTATTGAGAACCAGGAAACCCACATTTGTTTTGATTGGGCCAGCTTCGACTGTAAAAGTTATTTTTCTCATCGGGTATGTCTTTGAGCCATTGAAGACCACAATAAGAGAGCCTTACTCTTTTGAACACCATCTCGCGTCAGCTTCATCTGCTTTATATCTTGGAGATAGATGATATCACAGGTGATGAACCCTGATCAATCAGGATCTTTGGACAATCCCAGCCGTCTATGATGAGCTCGACCACCAGTGCGTCAGAATGCGGGAAAGTGACCCAAGCTAGATCCTTCTTTGTGAATCGTATGTCATCTGGTGGTAAAATCAATCCTTCGCAGGTTGGACGAAGACCTGTGACGTTCACCTCCAGATACTTCTGTTTTCTGTCTGTAGGGTCAGATGGTAGTTTTGTCTCAGCTTTGGGTGCTGAGTGTATCATATTTATACATCCTTTTACCTTCATTGCTAGGTACTTTACAGTATTTCCTTGCTCTTAGAGTATGAACTCTGTCAGGCGTCCTTATCGTTCCATGTTTTCTATGAATCTTATTAGATTCTTGTAGTTGTTGGGGAGATGTTTGTTTGTTTCATGATAATATTTTCATTTCCCATCTGACCTCAGCTTCCTTGGTGACAAAAAGAATGGCTTATCTTTCATGTACTAAAGTATTACCTCAGGTGTGGCATTCATATTTAGGAAGTTTTTGACTCTTCTTTTAATTTCAGCTTAGACTCTTCTCTGATTTTTTTTTCTTTGGCTGCTGGTTTGGCGACTTAGGTGAGAGAGCTCTATTTCTCATGCGGTCTTCCCAACTGAGTATACTTTATGGTCTGAGTTAAGAAAATTCAAGTTATCATGTTCTCTTCTGAAGAACTTTCCAGCTCTGGTATAGACTTCGTCCAGGGAGTCGAGAATGTAACCTGTGAAGGAGTCTCGAATTTCTCCTTGAAGAAGATCATTTCTGAATAATTTGCGTAGTACTTTTTCATGCGATTTATAGACTGGGGTGGTTGCGGTTTTAAATTTTCTTATAACTCGGTGAAACTTTCATCACTTCCTTGACTGATTTTGCAAATATCATCTAAAACATCTCATTGTTTAATGTTGCAAGAGTAGTTCTGAGTAAACAATGAGTTTAACTCCTCAAATATTTTGATTGAATTCGCTGAAGGCATCTGAACCATGTCAAAGCATATTCTTATAGAGTGCTTGGAAAAAATCTTTCCATTATCCATGTGTTGTCCAGATATAGAGCCATCATTTGCTCGAAATGAAATATATGTTCATTTGGGTCTGAATCTTCCTTGAAACCTCTGAAAGTCGTCAAATGAAACTTTTCTGGTAGTCGATAATCACGAATCTCCTTTGATAATGGACTTTCTTTGAACATATATGTCGTGTCTCCTTTTGATTTTCTAACCATCAATTTTATCCTTTTATCTTTAGCTTTCATCATTCTGTCAATCTTTGAATCTATGGACTCATGGACCAAGTCGACTGTGACTGCTGGTGAGGGTTTAGAAATTATGTATCTAGGATTTTTTCAGTTGATTAGTTAGTGAGTTGTAATTTCCGAGCTTTTTCCTCAGATCCTTATGTTGTTAACTTGGCAATTGGTTCAGCATAGATGGCTGAGATGGCAGAGGTGGTATGTTTAGATGTAAGTCAGATTGTTCCAGCTACGCACTTTGTTGCTTTACAACTGGTGTAGTAATGTGCTGAGTTGGGGTGGTGTCAGTTGATTTACTTTTTCAACTAGATTACTGATTGACTTCGGTAAGTATTGGAGCATGTCACCTGAGATTTGTACTACATGGGTTGTTGTAAGAAATGGTGGTCTTGGTGGCTTCCTGTTTTTCTCAGGTGCTACAGAGTATTTGTCGCAACGGGAAGGTGACACCAGTTCTTGGTGGTAACCGTCTTTTTTGGCATTCTATAGCTTCACAATCACAGATAGAGTAAAATGATTATCTGTGAATTGGGCATTTTTTACCAAGATGAAAATCATTGACTAGATATGACTTTTCATTTTAGGGGAACTTTTTTTGAGTCGGTTTGTTCCATGACTTGGTAATCATTGATTAATTGTTATGAAGTAGAGTTATTATCATAGATGAACTACTAAAAGTTGTGATTAGCAAACTAATTAGCATATCGTCCCATATTTTGAATAGAAAGATTTCGAAATTCAAATGGATATAGCATTTCTATTGACTGAAATTAGCAGCTATCATGAGTTCCATGCTTATTATATTCAGAAGAGTTTATCATCAAAGATTTTGCGTGTGAAAACCTAACAATAATTAAATAAATTATGTAGCTTAAACGACTTGTAAACATGCGATTCTAGATCAAGAATGTAGATCTGAATAAATCATACATCATGATATAGTCAGATTTAAGTTTATGCATCTTAAGATGCTTATTCATCAATATAATTGCATTTCGATTCTATCAAAATATTCGTAATATCCTGATCAGAGATTTCTTGTGACATACCGGAAAATTTTCGCTTCCAACCGGTCGGGTAACGACCCGCCTGGCAATCTCTGATTCTCCGAAACGTCTCTCTAGAAAACGATATTACCAACTTTCACTGGAAAATGTACTTTTTCTTCGAAGCGACCGTCTTTCATTTTCTCCAAAACTGATTTACAAGCATACAAGCATGGTTCTCATACCAAGGGTCGGCAAATCTGTCAAAGTTTCATCGTTTTACGGTGAGGACCAAACTCTAATGCCAATGTAGTTGGATGCAAGCCACCGTCCATGACGGATTTCCTGGAAAACTCACAGTTATTTTGGGGTAAAAACTGATTCTGCTGGAAATGGTAAATTTGGGTGTGCCGCCGAGAAATGAATCTAAACCCTAAACAAATGCACTGCATGGGAGTACTTTAGATTCAAGAGATCAATCTTTACAATCCTGTCCTAAACCAAGAAATGGTCGTTCCAGTCTTGCTTCGGTCACAAATTGAAGGAGAAGGGTTGATCTTAGGGAGGGAAGCGAAGAAGGTGTTGAGATCAGAACGGTTAACTCTGAAGGTGTGGCTATTTTATGACTTATATCAGAATATGGAACTGGCTTGCGGAATGTAAGCTATCAGTTCTTGGTGTTTTCTGGATACTTGTGTTGTTAACCAAAACTCCGTTGTCGGTTGAAATAGGTTGAAAACCTATTTATATAGTCATAGTTGCACGCACCCTGATCTCATAGGAAATGGGAGTAATTGAGTGATGGAGAAGTGGGATCGTGTGAAACATGTTGAAAACCACGTCTTACTATGAGGGAAGATGGGTCAGTTTACACCCACTACTTCTCAGCTGCCACTAACTGTCCGCCCTTCCTGACATTTTCTCATAATGGGCGTGTTGCAAGCAGTACGCTGTAAACCGCCAGACCAATACCCTGATGAACATCCCCCAGTTAGTGACATGTTTGATGTCTCGAGTATTTTATAGAAAATATGTAGCAAGTTGCTGAGTGGGTCTTTCCTAATTATTCTAACCAATCACGCGCTAGCTAGGTGGCGGGTAGTCATGTGTGACGAGCCAAGTCATGAGACTTGCCACAAAGAATAGCGTGTGACGCTATTTGGTTAAATAACTAAGTTATTTATGAAGACGATACTCATAAAATATCGTATGAATTCAATGCATGTAAAGCATCGCTTTTAAGCAAGCATCTTAAAATAACCAATGCATGTGAAGCATCGTTATATTGAGCCTGTCTTGGTTGGTCGCGGAACCTAGTGTCTTACAAAGAGCATTACCGGCCACTTTCAGGAAGTTGCTGAGAACTATTTATGCATGCCAAAGGTAGGCCGGTTGGTTCCTATAGGAGGGTGATGGCTGGTAGCCATTTTGACATCCTATTGGTCGGTCCAAGTTAAATCTAGACCGGTTAAATTGACTAGCCAAATTGGATGGCTGAGATGATTTGCGGCAGTCATTGGTTGGCGCTAATTTATTTAAGACTCCTACAAGAAGCGCGGCCAACCATCTTTGGGCGATCGTTTATGAGCCATATGGGCAGGCCGCGGCGTGGCCGATTGTCCCTTATGGAAGGGAGGTGGCCAGTGATCATGGCCACATCTTGTTGAACTCCTAGAATGGGAGTTGGGCCGGCCGATTCGACTGGCGAAGTTGGGTGGCCGAGATGATTTGCGGCAGTTAATGGCTGCCGTTGATTTAACTTAGGTTTTGAAAGCCGTGTGGCCAACCTATTTTGGGGCCAACGTTTTTTGGTATTAGCCGCCCGCTGGGAGTCGTTCGACCGGCCAGCACAATAGTCGGGCCGCTGGTGAGTGTATCTGCACCTTGCCCGTTTATTGAGATTGAATCTAGGTCAGTCAATTCGGCTGGCGAAGTTGGACGGCCGAGATCGTTTTGCGGCAATAATGTAATGCCGATAACATAAATTAGGGTTTTATAACCCATGTGGCTAGCCTACTTTGAGCAATCGGTTTGGTGTGCTGCTAACATGTCGTGGGCAGTTCGACTTTCCAGGGATGGAGATGGGTTACTGGCGAGTATGTCGGCACCTCGTTGGCTGTCCAAAACAAAATCTAAGCCGTCCATTTCGGCTGGAAAAGTTGGAAGGATGCAATGAGTTTGAGACTACCATGGCCAGTTTTAACTCGTTGAACTTCTTTTTATCAGCGCGACTAGCCTAGCTTCGTCTATCGATCAGGGATGTTGCTGGCGGGCTAAGAGGATTCCGATTATATGGAATGGTGGCATACCCGCAGGTGGACATCATCAAGTTTGCTTGGTCTCATTAAGAATAGGCCAAGCTCATTGAGTTGGCCGTCCAAATCGTGTGGCCGTGATTGTTTTAAGACTGACATGGGCAGCTTATATTAAATTCCTTAAGGAATTAGGTGTGTCGACCAGCCAACTTCCAACATTATCTAAAAGTGCATGTGGCGCATTTAAAGCAATCTGATTGGTCGATGGGAAAGGAGCCGTCAAGCGGCAACATGGATTGTGGCCGACCGGCCACGGGTGGCGCCTGCTGGAGCAGATCGGTCGGCCAAATGGCGTGGCTACGCCTCCCTTTGTTGCTTCTTTTACTTTCCGCAGTTCCCCTTTATTTCTTGTTTTCTACTTTTGGTAGGATTTATCTCCTACTAGTCCATGGCGGATTAATTTCCTAGCTTACCTAGGTTTGGTCTCGAACAATAGGATTCGAGGTATTGCGCAGAGCGCAGAAAACCTAATTTTTGCAAATTAATTAGGTTAAAATTTGAATTTTTGCGAGTTGTCACAAAATTGGTCAAATTTGGTGAATTCTGTGTGTTGACACAAAATTCTTAATTTTATTCTCAGAGAGCAGTCAGCGCGTCTTCTGATTGAGTACTTTCATGCAGACCTTAATCTTGATAGTTCGGGAAATTCATGCTACTCAGCTTTGAGTGAACACTAATTGTCATGTCATATTAATATTACGAGTTCAGCCGTGGAACATGGCATAGGAAAATACTCAGCAGGCTCCGGCATTAGTGAGTAATGCAGTTAGGAGCTTAAATACTCATTAGGCTCTATACTAGTGAACAATTCATCTAGGATCTTGAGTTTCAATATAATATGAAGAGAGACATAGGCACTCATCAGATTTTGATATATTCTTCAAATTCCTTGCGGAATATAGACATATCAAGGTCTACTACTTCTGATGCCGGGTCAGGTAGACAGACTTTTACAGTTTTTGCCTTATACTAAAAACCACCATCAATATTAAGTCCCTTGCTTAGCACGTAACAGTTACATTGTTGCGGGGTAAGCACCAGATGGTGACAGACGAAAAACAAAACTAATAAGATGAAGTAGATAGATGTTACCAGGAAAATTCTAACCGGCCTTCAACAGCGTAACCGCGTAACCAGTGGCCTTCATAGTAGCGTGTTGCTAGCTCATCTATGGGGTGTGAGTGCGGTGATACCATCTATCTATTCCCGTTTATGGAGCAAGAAGGAATCTTTCTTCCGTTAGAACTCTGGAAACTCCGTTCGTATAATAAAAGGTATCGACCCTCTTCTGTTTATTGTTGCTCGTCTGGCTCCATGCTTTCGTCTGCAATGGCCATCTCCTCTTCGTTACTGTCAGCATCTCCATCACGAGCGTGCCAATCGTCAGCGGCAAGGTAAGTACATCTTGTTCTTTCTTTTTCTCTTTTCAAGTATGAACTTTAGTTGTATGTGTAATTTCCACGTCTTTGAAATTTCATCAAATCCTGAGTGAACTCCTAGAGATATTTCCGCTGCCCAATCGAGTGATGATTTTTCTTTCTGGACCAGAGGGTGCAGAAGCTGTACCATCGATCCTCTCCGAAATGTGTAATAAGGTCATGTTTCCAGAAAAATGAGTATCTAGACTCTCCAGTGGTTTTCAAAATTTGCCAAACTCCATTGCGCTCAATTGCAAGAGGTCTTGACTTTAAGTTGTTTGGTGTATGGAGTGATGAGTCACAATAAAAATGTTCCTTAAACTCCTGAGCATTGACTGGAACGAAATTGTATTTATTCTGACTCTTTAGCTCACAAGCCTACTCTTTCCCTTCTGATTGCGATGATGATATGCTTGGAATGCTTGTATGAGATGAGATGCGATTGGGAGGTTCCCAGTTACACTTCTGTTTGATCACTAGAGCTTTATTTTTTAGTCGGATTGGGAATACAATACGACCTTGTAAGGAGTTGTAGATGCGTACTAGATCCGATGGCGTGGCCGGATATGTGAAAATATCTTTGGGGCGTACTTTTGGAGTCTTTGATGCATGTGTACGGCTTAATGTTGAGAAATTCCTGCGGCTCGTAAAGCTTTGACAGTGATGATACTAATATCAGAAATAACTTGGTTGAGGGACGTGAAGGAATCCTGTGCTGGCAGTCCCCAGGTGTAATTATCCTGAGCCTATTTTCTCCTAAAAGATGTACTTCCATTGCATTTGCTGGTAAAGTGGTTGAAGAATTGACGAAGGAGGCAATCTTTTAGATTCGTCACTTGTTGATCAATGGGTAGGAGTCGCACTTGATAGATCTGTATTGTATCCAACCTTTTGGCAGCCCATGCACCCCCACCATAGGAAATTGGAAATCTAGAAACACCGAATCTGACTTTGTCGGCGATGTGGCAGACATGATGCGGTTAGTCTGTGTGGCTTGATGAGGTGTTGAAGCGGCTTCGGCTTCTAGAGAGGACATTGAAGTGGCTTCTGGAGAGAACGTTGAAGCGGCTTCTTGAGAGAACGTTGAAGCGGCTTCTTGAGAGAACGTTGAAGAGGCTTCTGGAGAGAACATTGAAGCGGCTTCTGGAGAGAACTCCAGTGAGGTCGCCATTAACCCTTGATTTCGAAAAACGAGTTCTTCCGATTCTTTTGAGGAGATACGATATGGCGGATGGGAAGACGGCACACAAATAGTGCTGGTCGGCAAGTCGTGTTTTCTCCTCATGGGAAAGAATACCGCTTCTACAATAACATCTCAACGCATGCAATGGCAATTCGAAATAGAGGAAATAATAATAATGGCTAAGGATTCGACCAACCTTCTGTTTGATTTCCCCGTGTAAATTACATGCTTCTTGAAGATTTGTGGCGCGCCAACTAGATATGTATGAGCATGGACCGTTTCTGAAGAATTAGTTGTGCGTTGCTTTCCAGTCAGTTGTGTCACATTCGCAAGTTGTTGATACGGCAACAAATAATCTTCAGGATTTGATGGCTTGTTGGAGACCCTTTCAGGTATAGACACTGGCAAAGGACATACTCCCAACTTCGCCTTGTTGTCGTGTATCCATGAGCGCCCTAGGACCATATCATAATTTAGGTACTCCTTAACTATATGAAATTTGGCGTGTGTTAGAGCATCTCCCACCTTGATTTCGAGATTGATATACCCGTACGCGTCTCTGGATTCTCCTTCCGTGTTTTTGACTATGGTTGGGTAGTGAACGGCTTCTTGTTTTGAAATCCTTGCAGCTCTCAGAGTTTCGACGGTGATAATATTGAAGTCAGAGGTCGCGTCAATCAACGTGTTGTAAAAATCGACATCTTTCAGTTGAGCGGTGGTTAGGAGTCCCCAGTTGTATCTATCAATCGTACTTTCCAGGAGAGGTTGGGGGGATAAGGAGGTTGGTGATGATGAATGGTAGCTGGATTTTCCCTTCCTCGATTCTGGAGAAGTCGTTCCAGGTCCTCTCGTGTGATGAAGTTGGATTGTTGATTCCTTTCTGACGGCGCTTCAGGAGCTACACGAACTTCTTCATCCATAAAGATGCGCCTTGTTGAAGTACTCGCGCCAGGAGTCATGAAAGTATTCCTTGTCTGCTCCACTTGAAGTTGGGGTGGTTCTGGTGGTAATATTTCCATCAGCGTCTTGAGAAAAGTTAGTACCTCCTTCTGAGTTGTAGACATGTCTGTCTGAGCCTTAGTGAGAACTTCTTGTCATTCCATCAAATCAACAATGGTAATAGGGGGTTGGCTTCCTATGGCTCCTCCAGCCTCTCGTCCTGATGGAGGAGTGGCAATAACTCTGGCTCTGGTGATAGGAGGTGTCACGCCGGATGGAATGTTTCCTGTACCACTGGTATTGGTGGTAGAGGATGTAGTTCCACGAGATGCGTTGATCGTGCTGGTTTGCTGAGGCGCGACTTTCCTCTTCGATTCTTCACTGACAACAACGCTTATGAATGGCTGAACAAAATACTGCTTGTTGGTCAGGCACCTTCCAAACAGGGAGGTGACGATATCCTTACGCTATATCTTCGAAGAGTGGTGACCTTGTCACGATTTCTTGGTTGACCATTTCTTCTGAGTTGAAGAGGTTCTTGACAGTGAAGGGGTTCTGTGTTGAGCCTCAGTCCCCAAGTGCGATTTACGTGGTTCTATCTTGTATGGTCGGTGGGTTTACCATAATAAAGATATCACCATCTTGCCTCCGTACTGGTGAATCTATTACTTCCTCCATGGGAGAATAAAATATGCAGAAGTTCGGATTACCTCTGTCCGTAGTGGTTGTTATGGTGAAGCTCTGGATGGTATCAATAAACAAGCAACAATAGTTCTTGGCAGCAGCTATGATCAGAAGAGACTGGCAGGGAGAGTGGTGGTGGCTACGGTCATGATCCTTGACAGGGAGGAGTGGTGGCTACGGTCATGGATCTTGGAAGGAAGGAGCGGAAGCTATGAGCACGAACCTTGGACGACCACGACCATGAGTATATAAAACACGCATGTGAGTTTATTCCTTCTTTTCTTTCCCCTCTTTATTTTCGTTGAAGCGGATCCTCCCTAATTCCATGCATGCGTAAGCTATCCTATTGTTGCTTGCCTAATTGTAAGTGCGACCTTGGTGCACTAGTACAAGCTGACCCTTTTGCATTGCCAAATTGGCGTGTCCATAGGGGTTTAGACACACCGTTTTGGTTTGGACTTGGCGTGGTTTATGCTCGCGTGGTTTTAGGTATGATGGCATGGCTTTAGGTACTCTATAGCAACGCCGACCTTGCGTGTCTATTGCGGCCTGTAATAGACACGCCAAAACCCATAGGCGTTGCTATATAATGTCCCAAAAACTTTAGTACTGGTACCCTGTAGACACTAGATTTATTGTTTTGGCATGGCTATTTGGTTCACTATAGACACGTAAATTGCTTTTGGCATGGCTATTTGGTTCACTATAGACACGCACTTTGTTTTTTGGCGTAGCCATTGGTTATCCGATAGACACGCCATATAGGTTTAACATGGCTATATGTTATGTTTTAGCCATGCCAATTTCAATTACCTTAATCCACATGGCTGTATTAGGAACCGTTGATTGTTTTTTAAGATGATACAATATTGACCATCTAATTAGATGCATCCAACATCGTCCACATGTAACGTTATGAGCCGTTCATTGGATAACCTATAGACACGCCATATAGCGTGGCTA
>JAJJMB010008071.1:692952-803107 GCA_023531105.1 Papaver atlanticum | reverse complement strand
GATTCCATGAGATCAAACAAAAAATCTAACATCAATTTAATATTCATTCGATAATGGGTTGTAGAAATAATACCAACAACAACGATCGAGTCTGAAGAGGTAGGTTCCTTGTAAAGATTAGAGATAGTAATAGAATTATGATTTCATAGGGAGAATGAATCGAGTAATAAAAACTGAAAAAATAGATCGAACTCATCTTTCTTTTTCTTTTTGGAATTTAACCAAACCATCAGGTGGGAATTGATTTTCCTTTTGAAATCATCCCGCCCAGTAAAATTCATTTTCATCACCCTCCAAACAAAAGATTTTTTGGTGTTTTTCTTTTTTTATTTCCAAATTTTTGATGTGTAACCAATATGGTTAGTTTCCTTATTTTATGAGAGAATATATCGTAGGCAGTTATGATAAAATTGTTTCCCAAAATTTTCGAAATTTAGTTTCCTATCTCTAACCAACTCGAGAAGAGGCTATAGAAAAAAATTACTTTCCTATTTCGAATAATATTTTCCTTAATAATTTTAAGCTGGGTTGTCTCCCGCATTATTCTTGGTTTATGGAGGAAACATATGATTTTGAATTATTAGTGGCACCTATGTAGGAAACGTATTATTCTAATCATACAGTAGGCTACTAAAGATAAAGAAACTAAACCCATCCATTTTCATGTTCATCATTTCCAGAAAACATAAAAGTTCAACGTGAATCATTCATCACATAAATGTCAACCTATCTATCAGCGTAAAAAGCCTGCATCTAGTGCAGTACTTAAAAAATAAATACAACCACCACTGAAAACAAAATGGTCAGACGAAATGCTTTATATTTAAAAATATGTAAACTCAAAGTTCACACATCCCTATTTAAAAATCAAAGAACTTGCTAGATGAGTCTGGTTCTTTGTCAGATTAGTTTGGTTCCTCATTCTCATCCAAATCCACGCAGAGATCATTGTCATTAACATCGTCGTATAACAGTACTTTACTTCCAATATCACTTTACTTGTTCAAACTCGTATTTTTGTTAAAAGTATTGGCAAGGAGATAATAAGATCAGACCTAAAGTGATAAATTGATTCTTATTGTTTACAGGGGGGAACAACTGTATTTTTCTACATTTCCTCCGTTCTTTCAGCTAATTATATTTATTTTTCCAAAAGAATGCACACCTCATAAATAAATAAATAAATTTACAAGAGTATATTGCATTATGTAAAGTCTGTGAACTTGTAAATAATTATCTGACTTATTTCATGATTCCAATACCTAAATAATAAAAGAATTCATAAACATCACCTTCTTCTAAATGACAAAATTAGCAAACGAAACAAGAAATGAAAACAACTTTCAAAGCGTCCACAAAAAGAAATCGATAAATCAAACCCTATCATCAACAAAAAAAATAAAAAAAATATCAAATGAACCATCCTCCATCTTCAAACAATTCTTCTGGCAATGCTGAGGTGAACGTGATCACTCCAACCAGCAGGCTTGGGCACCTTGTCATCCTCAGATTTACCATTTTCCGCTTCATCAGGCTCCACATGCTTGTTAAGATCATTCTTGTTAACTTTTGGATCCTCTAGCATATCCGGAACATCGGGATCTTCATCAATAATTTCAATAATAGAAGCGGGAACATCAGCATTCATAGTAGGAACATCAGCATTCTCAACACTACTGATTACAGTGTCCATAGGAACACCAGGAATAACATCAGCATAAATAGGAACATCATTATTCTCAACACTACTGACAACAAAACTAATTACAGCGTCGAGAGGAACACCAGGAACAGTAGTTACTCCGTCCACAGTAATGATAATCCTCAATTTACGAGGACCAGCCATCAGTCAAGGACATTTTTGGATCCTCTCGTCAGTTTCATCTCTACAGTCCCTCTTAGCAGAACTCATTTTCCTCTTAATGCTCTATGTTAATTTTTTTCTATGCTTGGTGTAATTTATATATATTTCTAAGGAAAACCCTAATTTTTTAGGTTTTCCATCATTATCTTAAATCACCTATTCTTTGGTATTTACACCGAATATTGTAGCAATATAATGAGATATGGAATGAATATTTTCATGTTTATCTAATTTCCTTTTTAATCTAATATACATTACGAACATAACAAACTAAAATAAATCATGATCTCATGAGATATGGAATGAATATTTTCATATTTATCTAATTTCCTTTTTAATTTAATATACGATCTCTTAGGAAATACCCAAATAATTTTTCTACTTTTCAACTAATTACCTAGGTGTGGCCCGGCCGGCTGGACCATAGGTGTAACGCAAAAAAAGGAAAAAACCAAAGGTTGGCTAGTTAAACAATGACCCAACATTTAGCGGCAACACTATCATGTTGATACACGAAATTGAACATTTCAACATAGAATAAAATCCAAACACAAACACCAAAAAAAAAAAAAACACAACTACAAGAAAAAAAAAAGCAACATAGATAACCCAAGGAATAAATTGTACATTTCAGCATAGAAAAAAATCCAAATACCAAAAAAAAAAAAAAACACAACTACAAGAAAAAAAACTACATAGATAAGCCAAGGAATGTGTATTTGAACTTTACCATCCCCTCTTGTCTCCTTGAGTGTGTATTTGAACTTTACCATCCATGTAAATTCTAACTACCTTGTACTCATTGGTACGTTGATAGTAGCCGAAACCCCCAATTACGTTGTATCGTGGATACCACGGAAGTACTGGATCTGGTGCAATTGGGATGCATAGTTGTGGCAGATGGAGGTGCTCACCAGTTTATGGATTTATAATATATACAGGATCTTGTATGCCGTGGTGTGAAACATAAAAACATACCAGACCATTGCAAGATCTAACTATTGGGTGCAACATAGTCCAATCATCATGGGTTCCATCATTCGGGGTGTCGTGATTGTTGGCTGTTACGATCCGGCTGAAATCTTCCTCTCTATAAAAGAGTTGGGTAACTTTATCTTTCCCCATTCTTGGAGTGACACCAAAAAGAAATCTAATTCTTTTGTCCCCAAGGATAGTATTCCATTCTTTGCATACACATTTGCTTGCTAAAACGCTTTCAGCAGTTTGGATGAGCTGAAGTATCTCGGTAGTTAATTCCGGCAACATATCCATCACTATTATACTGATGAAAGATTATCAAAAAAATTTTTTTACAATCTTTTAGGATTTTCTTATTGTAGAATGCTACAAGCAGATACGAGTAAAGCTTATATAGTATATAGACATCCAATACACCTGTTGGCTAATTTTTTAGGTTTTCCATCATTATCTTAAATCACTATTCTTTGGTATTTACACTGAATATTTCAATTTCCATATTACTAAAAAATGAGATAATGTAGCAATATAATGAGATATGGAATGAATATCTTCATGTTTATCTAATTTCCTTTATAATCTAATATACATTCCGAACATAACAAACTAAAATAAATCATGATCTCTTAGGAAATACCCAAATAATTTTTCTACTTTTCGACTAATTACCTAGGTCGGTTGGGGTGGCTACCATAGGTGTAACGCAAAAAAAAATAATGAAAAAACCAAATGTTGGCTAGTTAAATAATGACCCAAACTAAATTGTACATTTCAACATAGAAAATAATCCAAACACCAAAAAAAAAAACACAACTACAAGAAAAAAAAGCTACATAGATAACCCAAGGAATAAATTGTACATTTCAACATAGAAAAAAATCCAAAAACTAAAAAAAAAAAAAAAAAAAAAAAAAAACTACAAGAAAAAAAGCTACATAAATAACCCAAGGAATGTGTTAGTGGTATGGACATCATGAGTACACGTTTCCGATTGTCCACCAAAATTCTTCAACGAGACAGCGCTCCTCATGTGAGGAATAATTGTCCATGTTTCCCACGGTAGTGTCCTCCAAATTTCCGTCCAAGTTTTGGTGAGTGTATTGTAATGCAATAAACGCCTATTCTGCCACAATAGTAGGTCCTTGTTATTTCCAAAGGTTATCGGTTCATAAGTCGGCCATTCATCCCCATCCTCTTCCAAGAAAATGCTCATCTCATGATTCCAATTCCATTCCCCACCAGGTGCCCATGTATGAATATTTTCTTCGGAAATGGGAGCCCAAAAATATATGCGGGGGCTGGACAACCCCCTCATGGATGTAATAAAATAAAAGGCGAACTCCGAACATGACCATCCCAAGTGATGGAAATTCGCTCCCAGGAATATGATGCGGGGGTGGCGAATGTAGATGAAACGTCTCAGTGTCCAAATTGAAAGACACTATGCCAATATCCCGCTGATAACAATCCTTCCAAAAAAAATATAACCATGTGCGTACACACCTGAACTCCGAAAAGTATAAGGAATCTCTCCCATCTCCCTCCATCCCCTCTTGTCTCTTAGAGTGTGTATTTGAACTTTACCATCCATGTGAATTTGAACTACCTTGTACTCATTGGTACGTTGACAGTAACCGAAACCCCCAATTACGTTGTATCATGGATACTACTACTTGATCTGGTGCGATTGGGATGCATAGTTGTGGAAGATGGAGGTGCTCACCAGTTTCTGGATTTATAATATATACAAGATCTTGTATGCCGTGGTGTGAAACATAAAAACATACCAGACCATTGCAAGATCCAACTATTGGGTGCAACTTAGTCCAATCATCATAGGTTCCATCATTCGGGGCATCGTGATTATTGGCTGTTGCGATCGGGCTGAAATCTTCCTCTCTATAAAAAAGTTGAGTAACTTTACCTTTCCCCATTCTTGGTGTGACACCAAAAAGGAGTCCAATTCTTTTACCCTTAAGGACAGTATTCCACTCATTGCAAATACATTGCTAAAACACTTTCTGCAGTATGGAGGTGTTGTAGTATCTCGGTAGTTAATTCCGGCAACATATCCATAACTATTATACTTATGAAAGATTATCAAAGAAAATAAAAAATTACAAGCATTTAGGATTTTATTATTGTAGAATACTACAAGCAGATACGAGTAAAGCTTATATAGACATCCAATACACCTGTTGGCGAATGGTCGCGTCCTTGATGAGCAGGCATTATTTGAATGGTCGTGTCCTTAATGAGCAGGAAAGTAACGCATATTTGCACGTTTTATCTTATAAGCGGTTATAGCTTAAACCTACAACTGGATTTTTATTAAAAGGAAACAAAATCTAAAGGATAACCATTACGTCATGAAGTAGGTCTGAAAGGACATGACATTTTAGTAGGGTGTTATTATTTCTTTGAATTCAACCGCTGCGCATGCGTCTCTTGGGAATAGGTCTCAGAAGAAGAAAGAGAAAAAAAATGTGAAAGAGAAATTAGGGATTATATTCATTTTCCAGAGAGAAAATTAAGCCAAGAAAAGAGAAGAAGAAGAAGAAAAGTTTCAGAGATAACAATGGCTCCAAATAACCCAGAAAAAGGGAGTGGTTCCAAACCATCAAAAGGTAAGACCCCAATGACAGAGGAAGAAGTTGATAAGGAGGAGTGCATGAAGAGAAAGGAAGTGATGATGAGGTTCAAATTAGCAGTATTTGAAATGGATTTGGAGCAACTAGATAAAGCTAAGTACTATATATCGAAACAAGAAGCAATATTGAATAAAAAGAAGAAGAAAGAAGAGTAAAGGAAGATGAGAGAAGAGGAAGAAGTAGGTGTGCAGAACAATAACCAAGATGATGATACGGATTTGTTGTGGAATGAGTTTCATCATGCAAATTCAGTATATGAGGCAGAAAATGAAGAGACAAAGAAGAGAAACATAGAGAAAGTAAAAGATGAAGAATACCCAGAAGAGTTTTTGCTGTTGTTGGAGAAAAAGGAAAGGAGAAAAGCAGGCAACAGGTAAGACTCGACCAATTCCAATTTTCTTATAGCTAGTGGATTTTTTGGGTTAAGTTGCCTAAATGGAAATGATGATACAGAGTTTGCAAATGGTTACACAATTTACTATTTTGAAGAAATAGGTATCGTCAAAGTACAGAGAAAATTTGGAATTAAGAGGGGTCTAACAGGAAATTGTGGACGACTGAATCTTGTTTTGTTTTTTGGAATCTATGTTTCGGATTTAGGATTAATTTTCATGTTTTTTCTAATGTTAATGACTGAATGGTGTTGGACTTGCTTAATGACTGTCGAATGGATTAATTTTCTTGTTTAATGACCGTTTTCTTTTGTATGATTGAATAGTGTTGGAGTTGTTGGTTGCATTGTCAAACTCAGTCTATGATTAAAGAACTGGATATATTGAAAGCACAAGTATTGTGTTGAAAACAAATGGCTACTTTGAAAAATCACGCATAATAGCATCTCATTACTGAATAGATAATACATTGCATATACACACCTAATTTTATTACACAAATTTGACATTGTATCGAAATCACAAAGGATTGCTGAAATTACATGGACTCTATAAGATAGAGTCCATCAAGGGGAAGGGGTCTTCCTGGCTTTCATTTGAATTGCAGAAACTAGCTGCAATTCTCATTACAGCTACTTATGTACCAATTCAGTAATGCTTACCTCCTGGAATTAGAATACCCATCACAACAATATCTTAATATTTACAACGGCATTGGTTGATAATAGAAAATAGGAACTATCCCTAAAATACAAAAGTGTATTTACAATGGTACCTTAATTTATGTATCTCTCTTTTAGCCCCTACATTTTTAGGTTAACCAAATTAGGTGTTTGGTATTCCTTACCTCCTTACAAGTACATCAAATATTTCAGTTTCCATATCACAATAAATATGGCAGAAAATAGATAATGAGATATATATATATATATATATATATATATATATATATATATATACATATGGAATGAATATTTGATCTTTATCTAATTTTCTTTTTAATCGGATGTAGTTTCTGAACACACAGAACTTAATAAATAAAATGATGTGTTACATGTCTCTAATTTGTTTTGCCCATTTATGTTCTGGTTTTGTGTTTTTGTGTCAAACACCAGTTTCAAATCTATAATTCGTCTACAACAAAAATCCCGATTAGTCACGTAATCAACATTTTTTTTTTCGACTTCTCAAATCCCTATCAGTTACAAAATCTTTTTCATTCGTATGCATTTTCAAGAATATCATCATTGATTTATCTATCAATCACTTATACCTTTTGCATCTCAAATTCTCACTTCTTTTTACATTTTTCTTTTTCTCTCTCGGATTTACTTTTATGAACACATAAAAGTCTCCCTATAGATTCGCAAAATTTATAACCATAAATACAACTAGAATACAGAAATGCATCCCTCTATACCAAATTGACCACCATATATAAAAGAAAGCCCCCTCTAAATTCGTCGCGAATATGTTTAAAAGCATTAACTCCATTAAATAAAATACCAACCATTATTACCCAAAATAAGACCAAGTCCGATTCTTCAAATTTCAAAAACAACTTTTAGTCCAGACAAGATACGAAAAAAAATAAAATCAAAGATGAGAAATAGTACTATAAATATATTTATATATATATATATATTGAACACCAAACTACATTACTCTGATCAAAACAAAAACAAAAACACTACACACGGAATATGTTTGTGGCATGGACATCGTCAGTACATGTTTCCGATTGTCCTTCAAAATTCCTCAACGAGACGACGCTCCTCATGTGAGGAATAACTCTAACCTTTACCGGCCACCTTGTCTCCCCAATTTCTGTCAAAGTTCTGGTGAGTTTATTATAATGCGCTAAACAGCGGTTGTTTTGCAATAGGATGTCGTTGTTATTTCCCAAGGCTATCAGCATATAAGGCGGCCACCATGGATTCAAAGGCTCTTCCAAGACAATTCTCCTCTTAAGTACCCAATTCCATTCTACACCGGGTACCCGTGCATGAATATCATTATCCGAAATGGGTGCCCAAAAATCAATCCGGATATCATAAATATCGTGAATGTTGTAAAATAAAAGGCGAACTCCAGACAAAACCATTCCAAGTCTTGGAATACTGAAACCACCATTCTCATAAATATGATGCTGGGGTGGCGAATATGACTGGAATGTCTCATTGTCCAAATTGAAAGATACTATCTGATCATTGTGATAAATATAATGATTTATCCAAAAAATACAACCATGTGCGTACACACCTGAATCCCGAAAAGTAAAAGGAAATTCCCTGATGTTTCTCCATCCCCTGTTGTCTCGTAGTGTGTGTACGTCCACTTTACCGCCCACTTGAATTCGAACTACTTTGTATTCTCCGGTATGTTCACAGTAGCCGAAACTCCCTACGATGTATCGTGGATCCCAACTAATTTGTGGCGTTAGTGTTGGATCGCATATTTGTGGCAGATGGAGGTGCTCACCCGTTGTTGGATTCATAATATAAATAGGATCTTGTATGCCGTGGTGTGAAACATAGAAACATACCAGACCATTACAAGATCCAACGATTGGGTGTGACATGTTTTCATCATAGGATTGGATAATATTCCAGGTACCATTGTTTCCAAATAACATCTGATTGAAATCTCCCATCATCATGTAGTAATCTTCCTCCTCAATTTGTTCTCTGTAGAAGAGTTGCGTAACTTTTTCTTCTCTCACTTTTTGAGTGAAACGGAAAAGGAGTCCAATTCTTTTGTCTGCAAGGACAGAATTCCACTCTTTGCATACACATTTGCTTGCCGAAATACTTTCTGTACTTGGGAGGAGGTGTAGTATCTCGGGAGTTAAATCCTGCAGTTTTTCTATTACTATTACTAGTGAAATATATTTTTTTTAAATGTAGAAGCATTTAGGATTTTGTTTTTGTTGAATGCTACTAGCAGATACGAGTAAAGCTTATATAGACATCCAATGGATGCAATATGTGTCCCCACACAACACACATGTTGGAATTTTCACGTCTTTTGGTGTTTCAAAATCTATTCGGTTAATGTACCCCGTAATACGAAGGGGTGCGAACCATTACACCGTTTGGCCAATGGTCGCATCCTTAATCAACATGCGTTCTTTAAAAATTCATGATCCAAACAAGAAACGGATATTTTCACGTGTTTGTGTGAGATTTATTCCAGTTTATCAACATTCTATTTATGTGTCCATTGCAAATTTAAAAATTAGGGTTATGACCATAGTATATTAATCTTTTGAAGACAAGAAATTAGGGTTATGACCGTAGTATATTAATCTTTTGAAGAAAAAAAATGATCCCAATATATATTGCTATTGCCAATCATAGCTGTAATTTATGGTGTTGACCAATATACGAAAGCCAAAAGAGAATTTGGGCATGGTTATAGCGCGTGGCTGGACGGAATTGTTGCGCATGGATTTGAGTAGGTGTGAATTTCCGAGGGAATTACACAAAAAATAGAAATTTGTTCAGAGAATATTAGGCATGGCGAATCATGGAGAGAGAGATACTTCAGATACCTACAGATTTGGCAAGAGTGTAGCCAAGGCATGCACATTAGCGAAGAGTACATGATTATGATCTACTGTAAGATAAAGCATATACTCCATGTACTCAATCAACATGGTTGTGTTTACGCAAATTTTTTATGCTATTTTTCCATATTTAGATAAATCATATATATATATACTAAAATCAATGTGGTGTTGTACGCGTATATGAGCATATATTTATCGATATGGAAACTGTTATATTTTGTTTACTTGAGAGTGATATGCGGAATACAACTAAATTAGGTAATTGGAGATAATGCTCCTAACCTAAAAAAAATTAGGGTTTTTTTAATACACACACACACACACACACACACATATATATATATATATATATATATATATATATATATATGTATATTATTAAAGAGGTCGTACAAACCACACCAGCATAAAAGATAGATTGATATATTAGACGAAGAAAATGAGTTCCAATAAGAACAATACCGAGAGGATTAAAACAATTCCAAGGATAGTAATGGTTGTACCAAGAAAGCTAAGGATCACCATAACTATTGATGGCGTGTGTAAGGTTCTTGGCATGCCCCTGTTAGCTGACGTTCAAGCTCATGTTGACAATCTTGCTCTTCCTGCTTCTGCTTCTGTTGAAATGGATGGTGTCCATGCTCCCATTCCTTCAAATGAGCCTGTTGGTGAAACTGTGTCTGGCACACCAGAAATACCCAGGGAGACACCTCTAGAAGAAAAGGTACTTGAAGTTCCAGCACAGCCTGCTAACGCTGCAACACGAGTACCAGATGCGATGGTTTTAGTTGAGCAGATTATCAAAGAAACTTTCGAATAATGTGGTTTTTGTTTTTAGAAATTATTTATTTTGATTATTTAAATTTTTTTATTAAGGATGTTGGTATTATTTTGCTTCGTTTAGTTTTAGAATGAATAATATAAAAATATTGGTTCTTTAATATATGCTCATTGTGTTCAGATTCTTTGCTTGATATTTGTTTGTTAATCAATCAATTTTAATTAACTCGTCGAGTCAACACAATTCAGTTTTCCATAATGTACCTTATATAAACATAAGCCCTTATGATAGTTACCAGATTTTAATTTAATTTAGACACAACAAAAATGGAAGAAATATAACAATAATTTATGGAAAAACTGGACCACAAGGGATCTTGGCACCGATGCCAAATTTGGGTCAAGCCAACCCAATGTGACAGACATTTTAGAAACAAAAAATAATCTTCTCTACAGTAGAAACTCTTTTAATTAATACTCGATTATTTAATAAACTCTCTTAAATAATATTTTTTGCCGGTCCCGAGTCGGGGACAACGTGCCAAATTAATAATTCGCTAAAATTATAAGATAATACATTTTTGATTACCTATGTAGACCCCATATGAAATATAAATTAATAATGCATATATATATATATATATTCATGATAGACGCATTTATGTGTCTATTTTCATCTCTATTGTGCATATTGTTAGTACCCATTTTTGTACTAATTTTGGTATTTTATCCCTTTGTAGGTGTTTTTGGAGAAATAGGCTTTTGCGGCGAAATTGGCTCAAAAAGTTGTTAAAGACACCTGGAAGGACATTTGCTATTTGGACTCTCATTTTGGATAAGGGGTAACCCATTTCCAAGCAGCTACTAAACACAGACCGGGACTGGATAGGGGGAGGTCACTTTCTTCTCAAAATTCAAATTCTGTTTTTGGGGGGGAAATATAAACACATTCTGACAGTTTTGGTGGTAGTGATTTGGAGGAGTTTGAGGTCGATTAAACCTCTAATTTTCATAGGGTAGACTCCTTATGGGTCTAGGAATCTAACATGGGTGTTGAAATCGATTAAACTGGGCTCAATCGACGGATTTTTATCTCAACAACAAAATATGGAAAGTCACGTGTGTGACCGATTTTAGGAAATTTTAGAGAGATTAAAGGCAAGATTTTCTTCCCAAAGCTTGATATCTATCTAAGGAAGAGTTTAGAATCAAAAGGAAAGCTCAGATACGCGTGGAAATTCTAAAACAAGAAATTGCCGCAACTTTGCCGTGAAGAGAAAGAAAGAGATTTCGGAAGATTTTGGAGAGATTTAATCGGTCTTTTGATATAAATAGATTGTTTGGGTCATATAGAAGGGGTGTCGAGAGTTTTGGGGGATGAGAAGGGCTGAGGAGTGAGAAATCAAGACGAACAGAAAGCTACCTGCTGCTGTTTTCTGCTGGTGTGGAGCTGAAGAACACGAAAAACATAAGACGCACACGGAACAGTCGCGAAGAACACGAAGAACTTCGACCCACATCAAACCGTCGCAGAAGCAGTCTTATATTCAACTACGAAACCCTTTTATCGTTTACGTTTGTACTTGCTTAATATATTCAGCGACTTCTATCTTCCTTGCAAAAGGCCTTCTGTAACTACAGTTCATTCTCTTCAATAAAAACACCTATTCAGCCATGCGTTATTATTTTGGGCGTGTTTTCACCATGAAGAACTAAAACCCAACATTGGGACGACGGAGGGAGTCGATTTTCATCATATGGTAAATTTAATTTATTCTTTTTATGACTTTTGCATTAATTTAAAATTGAAATATTATTTGAATTAATTAGTTGTCATTTAATTTGATGATGTATGCTTAGCTTAAATGTTTTGATACATCATGCTTAGGATTTACAACTAATCTTTTGAGAATCTACTTAGGCAAAAATAGAGTCACCATATCATATTTTATTTGGGTTATAATTGTTGAGAATAAATAAATTGAACCACATGCATGAGAATTGGCCAAATCCTTAGTCCCAATACCTCTCGCCCATTGTTTATAATTTTTGTTTATATATTTTTATTAAATTTAAAAACTCGAATCTTCACAAGTCCGAGTTGAACGAACTCTACTTATCACTTTTTACAACAACATAAAACCCACATCAATTCAATACATTAATGATCTACGAAGACTTTTTGAAAGATGATTTAATTGTCTTCTGTTTTTTTCTAAAATCAATATCGCATTGAATTTATCATTGTAAGAATTTTTGGTGTTGTTTTCTCATAGCTCAGCAAGAAATTATTCAATGTGATTGCCTCTTTAATAGCCTCGTTTCGTGAAGGGGGCTCTATTGTAGAACTTTCATAATCTTCTTCCACATCTTTATCAGTTCTCATAACGCTCTCGATTATTTCTTCATCAGTCAAAAACTGTGTAACTTCATTTTCTTTCGGATAATTTAGGACATCATCGACATTCATTGAATTGCGATAACCTAACTTATCGATCAAATTTTTCAAGTCTTAAGTGATTTCACTATATGTATGTTCATCCAAATTGTCTAAACTTGTGTTATCTGTTGATCGAAGTTTACAATGACGAAAGCATCAATTTTGTCTAAACTTGTGATATGAAATTTATCTATAAGTTAATAAAATATTAATTAATATATAAATTAATAATTATTAATTTATCGGTTAATTATATCTCGTTTAATTAATAAATTTTGATGGTCCAAACAACATTAATTTATATAGTTTCTACGGTATATTATTTGGCAAAACAGAAGAAGAGGAGTACTGAAGAGATCTATCTTTTCTTTTGCATCTACCCAAGAAAGCAACAAGATACTCATTATGGCTACCTAGATCTTCTTCTTTTGCATGTGCACAAAAAATAAGATACTCATTGTGATTGCGTAGATCAGTGGAAGTGAAATATGAGAAACTGAAGCGTAATGATGATTGACAAAAGCAGTAGCGTGGTGATTGACAAAATACTGCTCTTGTTATAATACTTCTCTTTCAGTCACACATAACAAGAAGTCCCAAAGTACAACTACCACATGAATGTACCCCCTAAATCCAAGAATCAATCATAGGAATGTTCCATATATATACTCCTAGTATTTAGTGATGGGGCTGGTATTTAGGACAGGGTCCCAAAAGAATATTCTACACAAATTGTTAAAGTAGAAATGATCAAAGATCAAAAAATACCACTGCAAACTAGAGTATTTATTATTGTACTAGCTAATTCCTTTATTACTAGTGCCTTGGATATAATAGTATCTTTTCTTTACTATAACTGAGTCAACTATATTGCACTATTTTACTCCCAATTCACATATTCTTTGAAGAAAAATAATAAATGATTAATATAGTACTAGCTAGTACCTTGGAAGATCATAAATGCTTTTTGGTGCAATTTTTTTGATTAAAATCCCAATTCATATTCTTAGAAGCAATTCTAGCTAGCTCTTACAATTAAATTTGTATTAAAAGAAACGAGATCAGTATTTATTTTTTAAACTAGTGGCTGATAATATAGGATTTTATCATGTTTGTGCCTTTAATCTGGACGAAACATGAAATATCAGCGATACATATGAATATCCGATAATATCGCATTATTGGTGGTGTCGGACCGATCAACCGATAATATTGGCAAGGATGTTTGGGGATGTTAGGTTATCAGGTGAAACTAGTTTATTTGATTGGTTGGCATTATGAATTCACGAACGACTATGATTGGCTTCGTCGACAGGACTCGATATCCAAGTTTTTTTTTACCAATGTCACTCTTGGACATGGCTTATTCAGCTAAACCAATTTTTATTTCGATGTCACGATCTTAGAGAGTATAGTTCATCAAAATCTAAGTTTCCGAGAGTATTTCCACCAAGATAAATTGATTGATGGTAATTTTCCATTTTTTCCGATGTCACTCTTGAACGAGCTTGTAAACCAATTTTTATTTCGATGTCACGATCTTAGCAAGTATTTATCGTCCAAATCTAAGTTTCTGGGGAATATCTCCACCAAGATAATTTGATTGATAGTAATTTTCCATTTTTACCTATGTCACTCTTGGACGAGCTTCTAAACCCCTGATTTTTATTTCAATGTCACGATATCTTAGCAAGTATATTTCATCCAAATCTAAGTTTCCGGGGAGTATTTTCACCGAGATAAATTGATTTAATTTTCTATTTTTACCGATGTCACTCATGGACGAGCTTCTAAACCAATTTATACTTCGATGTCACGATCTTAGCAAGTATTTATCGTCCAAATCTAAGTTTACGGGGAATATATCCACCAAGATAAATTGATTGATGGTAATTTTCAATTTTTACCGATGTCACTCTTGGAAGAGCTTCTACACCCCTATTTTTATTTCCATGTCACTATCTTAGCAAGTATTTTTCATCCAAATCTAAGTTTTCGGGGAGTATATTTCCACAGAGATAAATTGATTGATGGTAATTTTTAATTTTTACTGATGTCACTCTTGGACGAGCTTCTAAACCAATTTTTATTTCGATGTCATGATCTTAGCAAGAATTTTTCGTCCAAATCTAAGTTTCTAGGGAGTATCTCCACCGAGATAAATTCCTTGATGTTAATTTTCCACCAATTTTTTATATATATTATACTATTTATTTATTTATTTCCCAAAGCTATACTTGGTCACTAGCCAAGTTATCATGCTTGTACGTGGCTAAGCTATATGTTGAATATTAAAGTGAAAACGTGTGTCAGGGTATAAAACACGAGCAAGGAAGGGAGAGTACTACTCCGCTTTTTCTTTTCCAAGTCTCTCTCTAAACTGAACCTAGGGTTTCAGTATCAAAAACCGAACTTAAGGTTTCAGTATCAAACCGGACAAAATGATCAGGACTGCTCTAGTAGTAACTTCCTTCCGATTTTTTCTTCTTGATTAAGACAAAAAGATTGTTGGTTATTTTGGTTGCAAGGTTGTTCCTTGTTTTGGAGATGTTGATTTTAATCAGTTTGATGTCGATGATGATGATGATGCTGTTGACGATGAAGAGGATGATGAGTATGATTTTTAGGATGATGATGATGATGATTTAGATGATCCAGAACACTTCTTTTGGTTTGGGCCATCACTTGAGGATGAAGATGAAAACGATGATGATGATGATTGGCCATACAAAGATGTGGTTACGATTGTCGACAGCAGCAGTGAAGAAAAAGGGGATTCTCACTGATCTAGTCCTCTGTTTTCATGGTTATGCTATGCAAGAATGGTATTCAATCACATCTTGATCCATCATCTTTTGTTAAGTTATATATATATATATTAGTCTTTTTTTTTTTTTTTTGTGTGTGTGTTATTAGTGTAATCTTATGTTTTTTTCTTTTTATGGATGTTTAATTAGTCTGTTTGTAAAGCTGCTTGGAAGTATAGTTTTTGTGAATGTTTAATATTTACTGATGCAATATTTTCTTTAGATTCCAAGTGCATATGTTGTTTAATTTCTGTCCATTGTTCATCTGTTGGAGTATCAATCTTTAGACAAAACAGAATGAATGAGTAATGTGTTTAAGGGGGCTTGGTTTAGAGATTTGGATCTGAAGAGTTAGGGTTAACCATGATTTTGTTGTGGCTTTGCTGTTAAAGTGATAGGATCATGAATATGATAGGGACTGTGTATTGAATCTTGTATCAGAGTTGAAAAATATAGCCAAATTTTTCATAAATTGCAATGCCAAATATGACAAACTTAACCAAAAAAAAAATCAGAATTGAGAGCACAATTGAACAGTATGCCTTTGACTACTACATAATTTTGCTTACACATTAATAAAATTAGCAGACTAAAAATAATGTAAAAAACTTGAATTTAGTCAATACCGAGTGCTCAGCCATAAATTTGCTTGTCTTGGTGGATTCCCATGTTCTTATTCATTGTAATCATTATCCAAATGGTCACCATAGCTTTCTCAAATGCATCCCAAGAAGCAAAACCCTTAGGAGGAGGATCATTTTCAACATGGCTACTTGCAGGAATAATCCCAAGATTCATATTATGAACTAATTCCCATTCTTCATCGACTTACTCTTCTAGTATATCATCAATGCTTTCCACAAAGTCATCCCATGATGCAAAGCCCTTCGGAGGAGGAGGATCATTATTAACAAGGCCATTGGAAGGAACAACACATTTCTCATTAGAACTCATCCTCTCAATTACTTCTTTCTTTTACTTATGAACGAAGTATCTAATTTCTTATTTCTAGGATCCAAATCTAGCTAAATATATTGTGTTTTTTCTTTCTTTTTTCTATACATATCTAGTATGCAAATCTAAATATAGTGGGTGGGTTATGTTTACCATGAATATAAATAAATAAAATCAAGGTGATATATGGAAAGTGCGATTTTGCGGATTTGCGAGACCCAGCAGAAAAATATTGCATTAGGATTGTAGGATTAGACTACTGATTGTCAGTTCTAATTAGACGTCTATAATCTTACTGAAACCCTAAAGAAATCTCTAAATATCCTGACACGTTAAGCATTCATGTCAATGTGATAATACACTTGTTAAAAATAAAATTTTACCTTCCTTATTTAACAAAATAGTCCATTCACACTATAATTCAGTCTAGCAAGTCGTTACCATTCAACCTAAGGAGAACCTAAGAAGAAAACACCTCTATGGCTCTATGATGCAATTTCTCACGATGATTATGAACATCTCTATTTGTATTTGTGATTGTTGATGTGTTGCAGTACATTGTATTTTGTTTTGAGAATATCTCAGTGAAATTTGTAGGTTTAGTTGATAAAGAAACTGAGTCAGACATACTATCTTATTTTTTTGTAGGATTTCACCATTTAAGGCGCAAGGTTAATGTATTGTCCCTTGGAAAAGCACGCCTATTGAATTTCAGATGCAATTTTTCCTACTACATTATTACTACAATCATAATTAATTTTTTACAAAATTCATAGACACCAGCACTTGTTGATCATGCACGGTTACCAGGGTTTACACGTTTGCAGATCCGGAAGAGTCAGCACCTGTTGACAGGCATTATGTGACGCTGGTGTATTGCAATATTTTGATTTGATTAATCAGAACACTAGTGTATTCCTGACATAATTGATTAATTAGTTAACAGATGGGCCATATCTTGAACTGCAGCATGGTTTGGCTCAGGCATCATGCCATATCTCAATACCGTGGTCCCTGACCAACAACTAAAATCAACTAATGTCAAACAATAAGTCAAGCAAAATAAAATCAGCACAATTGTGTATATTTATTTAATTTTAATTAGTTAACAGATGGGCCATATCTTGAACTACAGCATGGTTTGGCTCAGGCATCATGCCATATCTCAATACCCTGGTCCCTGACCAACAACTCAAATGAGCCATAAAAATCTACCAACACTATGTACGGAACAGCACCTGAGACATAACTCATTATCATTTCATCTAATTCCATTCATTTGAGCCGCACAAAACTTCATCGACAATAACGAAAGAATCAATCAACTCTTCTGTGAAACATCAATTTAAGGATAGATTTAAGTTCAATCGATCTCTCATAGAAGTATTGACACTGATTCATAACCTTGGAAATGCAAATCTGGGTTATCTTCATCTAAGGTATTTTTCATTCATTCATTTGGGGGTTTCTGCAGAAAACTTCATCAACAACAATGTATCAATTGATTCTTCTGTGAAAGATCGATTCAGGCCTAGATTTAAGTTTAATCGATCTCTCATAGAAGTATTGATAATGATTCATAATTTTGGAAATACAAATCTTGGTCATCTTCATCTAAGGTATTTCTCATTCATTCATTTGGGGGTTTAATGATTTTACAAATTGGAGGTTACACACTACTGATTTTGAATGGTACAATTTATGATGGTGATTATGAACATCTATATCTTTCTGATTTTAGGTTTATTATGTTGCTGTGAATTGTATCCTGTTTTGAGAATGTTTTGGTGATTATGAACATCTCAATTGCATGCTTTATGCCTCCACCAGGTAGTTTTATATGTCAGTTGACAGATGATCTTAAACTCAAACATAGTATTTGGTTGTAGGATGTCAGTATTGGTGAATAAAGCTTGTATTCTTTTTTGAGAAGCAGCATCTCAGGAGTCTTTGTGATTTGTATTCACTGTCAGATTGTAGAATTAAATTAGGTGTGCATAAGGCTCCACCAAGTAGTGTTCATGTCAATTATGTGCAAGTTGAATACACGCAACCAACGCAAGCAAATTTTCTTTAGTCATGTATTTGACAGAAGATATAAAGATCAAACATATATGGATGTTCGTAATTTGTCCCTTTGCCAGATTGTAGATTAAGACTAGGTGTGTATATGCCTCTCCATCAAGTGAATTAGACTGGATAGAGAAACACTAAAGTGACTTGTTTTCAATATACATTTGTTTTCAATACATTTTAGTCTTGTACATGTTCCAGTTCTATGATTGTAGTTTTAGTTTCTAGAATACATCCTGCATCTCCAACATTATCGACTTACAATCGTTGGATAATATAAATAAGCCGACTTCATCATATTGCATTTAAAAAAGTTACAACCGTTCTGTTCATTCAGTGTTGAGAAACATTTAGCTTCAACACTATCATTTCATATCCACTTACATGTTCATAAACTAAAACATACCCAAAACATTAAGGAAAAATTGGTCTGCCATTTACAAGTATTTCACCATCTTACCCACAAAAAATCTAAATACCGAAAACAAAAACAAAAAAGCAAAATAAACATAACATTCCCCTGCATTTTCAGTCTCCATTACCAGAACCAAAAAAGAAAACATGATTCAGTGACTTACCATTTGCATTAGACCCCTCTCCATTTGAATTCTTCTCTGTACTTTGATAATAGCTATTTCTTAACCTTTTTTTTTAACATTATATCATCATTTCCATTCGAGCACTTATCCAAAAATCCACCATCTCTCTACAGAAGAATTCAAATGTCGATAAGGCTTACTCATTGTCATACCCATCACTCGGAATCAGAATCATCAGATTCCTCTTCCTCCTCATCAGACTCCTCTTCCCCCTCATCAAACCCCTCTTCCTCCTCATCAGACCCCTCTTCCTCCTCGTCTTCATCTGCATCTTCCACTTCGAAATCAGTCTTTTGGGCCAACAATTCATCATTAATCCCAATTCTCTCATCTTCGCGAAATTACAGGATTATCTCTTTTAGTTCTTCTTCAGCTTCGTACTATGCAACCTCCCTTTCCAGTGAATCTTTAGTGGGTGTATCACTTTCGTACCCAACAACAACAACAGGCTCTTCATCTTTGGAAGCAGTTGCATCACTGTCGATTGGCACATATTCTTTCTTCATTGCTGCATTAATCTCAGCCATTTCAGCCAACCTCGCCCTTTTATCCTGCACTGCCCATAACTTTTCCTCCTCTGCTTCATCTATGAAAAGATCAAGATGACGCTTCTTTGGAAAAATCTGTACTGGTTTCTCTTCTGCTTTATTTTCATTCATTGCAGTATGCATTTCTTCCCAGAGAGGATCGAGTTCAATATCATACAACAAGTCACTTACTCTCTTTTGTACTTTCTCTAGATCATCCTTGGTCATCTGCCCAATCATCTGCATAGTGTCTGATAACCTTTCTCGTCTTTCTTTCTCTTCCAACTCTTTCAATAGTTTCTCTTCAATTGATTTGATTTAGAAAAATTCAGTAAATAGTAGTCTCCCTCTACAAACTTCTCTCTGAAATTATTTGCTCTCTAACCCTTTGGTTTCCCTGTTAATCCCCTTATAAACTACTCAATCAGGAATAAACTATAAATTCTTGGATTGTCACGCCTATTCCCAAGAGAAAGCTTTAATCGAACACGTTCCCTAGTCTAAATGGCATCTATTCTAGCCCACTACGTCATAATGACGTGATAAACCTAGGTAAAAAAAAAGTTATTTCTTTCTCTTACTTGTGCGAGAGAAAGACTGGAAGAGGCGAAATAGAGAAACCCTAGGTAAGGAAATAGAAAGAAAATATTCTTTCCTTCTCTTATTAGATTAAATTCGAACTTACTTGTTTAATTTCATGAATGGGGGATGGGTTTTTCTTAATTTGAAATTACTATCGCTAGGGTTTCAGGTATATACATTTCCTAAAACTAAAATCGTTTTCTACTATATTCTGTAAACCTAGGGTTCTTTCAATTTTAGGAGTTTTTTATGATCTTGGCTGTGATTCTATATCTTATCTGTGATGGAAATCGTGGAAGCACATCGATATTTTTGTTAGACATTATTAATTGTTTGAAACAATTGATGTTTTGTGTGAATTTTTTGACGGAAATTGTGGAATTTGGTTTAGGTTGAGTTAGTTTTTGTTAGTAGTGGTTTTTTAATGGATTTAGGAATTAGCTTTTGTTGCTGTAAGGAGTAAAAGTTGCATTGTAGATTAAGTCGGCGTTGTTATAGAGCCAGAAAGGAGAATCTGTTGTTGTATTCTCTCGATTTTGTTTTTCTTCACTTCGCAACGGTGTTCTATCATGCTAAGCAATTGGTTTAACAAGGAAGAAGGCGTAATTGAAACTCGATGTTCGACCTGCAACGCACGTGCACTCCACTTGTAGCCTATTAGAGAACCTACTCATTCCCTACCTCTACATACAACAAATGGCATCGTTTGACTACATGAAATATTTGGCAATCACCAAAGCATGGTAGCCGAAAGTCGAGTTCTAGATTACTACTCGACCGAGACCTTTTGGGCGAAGATACATAACGAATTTACCCAAGATTATGGGAACCCGAAAAGAAGAAGTGTTCAACAAATCAAGGATAGGCACAACATCATCCTAGATGCGGTAGTTGGGTTTTTTATAATCAAACACCGGATATCGCATGCAAGTCACCTTGGCTTGTCCCCTCTACAACTTGTACGTATCTTTATGGTTTATTCGGCACAATACTTTTTTTCAATTTATATGTAACCAAATAAGTTTGTGTGTTGTTTTTGTAGCACGAAGCCGTGAAAGCGCGTTACTTAGAGGAAAAGAGAGAAGCATTCACGTTTGATGAAATCGTTCACTTCATAGTGTTCATATTTACGGAGAACCACCAACACTCAATGGTGGGTGAATCGGACTTCATACTCTTAGTTGGCTTCCAGATAGGAAAGGCCAATTCTCTGTTAAGAGTGTTTATAATGTGTTGTCTAGTCCATCTAATACTTCTGCAGGTACTAATTATGTTTCTCCACAGGTATGGAAAGCTTTGTGGAAGTTAAATTATTTGTTTGGAAGTGCTTAAAAGATATAGTCCCAACAAGAGATAAACTAGCTATATGGAAATGATATTGAATTGCATTGCAGTTTGTGTAATCATCCCGTGGAATCCAGTAATCACCTATTCCTTGAATGTGGTTATGCTAGATCCATTTGGTTAGTTTTAAATATCAATGTTACTATGGTAAAACATGGTTCATTTAGGAGCTGGATTCTCTCTTGGTTTTCTGCAGGAAATAATATTACCTTTGGTGCATGAATTACTAGACATGAGATTAATAAATTGCTAAAGGTTTCAGTTTGGACTTTTTTTTTTTTTTGAAGCATCAGTTTGGACTATTTGATGTTCAAAGATTTTTCAGAACATAACTCCAAATAGGACAATGTCAATAGTTGGCATTAATAAACATGTGTCTCCTTGAACTAATCTTGTTTCTTCTACTAATGGGGTTGTGCAGGTGTTAAGATGGAAACCTCCTGATAATGTTTATCTGAAAATAAATTTTGATGCTTCTTTTAAGTCAGATTCATTACAAGGTGGAATAAGGCTAATAATAAGGAATTGTGCAGGTAGCTGCATTCGGGTGCAAGGACAATGCTTCAATGGAGGAATGAAGATAGGAGTTGAAACTCAGGAGCTGGAATGTAAGGCTATGTTGGCAGCTGTTACTCTGGCACCCTCTAAGAACTTTAATCATGTTATCTTTGAATCAGATTGTGACACTTTAATAAAATCCATCAATGATCAAACCTATTATGTTTATTGGATGAATCAAGCTTTGGTTTTAGATATTAATTCTAATTGGACAGAACACACAAATAGAGTAATGTGTTTTAGTTCACTTAATTCTAATTGGGGCCATAGCTTCTTCCAGTTCTTATGATTTTATTTTTCAACTGCACCAACACGTACTCCACTTTTTACAAAGTTAGTTTTTTAATCTAGTACCGTTATAACAACTGCAGCAACACGTACTCCGCTTTTTAGCTATCATTTTGATTTATTTTCTGAATTCGGGTACGAACAAAAAAAATCTTCAGGATGGAATGAATATTAATTGCATCTAACTCCGGTCTTTTAGAGTCGTCAAAGCAGAAAATTATGCAGCAGGATAACAAGATTTGACTGAGAAAATTCTTAACATAGAACGTGCAGCATGCAAATTGAAAGATATTTACCTTCCTAATTTACCAAATTATTTACGATATACACTTAAATATTATTAGTAAAAATATTGCCAAATTTCTATTTACATTACACTACCCATTTATGATAATAAATCTTTACCCTATGTGTTCATCTCTCTCGTCTTAAATCATTTCATGTTTCTACTCTTATATCTTCTAACCTCCCCCCAGAAAACAAAACAAGTGGTTTACTTTGATCATCTGATTCATCTCCTGGATAAACCATATATTCCCCTGTCGATTTTGCTTCAAGTTGCGGAATAATCGGATCGACCGTGTAAGTATTTCTTTTCAGTACTGCTTTGTTAACTGAGATTGTAACTCTAATGGTCATAGTAGGGTAAATTTTTTCTTCACATGCAACTATATGTAGGTAGCTAACCTATGATTATTTGTATGATTCATATATGATAACTGAACTCACATTGTGATTTGTGATTACTCTTTGTGTACGTATTATTCTTTGCAATGATAATTCGTAGTTTTATTCGGACCACATTAACATTTTCACAAGATGTTGACAAGTTTTTTCTCCGTCCAGGTATCTGAGAATTCATAATGAATCCTAGAGTAATGGATAAATCTTGGATGTATACCGATAGAACCAAACCGCATTATCAAGACGGAGTCGATGCATTTATAAAGTTTGCTACGCATACATACCAACAGGATATTGCGAATGGGAAATGGAAACCAGTCGACAATGGAAAAGTTAGGTTTCTATGTCCATGTGTGAAATGTCTCAACCACTACGTGCACAAGGAAAGAAAAGTTAAGTTTTATTTATATTCTTCTGGATTCATTCAAAATTATTCCGTATGGACTAAGCACGGAGAAGGAGATGAGTCATCAAGGTGGACATTTCTGGATGGTAATGGCAGAGACGGTCCGCACTCTGATGAACCAACACATGCTAAAGAGACTATAGAAATGGTTAGTGCTTTATTAGGAGACAACTTTTCAAAGGATTCTGAGAAGATGCAACGGATACTCAAAGATGCTGGGAAACCACTATACAAAGGATGTGCCGATTTTACAAAGATATCTGCAATGTGTGAACTGTTTAACTTGAAGAGCAAGTACGGAGCTGCCGACAAGTTATTTAATGAACTTCTACCACTATCAAAAACAATGCTCCCTCCAGGAAATGAGATGATGAAAAGTACATATGAAACTAAGAAGGTGATGAGAGATTTGGGTTCAGGTTACGTAAAGATACATGTATGCATCAATGACTGCATTCTCTATAGGAAGAATTGCAAGGATCACATCAAGTGTCCCACCTGTGGGGAATCAAGATGGAAAGTTGACGACACCACCCAAGAGGTGCATGAAAAAATTTCGGAAAAAGTCTTGTGGTATTTCCCAATTATCCCAAGACTGAAACGGCTGTTTCAATCAAAGAGAATTGTCGAATATTTATTATGGCACGACACCAGAAAGAAAGAAAAGGGTGTTTTACGGCATCCAGCGGACTCACCAGCATGGAAATTATAGATGAAATATATCCCGTAATTCATGGTGATCCTCGAAATCTGCGGTTAGGCATTTTGGCTGACGGGGTTGACGTAAACAAAGGCATGCAGAAACAGCACAGTGTGTGGCCAATTTTGACAGTGATTTACAACCTTCCGCCAGAGTTGTGTATGAAGAGAAAGTTCACCATGATGTCATTAATTATCGATGGGGGGCCTTGTAAGGACATTGATGTTATGTTACAAACGTTTGTCGAGGATCTCAAGGAATTGTTTGAGGGAGTCGAATGCTATGATGCGCTGAAACAGGAGATGTTTACTCTACGTGCGGTTGTTTTATAGACAATAAATGATTACCCTGCTCTTGGTACACTGTGTGGTTTCCCCTACCAGGGACGAGACGCCTATAAGGTGTGTGGGAGAAATACTTACTATGTCAGGCTAAAAAATTGTAGAAAAGAGGTTTATACCGGGCATAAAAGATACCTACCATATGATCATCCATTCAGACTTCAGAAGGGGTTCAACGGAAAAGATGAAACTGAAAAGGCTCCGGAACTTATGACCCCGTCACCAATATACAATGAAGTAAAGTCTATAAAGAATAAATGGGGAAAGGGACGGAAGAACACTGTGGTGGAATTCGTGCAGGATAACCCTGGAAGAGGTGGAAAGTTGAAGAGAATCGAAAAGACCATCGACCCAAAAAAGGGGAAGGGGAAGGAGAAGGAGACCGATAGGCCCTACTGGAAAAAGTTCAATATATGGTTCCGGCTCCTCCCCTACTGGCAGTATCATGTTGTCCACCATTGCATAGATTTCATGCACGTCGAAAAGAATGTATGCGAGAGTATCGTTGGAACATTGTTGAACAATGAATTAAAGTCGAAAGACAACTTGGCTGCTCGAATGGACCAGAAGAACATGGGATTTAGAGACGAGTTGTAACCTCGGGAAAATGGCAAAGGGGAATATATACAACCGGCAGCATGTCACTCATTAAGCCCGGAGGAAAAGGACAAGTTCTGTGAAATATTATCCAAGATAAAGGTTCCACAAGGGTATTGTTCAAACTTTTCAACCTTGGTGAATTGAAAAGATCGAAAGCTTATCGGACTAAAATCGTATGATTATCACATGGTAATGCAGCATTTTTTTCCCATTGCGATTAAATCAATTATACCGCAGCCAACAAGATATGCTATTACCAGGTTTTGTTTCCTTTTCAGGGCAATATCTAGTAAAGAAATCAAGGTGGCATAGCTAGCAAAATTGCAGTCGGAACTCGTTGTGACGTTGTGCTTGCTTGAGAAATACTTTCCTCCATCCTTTTTCGACATCATGGTTCATTTAATTGTGCAACTTACCAGGGAAGTGCAAATTTGTGGTCCTGTATTCTTTCGATGGATGTATCCGTTTGAAAGGTGCATGAAGGTCATTAAAGGGCATATACGAAACAGAAACAGACCTGGAGGAAGCATTGCTGAAGGGAACATTGCGGAAGAGACAATTGAGATGATCAGTGAGCACCAACAAATCATGAATGATACAGTCAGAATTCCACCAGACAAACCCAACACATCTGACACTGGCGAAGATTCTTATTCTTTCAGGGGAAAACTAATGTCAGCTGCTAAGTTTCCTATTGTTGATAAGGATCTGTTGGATAAAGCGCATTTCTATGTATTACGGAATTCACCTAAAGTTTATCCTTACATTGAGTAAGTATAACTAGATCTAACCAAATAACCTCATATTTTATTTAGTTTTTGATTCTGTGTCCGAATTTCTATAAAGATAATAACATTAATCATTGTACTGTCCAGACGACACCAGAAATTTTTGAAGGATAAATATCTTGGTATGAATGATACACAACTAAATCAAAAACATAATGAAGAGTTCGCCAAATGGTTACAAAAAGTGGTAAGAGTTTGCAGAAAATGTCACTCTTGCTGTTTAACTTTTGCGTTGAGACGAAGGCTAATCCTTATAATGTATTTCAGGTTGAGAGTGAGTGGGCAGATTCTAGGGAAAACTTCAATCAGGACTTAAGGTGGCTATCAATCCCACCGAATGCACAAGTAGCGACATACGAAGCATATCACATCAATGGATACCTGTTTCGCACAAAATCTAGTGATGGTTCCGTTAACCAGAATAGCGGGGTTTACGTAAAGGCAACTGACACGCACATTAGAAAAGCGGGGATTACCCTTAATCAGGCGGATTATTACGGTGTTTTACAAGAGATATGGGTGCTGACATATCATTCGTTGAAAGTGCCACTTTTCAAGTGTAAATGGGTTACCAAAGCAGGGGTCTCAAAAGACAAACTTGGCTACATTTTGGTTAAGCTTAATAAGTTGGGACTCCAGAATGATCCTTTCATTGTAGCCTCCCTAGCTAAGCAGGTATTTTATGTGATAGACCAGGAAAATAAAAAAAAGTCTATTGTGTTAGGTGCACCTACCCAAAACTGGAAAGATGCTGGTGATGATGTCGATGAGGAATTCAGTACGACAGTTATTTGTAGGAATGAGTATAACTTGCCGCAGGTAGATAAACTTGACCTGCAAAGGAAATCCAGGGATGATTACTATCGGACCGACATTAAGGGTATAACTGCAAGGAAAGTCAACAAATGATGTGATCCAGCTCTCCCAAGTTTCTGCTGCTGCAAATGTGGAAGACACGGCTATGTTTTTTTTTTAATATGTAGACATAGCCAAAGTAAAATTTTTGGGTGATTGTTGTTATATTTTTCTTGAAGGAAACACCTTTGATTTCATTAACATGTGGAAGCATTTTTTTAGAACAAATGCAATTTATTCAAATAAAGATAATTATTTTGTGTTATAATAATGTCAATTTGTGCCCCCTACACTGTCGTCATTTATATAAGGTGATGATCACTGGCTTACTTTTCTCTTAAAGGAAAAGATTAAGAGATAAGAAGAGTCTGAAAGCTCATGAGAATAGGGATTATCGAGGTGTAATGATAGCTTTGACTAAATGGTATCTGAATTTGGAGAAGCGTGGTATGACAAGTGTGTAGGTTAACCAAATGCCTTGAATAAGCATTAATGCAGGGTTGTGTTCAAAGTGAATCGTGTGAATCATACTTTTTGCAGGGTTGGACTGCTTTCTAATAGTTATAAAAGCTTATGAATTACATAAATTTTATTTATATTGTTGATATTTACATATATAGTGATAGGGCAGTGAGTAAGTTTAAAATGAAAAACCCATTTGGAGGAGAAATCAAGTAATTAGGTGTATTTTGAATTGGAGTTTTGACTGGATTTAGGATAGCATAAAACTTAAACTTTGGTTCAAATTTAAGTTAACAGTTTGGATTTTCCTGTTAACTAGAGAATGAATGTGTGGGTTGTTGAAAATAATTGATTCTTAAATCATGGTGGGGTTTTGTATGCAGATGGGTTTTAGGCTTTTAGCAATGTTGGATAAGTGAATATTGTGAGTTTGGATTTGGCTATACTGATTGTTGAATTAATATTCTATCATGCTAGGATTAGTAGTAATAGTAATAGGCTTGCACATAGATGGTCTTTTATGGTATAATAATCTGTTTATCCCCTTGCCTTGTTTAAATAATGGTAGTAGCTTAGCCATAAATGGTCTTTTATGGAGCTTGGTCAAGTGTCTGTCGCTTGGCTATTAACGCCTTTTCAATGCCATGCGCATCTTTTTCAAATCCGTCATTACTCTGCTAAACCCTATTTCCAAATCCTAAATCTAGTCGCTTAATTCATAAGCTTTTACTCCAATTAAGAGGTGCATTGTTAGGTCAACCGTTTGGTTTTATGCATTCATAGAAGGAACGTCCATCAGATGAGTTATTTATAGCCATTCAGCTGCAGGTTAACTTGGCAGAACATTTTGGACTAGTTTTTGTTGTTGTCTTCTTGTTTGCTGCCGAATCCATTAAAACTCTTGCACAAGCACCAAAATATTTTAATGGATTCAGCAACAAACAAGAAGACAACAACAAAACCAAGTCCAAACGCGCATTAGTACTAGTGTTTGGGATTAAAGGGGTGAAAGAGTAGTAAAAGAGGAGGAAATGGAAATATAGGTTTGGGGTAAAAGGGATGAATGAGTTGCAGAGCATGAAGAGGAAGAGGAAGAGTTTCTTCTTTATGAGTTGCGGAGCATCATATGATTCATCTATAGATTGTAACTATCCTTTGGTCCCTACGGAGTAGCAGAAACAGCTTATTGTTTCAAAACACTAATCTTAAACAACTATAGATGGGAAGCTTGGTGGATTGATTCGTCTTGTTACCTACCTCCTTCGAGTCGAGACCATGCGTTCGAATTTGGGCAGAAGCTTAATTATTTATTTTTTGAAAGTCAGTTAATGACTGTTGGGCTGGAGAAGAAAAAGACCCTCAACAGAACTGGGCCTGTGCTGTCGCAGTTATAGTCCATTTCATGTACCCAGTAATAAATAGAACTGGCGTGTCTATAAAACGCACACTATGGACACGCATACTAGCGTGTCTAATAAAACCAACTTTTTAACCACGCATATAAACCAGCGTGTCTATAAAATGCACACTATGGACACACATACTAGCGTGTCCAATAAACCGAACTTTTTAGCCACGCAATAAAACCAGCGTGTCCATAAAACGCCCACTATGGACATGCATACTAGCGTGTCTAAAAAACAAACTTTATAACCATGCATATTAACCAGCGTGTCTGCAAATCGTACACTATGAACACGCTTACTAGCGTGTCAAATAAAACCAACTTTTTAACCACGCCTCAAGTGGCGTGACTATTTTTATGGACACACCACAACTGGTTAACATGGCCATAGACTGGTCTATAAACACGCTCAAAAAAATTTTAAAAGTTAACCTGACTAAACGGTGATATTTGGACACACCACTAGCCCGGCGTGGCTGAAAGCACTTATATTAACACGCCCATAGAGCATGGCGTGTCTATAGGGTAGAAGTCTACCCTATAGACATGCCAAAACCAAAAGGCGTGGCATGGAAATTTATATATGGCGTGTCTAAAGGCCACTTTTGTACTAGTGGTGTATTGTCTTGGTAAAAATTTCAGATTTGTGTCTTCTTGCCAGAACGGCCACAAAATCTTCATCCGATGTACATTTTCAGCTGTCATGTAGTCGAGAGTTTCGGATGCCATTTATAGCTTATTCATTTGATTAACGTTCCCTCTTAGTATGTTGTAGAAGACTTCCATGTGAATCGTTCGGTATATAGCTCTCCCCCAGATTCTTCACCAATTAGTACCAGTTTCAGTTCTTCCAAAGGGCAGTGTAAAAACGTTTCTGACAGAGTTTTTGCAAAATGACCCGTAACCTTGCTAACTACATGCCATGTTCTAAAACACTTTTTAATGAATGTTTAAGTTGCTCTATGGTTTGTACTTCAATCCCCATGCTTGAACCATCTTTTGCTAATTATGATGCCTTTATGATTTTTCAGCGGGCGTACGACCCAAATGTAAAAGTACCTGAGGAGGGAGTCTTGGAGATTACCGTGGGTGACGCTGCTGATGAGGTGTCACTCTTTGTGAGTTATCTCTTGATGTGTTAGCGCCATCATTATACTTGGAAATTGAAGGCTTCAATTCTGGATCTCTTGACGTAGTTATTGAGATGCCTATTATTTTGTTGGAACATCATGTCCAAGTCTTGAGGGTGACCGGCTCAGGAATGAAGAGATATTTATGGTAGGGAACATCACCATATGGAACCGATCAGAGGTTTTGTTCGGCGTGTTGTTGCTGTACCCGGTGTAGGATCTTCTGGTAGGCAGGCAATTTGGAGAACTCTTCGAGTCATAACATCTGGTGATACTCGTATTCCTCCTAAGTATTCCAACGATAGGAGATATGTTCTTCAACATTACCCGCTTCCCTGTGAAAAGGAAATATGGGAAACGTGGGTCCTTTTGGTGCAGCAACTTCTCGAATCTCCTCTATGTGAGGTTATCTTGGCCGCGGATTCTTTCTTGGCATGATGACGCGTGCATCATTTTCTTGAGGCTGCTCTCTTGACGTGTCGGCTCCAGTACATCTGAAGATGTCACGGGCTTGCTCTTGCTTGGATTGGCCCGCTTGCTCTTGCTTGGGTCGGCATAATAGGCGAACCCCTTTATGATGATTTGAAGATGCGTCAATCCTCCTTTGTTACTTTGCTTTCGTGATCTCTGCAGGTGCCTTTCTAGGACTCCACTGATGTTGAGATTTTTTGTCAACTATCTCTATATTGGAACAACGCCTATGCGAATCCTACCTTTATATCTCTGGGCGTGGACCCTAGCGATATTAATATCAGTGATAACTTTGAGGCATTTCAGGCTTGTTCCATATAACACTTATGGTGTTGCAGAAAAGGCGGTTTCTCCATCCGGATCAAGAGAGAAGCCATTGTGCCCTTCTAAGTAGTACTCACGTCTTCTTGTGCCTCCACGCGGATTTATGGTCCTTTCATCTGGGAGATTTACTGGTGTTCAGCTATCCAAGGCATTTCCAGTAGCATTGCTTGAAAAAGCATTTTTGTGAAGCTTCTTAGCGAACAGAACACCGGAATTGAAATTGGTTGTTGAACCTAAATTGAGTTTAATGATTGGATTGGATCTAAGATCCACCCTTTTGAAATTGATAAAACTGGAATGAATATTGAGAAACTGATTTTACAACCGAAAGATTAATCTCCCACTGTGGTCGCCAGTTGTTTTGGGGTAAAAACTAATTCTGCTGGAAATGGTAAATTTGGGTGTGCTGCCGAGAAACGAATCTAAACCCTAAACAAATGCACTGCATGGGAGTACTTTATATTCGAGAGATCAATCTGTACAATCCTGGCCTAAACCAAGAAATGGCCCTTCCAGTCTTGCTTTAGTCACAAAATGAAGGAGAAGGGTTGATCTTAGGGAGGGAAGCAAAGAAGGTGTTGATATCAGAACGGTTAACTCTGAAGGTGTGGCTATTTTATGACTTGTATCAGAATATGGATCTGGCTTGCGAAATGTAAGCTATCAGTTCTTGGTGTTTTCTGGATACTTGTGTTGTTAACCAAAACTCCGTTATCGGTTGAAATAGGTTGAAAACCTATTTATATAGTCATAGTTGAACGCACCCTGATCTCATAGGAAATGAGAGTAATAGAGTGATGGAGAAGTGGGATCGTGTGAAACATGTTGAAAACTACGTCTTACTATGAGGGAAGACGGGTCATTTTACACCCACTACTTCTCAGCTGCCACTAACTGTCCGCCTTTCCTGACACTTTCTCATAATGGGCGTGTTGAACGCCGCAAGCTGTAAACTGCCAGACCAATACCCTGATTAACATCCCCCAGGTCGTGACATGTTTGATGTCTCGAGTATTTTATAGAAAATATGTAGCAAGTTGCTGAGTGGGTCTTGCTTAATTATTCTGACCAATCACGCGCCAGCTAGGTGGCGCGTAGTCATGTGTGACGAGCCAAGTCATGAGACTTTCCACAAAGAATAGCGTGTGACGCTATTTGGTTAAATAAATAAGTTATTTGTGAATCCGATACTCATAAAATATCGTATGAATTCGATGCATGTAAAGCATCGCTTTTAAGCAAGCAGCTTAAAATAACAACCCGCATGTGAAGCATCGTTATATTGAGCCTGTCTTGGTTGGTCGCGGAACCTATTGTCTTAAAAATAGCATGACCAGCCACTTTCAGGAAGTTGCTGAGAATTGTTTATGCATGCCAAAGGTAGGTCGGTTGGTTCCTATGGGAGAGTGATGGCTGGTAGCCATTTTGACATCCTATTAGTCGGTCCAAGTTAAATCTAGACCGGTTAAATTTACTAGCCAAATTGGATGGCTGAGATGATTTGCGGCAGTCATTGGTTGCCGCTAATTTATTTAAGACTCCTACAAGAAGCACGGCCAGCCATCTTTGGGCGATCGTTTAGGAGCCATATGGGAAGGACGCGGCGTGGACGATTGTCCCTTATGGAAGGGAGCCAGTGATCATGGCCACATCTTGTTGAACTCCTAGAATGGGAGTTGGGCCGTCCGATTCGACTGGCGAAGTTGGGCGGCCGAGATGATTTGCGGCAGTTAATGGCTGTCGTTGATTTAACTTAGGTTTTAAAAGCCGTGTGGCCAACCTATTTTGGGGCCAACGTTTTTCGGTGTTAGCCTCGCGCTGGGAGTCCTTCGACCGGCCAGCACAATAGTCGGGCCGCTGGTGAGTGTATCTGCACCTTGCCCGTTGATTGAGATTGAATCTAGGTCAGTCAATTCGGCTGGCGAAGTTGGACGGCCGAGATCTTTTTGTGGCAGTAATGTAATACCGATAACATAAATTAGGGTTTTGTAACCCGTGTGGCTAGCCTACTTTGAGCAATCGGTTTGGTGTGCTCCTAGCATGTCGTGGGCAGTTCGACTGACCAGGGATGGAGATGGGTTACTGGCGAGCATGTCGGCACCTCGTTGGCCGTCCAAAACAAAATCTAAGCCGTCCAATTCGGCTGGAAAAGTTGGAAGGATGCGATGAGTTTGAGACTGCCATGGCCAGTCTTAACTCGTTGAACTTCTTTTCATCAGCGCGACTAGCCTAGCTCCGTCTATCGATCAGGGATGTTGCTGGCGGGCTTAGAGGATTCCGATTGGATGGAATGGTGGTAGACCCACCGGTGGACATCATCAAATTTGCTTGGTCTCGTTAAGAAGAGGCCAAGCTCATTGAGTTGGCCGGCTAAATCATGTGGCCGTGATTGTTTTAAGACTGACATGGGAAGCTTATATTAAATTCCTTAAGGAATTAGGCGTGTCGACCAGCCAAATTCTAACTTTATTTAAATGTGCATGTGGTGCATTTAAAGCGATCTGATTGGTCGATGGGAAAGGGGCCGGCAAGGGGCAACATGGAGTGTGGTCGGCCGGCCATGGGTGGCGCCTGCTGGAGCAGATCGGTCGGCCAAATGGCGTGGCCACGCCTCCCTTTGTTGTTGCTTTTACTTGCCGCAGTTCCCCTTTATTTCTTGTGTTTCTACTTTTGGTTGGATTTTGCTCCTACTAGTCCATGGTGGATTAATTTCATAGCTTACCTAGGTTTGGTCTCGAACAATAGGATTCAAGGTATTGCGCAGAGCGCAAAAAGCCTAATTTTTGCAAATTAATTAGGTTAAAATTTGAATTTTTGTGAGTTGTCACAAAATTGGTCAAATTTGGTGAATTCTGTGTGTTGACACAAAATTATTAATTTTATTCTCAAAGAGCAGTCAGCGCATCTTCTGATTGAGTACTTTCATGCAGACCTTAATCTTGATACTTCTGGAAATTCATGCTACTCAACTGCGAGTGAACACTAATTGTCATGTCATATCAATAATAAGAGTTCAGCCGGGGAACATGGCATAGGAAAATACTCAGCAGGCTCCGGCATTAGTGAGTAATGCAGCTAGGAGATTAAATACTCATTAGGCTCTATACTAGTGAACAATTCATCTAGGAGCTTGAGTTTCAATATAATATGAAGAGAGACATAGGCACTCATCATATTTTGATATATTCTTCAAATTCCTTACGTAATATAGACATATCAAGGTCTACTACTTCTGATGCCGGGTCAGGTAGACATGCTTTTACAGTTTTCGCCCTATACTAAAAACCACCATCAACAACAGTGTTCTGTCTGTGAGGACCAAACTCTAATGCCAGTGCAGTTGGATGCAAGCCACCGTCCCTGACGGATATCCTGGCAAACTCACAGTGCTGTCTATGAGGACCAAACTCTAATGCCATTGCAGTTTGATGCAAGCCACCGTCCCTGAAGGATTTCTTGGCAAACTCATAGTGTTCTTGTAAAGCTCAACAGACTATCCTCCTCAGATGTTATGAACTACTCAAAAGAGTTAGTAATCATCTCTAGGTTAATGGTATGAACTGCCACCATATGCAGCAACCATCATTTTAGATGGTATGAGTCGTTTTTAAATGACAACAACCATCCCCATGTCTTACTAGGTGATATGAACTACCTCGATGAGGTTGCAATCATCTCTAACTAGGTAGTATAAATAGTCATACTGCAACTACGTCCTTAACGATACAAGCTACCAACAAAATTGCAATCATCTCTCAATAGTTGATAAGAACTGCCAAGCAGTAACCAACTCATTTCAGATAATATGAACAACTTTGTGATATGTGCTGGACCGTGAAGCGGCTGCCTACGTACCCCGAACCCAAAAGGATCAAGCACAACCGTAGTTCATCTAGTAGATAATATGAACTACCTTAATTAGTAGCAACTATCTCGTACGATATGAATTACTTGTTTAAGATACCAATCAACCCTTATGATGGATAGTATGAATTGCATTACAATAACTATCCCTGTACAATAATACAGTAACTCTTGTAAGACTCTAGCTTGTTTGACCTGCATATCATAAGGCATCAACACACTCCACAAAAATAATTAACCAATCAAATTCACATGTACGTACATCAAATAAGAAGTATATACAAATATGCTGAGAAATCAACTTCCAAGTATATTTCTCATATTATACAAGAGAGCAAATGCAAACAATGGGCATCATGACATGTACAATAAACTTGCCATTAAAACTACTCAAAATGTTACTTATGTTGAAGGAGAGTCTACCTGATTATTATCAATATGATGGTTTTCATTTGTACAATTTCCTGAAACCCAACACGCACACGAGTATTTCCCGCACACTAGCACCAGGACCACGAATTTACATTTCTCTTATGCTAAACAAGGTACTACAATATGTAGCATTTTAGCACAGCGATTCATGTCATATAGTTCCACAATTTAATGTGAACCAATATTGCATATACAACCTTGGCAAGTTTACAAATTCACAAACCATAAAAGTGAACATAGTGACTATGACTTGCATCAACCAATATAAGAGTCTACCAAGATAACCATTTTACTAGCAATAGGCTCACGCAAACCATTTTATTAGCAATACGCTTACCCATACTGTGACTGCAATCTACAATCCCATCCATATATGACAACATATTGTCATGCGGCGTCATCATCAATACCATTTAATCAAACACCAAATGTAAATAATTTAATCATGATATTTTTCTCTATGCGAAATGATATACGCAACAAAGAGTAATCAGACTGCTTAGGATTCCAAGTTCTGACACATAGGGATTTCATCAAGGAATTTAGTTAATTTAGCACGTCAAATGTTGGATGGATACTATTATAAAAGTAGTAGTTCAGTAATAGCTACATCATGCCATCCATATATACTAACACTTTAAGTCGAATCTTTTAGCATCAAATTCATGGACTAACAAACACATTCAAGTCATAAAGAGGAAGGATATATAAAATTGCAAGTTACAACCATGTCATCAACGAGAACACTAAAGAAGATAGAATCAGAAATTATCAAATCTTCAATCCATTATTATTTATTAACTAATAACCAAATAATTTTATTTTTTCTCGTAAGTCCAAAATGTATTAATAGATAGCAAAAGATACAACAAAGTTTGTAAGAAAAGAGGCAAAGCACCCCAAAAACTTACAAACTAATCAAACCAAAAATAAGTTACATTTGGTAATTCAATAGAAGAAATAAAATCAGACCTATTATCATACCTCAATCCCACCCCATCTTCCAGTAAACAACCCCTTTTTGCCATAGCATCAGCAGCAAAATTTTCCTCTCTATATGTATGCACAAAACGAATCTCATTATATCTTGCCTTCATAGCTACCCATCTCGAACGAAGAAACCAAGGAACTGAAGTAATATTGCCAGAGTACACCAAAACAGCAGCCATAGAATCTGAATGAATACAAATATCAGCCACGCCAAACTTAGTTGCCCACTCTAGACCAACTATGATACAGAAAAGTTCCGCCAAGTAATTACCAAATCATCTTGCTCAAATAATATAAAACCTGCAATTATAACTTGTAACTCTCTAACTCCCTTAGATACCAAAACAGGTCCATATGCTCACTATCCTCCATTCACCACACCATGCATATTTCTTTCCCAAAACTTGTTCGATATGAATCAAATAGAGAACATGATTTTATTTAAATCCCCAATTTCCTGAAGAGCCCTAATTCCCAAATTCTCAAACCAAAACATCAAAACATGAAATTGATGCTCTTTGCTAGCTACCCATTGTTCTGAAACATAAAAACTTCGATAAAATTAAGACATATTTAGTAGAACTAGAGAAAGAGGAAGAAGTTCCATACCTTCCTGCAACCACACCAAGATTAACTACAACGAATCAACAATTCACTAAGCTCAATTTCTTTGATTTCTCAAACGAATTTTTCTATAGTTCTTTCATTAGAAAATCTCAAGAGAAACCATAATAAGAAGAGAAGAGAAAAGTGTTGAAAAAAAAAAACAAGAGCCCCTTTCTATTTCTCTTTCTCTTTTTATTTTCTTTTTATTTTGGTCTATTGACCAAATTGCCCTTGATTGCTTCCTTGTGTAACATGTGTACACCTTGCATGGAGATATATTAAGGCACCTATATTGAAGATCAAGGCAAACTTGAATTTTTTTATAAAAAAAAACTATCATCTTTTGTTAAGAAACCCATAAATTGCTAATGGCACATAAATATTAAATTTTCATTTCCTTATTTTTTAGCACACCTAGTGTCGAATTTGATTTTTTTTACTCTAATGGGTTTAGTTAAACCCGAGAAAAGGTTCGTACTGTTACATTTCTACTCATAAAAGATCATGAATCAAATAAAGTTTTGAACAAGAAAACATTAGGAATCTAGAAGATTATAGATCTAGGATTCTAGAGTTAAAAATCTTTTTTCTGCTAAATGTTTTCCACTGATCGATAGATCTGATCATGGCGGATATGTTTTTGAGATTAAAATCTTCAAAATCTGCATTTAAAAGTTCGATCTCATTCAGAATCATCATATTATGAACTAATAAACACAAGATCATCAATGCAATTTGTCAAGTAATTATACTGAATCATGCATCAGAATTAGATTTGTGATCTATGTTATGTGTAGAATCATGGAGTTCTAAAAAGTTAGTCGGCGCCAATGAAGATACATCATTCTAACTATGTCACATACCTTCACAATGTCTTATCTTTGTCATAATCATAGGATGCGATCTTTATTATCACTATGTTTTATGATCTCCGATCACGTTTATGGTAATGCGAAGTTATAGTTTCCTGATTATTTTCTAAGTTGATTGTGGTTTGATGGGCAGTTTAGAAGAGAATCAGAGATATGAGAGAGAATTGTCTGAAGTCTATTTCTGTTATCACAATGATCTTATTTACATCGTCAGCCTTTCTAGCTATTTATACATGATATGAACATGATAATTACATGTAGATGACTTAGCACGTGATAGCTTAGACTTGATGGTTTCCAATCTTGTGATTGTATCGACATGGGATAGCTTTTCAGGCCTCCCTTCAGCTAATAACATCGAGAATATTCTTATCTTCGTACCTGGACTCAGGTATTTCGCGCCTAACTTCGTGTCTTTGTCTTGTTTGGTCGTCTATAGCTCGATCCTTGGATATCTGGTTCAGGTCTTCGACGTCTGACCTTGAGTCTTATTTCATATCACATGTATTACTCTACAGCTGTCAGTTCTTGGATAGATATTATATTTTGTCATCTACAACTAACACAATTGAATATACTGGTAAGGTAAAGTAAGATTCACAAATTTCATCCTCAAAGATCTGCACCAGAAGCAAATACCCATTTAGTAAAAAAAGAGGCACGAAAATAGTGCGTAATGATAGACATTAGTTAAAAATCTTATGTTACTGCATACTTCATATAAGACGGAGCATGGGAGTACTTCTTAGCTTTAGTTAATTTAGGTCGCTGCAATGCCCAATTGGACTGATAATATACTTCTTCCGTCCCAATTTAGTTCGAAGGTTTAAGTGATTCACACAAATTTAGAAAAATGAGTGAGACTAATTTTTTTTCCAAATATATCTCTTGGTAATAATTCTTAAAATATTTAAATCACCTAGTTGTTTTTTTTCCCGAATCTAGTGGTCTAATTTCAATGCAGAAAAGAAAATGAGAAAAATATGAAAACCTTCATTATTTTTGCGTTAAAAATAAATCTTAATCTTCAACAACACTGAGATTGGGGGAGTAATTAAAATTTCAAGTCACAGGCTTGTGCATCACGTGGGTAACTAATAAGAAATAATGCTCCTTGATTACTATAGTAAATACGATAATAATATAGGATAGCAGTAGCACATTCCTACTGTAACTGACAAAGCAGCTAAACACTACAGGAAGAATCATGTAATGAAGAATGGATGGTGCTGAACCTGCCTTTCTTGCATTAACTTTATAATCTCTTTTTCTGAAATGAATGATGCCAAAAGTGGGGAAGAGAGTGAAGGCACTAGCGAAGAATCAGTCTTTAAAATAGATAATGAGGCCAAGATAACTTCAAGTGAATAGGGTAATATGGTGAAGTTAAAGCCCCTTAAGGAGATCCCTCGTAACAAACCTATATCGAACATGCAAAAGTTGGATGCTCTTATGAATTTAGCACCTTATGAGGAGTTGCAAACAAAGTCAAAGAAAATGAAAAATATTTTTTTGTGGAATTATGACGAGACACAAGAAGTTGAGAAGGAAAAAAAGAACTCTCTAAAATTAACTAGAATGAGGAGGATAACAATGTTAACTTCGGTCAAGGGAAATAATTCTTAAAATATTTAAATCTCTTAGTGTTTTGTTCCCAATTTCTAGTGATCTGATTGCAATGTAGGAAAAAAATGAAAAGAATATGAAAACCTTTATTATTTTTGTACTAAAAATAAATCTTAAACTGAACTGAGACGGAAGGAGTAACTAAAATTTGGAGTCACAAGCTTGTGCATCACTTGGGAAACAACTAAGAAATAATGGCCCTTGATTCCTACAGTAAATACGATAGTTTTAGAGGGTAGTAGTAGCACATTATATCTGGAATTCGTAAATATGTCTACCATTTATTAAATCAACATCATCGGATACAATAAACTCATGATTTATGGCTCTGATAAAAAAAATCTGATATTAATATAAATTGGAAAAGAACTGGTAGCTTGGCTTTTGCTGTCGGGAATAATAATATAATGAAGGACACTTGAGTTTGCCTTCTTGTGTTTTCCAGTTGTTGTAGCAACGACATTCTTCTTTATGACCATATGTGCTTGATGGAACGCACAGGCATTTGTTGCAGCACCGGTTACAGTAGAGAAGGCATGGTTTCTTGTGTGACGTCGCAGAACACCTATGTTCGCATACACTTGCATACTCTGATATTCATAATAAAATTTTCAATTGATTTAATATGTATATTTACAAACCAAAAAAAAAATGTATATTTATTTCTCAAAGGGACAAATAGACTCAAAGAAAATTTAAATCACCTTGAGGACCGAGTGAACCTTCTCCACCATTCTGTTCGTCAGTTTAAATAATTAAAATGACATAATATAATCTTTTCAGGAAATAAAAAAATGAAAATGAAAATATCCTTCTTTTTTTTTTTAAAGAAACAATATAAAGATTTTGTACGCAATTTTTTTAGGATGAAAAATCTGTAAAAAAATAACTCACCCGGGCATGACTAGTTGAAACGCTAGGGACTACCTCTTCCTGCAAGACATGGAAATTATAAATCTTACACTACACGAAATCAGGGAATTTTTAACGTGGAAAAAACGTTAGTATCTATATATTGTAACGTACAAAAAAACGTTGCAAAAGTGCCGTTATTATTAGTGTTACAACATTTTTTCAACAGTTAAATTCGTTACAATAAAAGTTTATTAAATAACGGTTTCATTCGCTGGAATAAATACACCAACGGTTATCTAGTCAGCACAAGATTAATCCGATGTCATTTTGTTGTAACGGATAGCCCTTATTGCGCATATCGTAACGGTTAGCCTGTAACAGTTTGGTGCAACAGTTACTGTAATGGTGACTTTGTGTGTAACGGTTAGATGATTGCCACCTGTCCTTCCTTGTAACAGCTACAGCAACGATTGAAATCGTTGTTTAGTTGATTGTAACATATTGGATTTTACAGTTATTGTAACGATCAGTAACCGTGACAGCTCAGTGTAATGGCTGCCGTACGACAAGTGTCAATCGGCTGTAACGTATAAAATAACTGCTTCAAACGTTGATGATTGATACTAACATTTTGGATATAACAACTTGTTGTAACGATTGGATTCGTAACAGCTGACTCTAACGTTTGACGTTTTCCACGTGTCTATCGTTTGTAACATGTAGACTAACGTCTTTAGACGTTGACGATTGATTGTAACAGTAATGACTTTTCCAGGTGTGCTAATTACTAACATATTTTATAACGTTGATAAAAAAAAATAGTTTTCAAAAAAAAAAAAAAAAAAAAAAACTTTTTTTACTGTTGTAAATAAGCTCCCATAATTGGACCCTACAATGCAATGCAATACATTTCTGAAGCTGCAATACAATTACTTTCTGAAGCTGCATTACAATTCATTTCTGAACGTGCAATACTGAATCTGAAACCCATAATCCAATCTCATTCCACAATACATACATTCTCATTCTAGCAGCACAAGGAATTCATTCATTCAATTATTCTGGAATACATACTCCTCAATCATTCACATAGGAAAGTATATACGAGTATAATCTTTACATTGAAAGAACTGCTTAAGCCTAAAAAAAATACATGGTTTCCTATATGGTTATAATCAACTAAGAAGGGTTGTGTTTTTCAGCAGTTTCTAAATATAAGCAAGTGTTGTTCTGCATTATATATACCTTGGTTGAAAAAAGTTGTTCATCCGCCAAAAGAAGTCGTCCATTGACATCGTAGTAGCCTTAACCAGCTCTTGCCATCAATTCCAGTATCCTGACAAAACAATAAATGAAACAGAAACCAAAATTATAAACAGATCTCATAGGAGAGAAAGATTCATTCAGTAATTTGGGCATTTCGTTTTACATTATCATTCTGGATGTGATACTTCTGCAAATAATAAAATTAGTGACAATTAAATTAGGAACAATGTTCGCATGAGAGACAAAGAATCATTCAATTACATGTGCATTGTCATTCTGGATTTCATACATTTTTATTGTTGAATACCATTCATGCAGTCATAATAATTTGAGCATTGACAACCGAAGTATCAAAAGTTTATATTTATTTGACAGAATTGTAACTGGCAATTCACATACACGGTTCATATGAAAAAGTATGAAAAGTTGTAGTAAGAGTTTACTCACCGTAAGAATTAGAGACGAGAATGTGTTACTTCTCAGTTGTCCTACTTCTACAGCTTCGCAGGACCAACACTGTCTCATATCTTCTAACTTGTCTGCATGTCAAGGTATTCTTGCACATCAACAGTTTTAATTATATTTCTCTATCAATGTCCTGCAACGTAATACAAGGGAAGGGATAAAATTAATTCAAGAATCTTGATCTTGGTTACAAGTTCATCCCTCGCTTTTTTAGCTTTACATGTCCAACACGGTCTCACTTGATCATCATTTGTCCAGCTTCAGGTGTTTGCATCAATGAATCCTCAAAAAGTAAAGAGAATGGTAGTATGAATCAACCAGATTTTTTCATTTAGAGGAGACCATAATAATGATAAGTAATGAACATAACTTTAGTGTGTTAAGAATTAACTCACCAACTGGAATTAAGTAGGTTGCTTGTCAGGCTTGCTGCATCAATCTCCATAAGGTAAGAATTATTTGTGCCAAAAGAAACACGCATATGCATAGAGTATTCAGAAAATTAACAAGTAATATGTTTTCTCTACAAATACTCGATGTGGTGAGTTGTTTCTTTTGCCATAAAAATGAACATATTGATCTTTTGTTGTTGCATACCTAACCTGCAACCAAATTTTCATCAAGGGAAATAGACCATAATAATGATAAGTAATGCAAGAAACTCTAATGTGTTAAGAGTTTACTCACCAACTGGAATTAAAGAGGTTACTTGTCAGGTTTGCGGCATCGATCTCAATAAGGTGAGCTTGATTTGTGCCAAAATAAACAACTCACCTACACCGAGTTTACGGAAAATTAAGATATACAGTAATATGTTTTCTCTACGAAAACTCTCTGTGGTGAATTGATTATTTTGCCATAAAAATGAATATCTTGTTCTTTCGTTGTTGTATACCTATCCTACAAGACATGTTCAAGAGCTCGAAATAAAATCATTTGAAGCAACTTCATTTATTCCAGATCTTGAACAGCCTTGCAGGAACAACCAACAGTCTCGTATCTTGTTCTTCACTTCAGATGGTACTGCGACACTAACACATCTCCAACTTCAAGTCTTCCGGCCAATAAGTCCTCAGAAAACAAAAAGAGAATGGTAGTAAGTGAGTATTTCAGTCTGGATAAAATAATGACAAGGGAAACTAATTATCATAAGAGTTTAGTCACCATTGGAATTAGAGAGGAGAATGTATTAGTGGTTCATGTAAGGCTGAAAATTCCTTCAGCAAACCTAACAACTAATACATCTCCACTATGAAAAATCTATGATGGTAGGTTGTACCTTTTGTCAAGAATCATGTAGAATACATACTTTAAGAGATCACAAAAGGTAACAAAACAAACCCTATATGAAAATGACTTGGAAATTTTCTCCGCATTAGGTATTCTCCAGCTTCAGAACTTTGTATCAGTGAATCCTCCCAAAACAAAAAAATAATGATAGTAAGTGAATCAACCAAAAGAAACTAATGATAACAAGGGAAACTAATTATCATAAGATTTTAGTCACCAATGGAATTAGAGAGGAAAACGTATTAGTTGTTAGGTTAGCTGCATCGATCTCCTTCATTTACAGCAAACCTAACGACTAATACGTATCCACTCTGAAAAATCTATGGTGGTAAGTTGCACCTGTTGGCAGGAGTCATGTAAAACATATATTTGAAGAGATCATAATAGGTAAGTAGACAAACCTGAGATAGAAAAGGAAACCTGCACCTTCGCATCAACAATATCTCATATATTTGAAATGCGAGCACATCTCTAGGTACCTCAAAACTACCACATCTTTTATCTTGGTGTACAATGGTCCTGCAAGGCTATGTAAGTGGTGGAAAAAATACATTACAAGATATGAACTTGTTACCTATGAATTTTTGCCACACTTACACAGCTTCAGGTCGCATCACTGAATCTTGGAAAAACAAAGGGAAGGGTAGTAAGAATCAACCAATTCTCATCAAGGGAAAGAAAACATAATAATGATAAGTAATGCCAGAAACTCTAATGTATTTAGAGTTCACTCACCAACTGGAATTAACGAGGTTACTTGTCTGGTATTAAGCATCGATATCCATAAGGTGAGGTTGATTTGTGCCAAAATAAACAACCCACCTACGTAGGGTTTACGGTTAAACAGAACAAAAACAGAATGTTATTAAGTTAGTGTATCAACCAAGAGAAACTAATTACTATATACGAGTTTACCCACCAATGAAATTAGAGTGGAGATGAGTCAGTTGGAAGGTTTGCTGCAACGATCTCCTTCATTTACAACAAACCTAACAACTAATACATCTTGTTAGAGCACTTCTCGGTCGAACTCGCAAGCGTTGCTATCTCAAGCTTGTTTGTCAATGTTAGTGATCAAAACTATAAGTATTGATTTCTAGTCTACTTATAGTGATGTCTCGGACTAGGATATATTGTGTAGTTGAGCATTAGACTTCACGGCGTTCATCAATTGAAGACGAAGAACTACTAAAGCGAGCTTGTGGAACTTAATCAACAAAAGTATGTGGAGACTAAAACTCATCTATCACTTGGAAAGTCTATTTCTACTTTATCTCCTATATTGATACATAAGTCGTATTACTATATGGTTTTCGATTATGCACATTTGAGATTTTGAGCTGAGTTTAACTTGCTTACATATTTCTCGAAATATGTGTTGGTAAGCTTTCGCTTCAACCAAGTTCATCTTATATTCTTGACGAAAATCAAAAGATGATCATGTGAAAATTGCCGAGTAACATCTAACATGGTTTGTGTGATACAATCATTTGGTGTAGACTTGGAATGTTTCGTTATGATTATTTCAATAACTTGAAAATTGCTTTGATGTTAATAGTGTGTGAAAACGGCTATTGTCATCCTCTAAGAAAGTTTCAATGATTGAAATAAGAGTATAGAAAACTTAACCAACTATGGATTATAAACATGTTGTGCACTCTTGCATATGTGTGATCTATGTCCGGAAACCATAGTATGCATACCCGTATGTGTACCTGTTGGTTTGAGAAGTCCGGGAACCTAAGTGCGCATACCCGTACGCATACTGGCGTAGGTTTATGTCCGGTATTTTCTGCTTGGTTTGGAGCTTTGCGTACCCGTTCGCATACTGGCGAAAACCAAACTTGGTCCGTCTATTTCAAGTATGCGTACCCGTTTGCATACTTGAATGGTTAAAGTTCTAAAATCGGTTTTGTTATGAACAAATAAATTTATATAATAAGGAATGCATTCTTTGCAAACCGTGTCTATAATGTTCATGAGTGATTCGAGTGAATCAAACCGATTTTGATTCTATTGTGTTCTTGTATACTTCTATGAGAATATAGCAATTGAACAACTCTTTAACTAGTTTCATTTGAGTCATTTGAACTAGTTATGGTTAAGATTAATAAGGTTGATATGAGAGTGTTCATGTAGCTAACCTCGGTTAACTACTGTTGAGCCAACATGGTGTACACGTTTAGGTACGGTTACATAAACCTAAATGAGGGTACATTTCATTTGTGTATAACAATCTAAGTTCGATCTAACGGTTGAAAGATATTAGATTGAATCTAATCAGGATTTCATCTAATGGTGAATATTGAATGCTTTGTTACCAAGGTAACTTAGATTGCAAACCCTGATTTGAAAACTATATAAAGGAGAACTCTAGCAACTGGGAAACCTAATCCCCACACCTCCTGTGTGTTACTAGTTGCATAAGCTAGAGTCAATTCTCCTTTAACCTTAGGTTTTTCACGAAACCCTGTAGGTTAACGACTTAAAGACTTCATTAGGATTGTGAAGCCAGACCCAACTATTTTCTTTATAGTTGCGTGTTTTGATCTTACTTTTACTATCGTGATTGAGTACTATCTTTCATAAGATTTTATTGAGATTTATCTCCGATAGGTAAGATTGAAAAGTAGTAACAAACATCTTCGTCTCATCGTTTGTGATTCCACAATATCTTGTTTCGTTAATCGATAGGGATAATTGTGAGGTGATATGATATTTCTAGGCTGTTCTTCGGGAATATAAGTACGGTATATCAATTGGTTTCTGTGGGAGACAGATTTATCTATTCCTTTAGACTTTTCTGTGTGAGACAGATTTGTTTATTAAAGTCTTCGAATTTGGGTCGTAGCAACTCTTAGTTATGGGTGAGATCAGCTAAGGGAATCAAGTACGTAGTATCCTACTGGGATCAGAGACGTAAGGAGCGCAACTATACCTTGAATCAGTGTGTGATTGATTAGGGTTCAACTACAGTCCAGACTGAAGTTAGTTTGTAGTAGGCTAGTGTCTGTAGCGGTTTAATACAGTTTGGTGTTCAAATCTGGACTAGGTCCCGGGGTTTTTCTGCATTTGCGGTTTCCTCATTAACAAAACTTTTGGTGTCTGTGTTATTTCTTTTCCGCATTATATTTTGTTATATAATTGAAATATCACAGGTTGTGCGTTGAATCGATCAATTGGGAAATCCAACCTTTGGTTGTTGATTGAAATTGATTGATCCTTGAACATTGGTCTTTGGTACCGTTCAAGTTATTTCTCTTATATTCAATCGGGCTCGCAAATTCCTATTTGTTGATTGCGGATTTAATTAAGAGATAGAGATATAAAACTCTTTGATATACTTTTCTCTAGATTGAGTCTGACTGTCTAGTCGGTTCTCTTGAAAGTATATTGGAGTTTGTCTATTCAGATTGCCAAACAAAATATTGGGTGTGGTTGTTAGACCCCCACTTTTTGAATTGGTATCAGAGCAGGCAAACACATTTAAGACCTAATAAGTCTTTGTTTGTAGCGATCTGAGTATGGATGATTTTGTCTCTAAAAACACTTCACCAGAAATGGATAAACTCAACTTCGAGCGTGTTCTAGAAACCAGCGATATGGTTGAGAATCCTAATTTAAAAAAATTCAACAATAATCTTTGTCTTGAAAAACATCGATTGATAAGGAAAATTGATGGACTTCATTGCGAGATTTATATAAAAAAATCTGAGCTTCGAGAACGTTTTGAAGAGGTTGCTGATCTTCAAAAGAAGTTGGATGAACAAATCCGGATCAACTCTGATCTTGTTACAGAAATTACAAAACTTAAGGATTTGAAATCTGTAAAGTTACCTTCAATGGATTTGAGCAACTCCTCTAATTCTTTGTTGAAGAATTATCGTATGTCAGGTGATAAGCGAGGCTTAGTCTTTGTGAAAACTGAAAGTGCTCAGAACTCTTCGAACAAGAGTAAAGATGTTGGTACATGTTTGTTTTGTGGTTCTTATGATCACTTTCAACATGTATGTTTGGCTTTTAGAAAAAGATTAAATGTTGCACGTAATCTTCATAAGAATGATGTACAACTTTTGTCTGCTCTTAAAAGACATTCAATACTAACAAGAAAGCCTAATATGGTCAGTAGTGTTAGTATGGGAGCTTTTGCTTAAAAATCAACATCACCCTTTCAATGATTTCTTGATAGTGGATGTAGCAGGCATATGACTGGACATCTCTCGTGGTTTGTCAACACAAGCGACTTTTATGGTGGACCAGTAACATTCAGCGATGGGAGCTACTGCTACATAAGCAAGAAGGGGACGATCAAATTACCCGGCGTTCCTGAAATTCATGATGTAGTATACGTTAAAGGTATGACTGCTAATCTTCTTTCTTTTAATCAAATATGTGACAAAAGCCATAAAGTTTTCTTCAATGCTAATGGATGTAACATTGTAGACAATTCTGGAAAAGTGATTTTTCAAGGATCACGTGGCAAAAATAATTGTTATCTGTTGGATACTCAGTTCAGTAATTGTTGCAATTTGACTAAGGTGGAATCTACACATCTTTGGCATGAGCGTTTTGGTCACATCAATTATCGTCTTCTAACTAAGATCATTAACAAAGAACTTGTTGGAGGTGTTCCCAAAATCAATGCTAATTTTGAAGGTGTATGTGGTGCCTGTCAAAAGGGTAAACAAACGAAAGTTACACATAAATCATCTCGAAATATTATCACTAAAGCTCCACTTGATTTAATTCATATGGATCTCTTCGGCCCAATTCAACAACCTATTGTGGCTGGAAAGAAGTATTCTTTAGTGATGGTAGATGATTACACCAGATTCACTTGGGTGTCTTTTTTGGCTCACAAGAATGAAACCCTAAGTGAATTCAATATTATTGTTAATAGAATCCAGACTGAACAGGGTTGCAAACTAAAGAAAATTAGAAGCGACCGTGGCACGGAATTTAAAGACACCAAAGTGTTTGAATACTGTGATTCTCTGGGGATTTCTCAACAATACTCTCCACCCATTACTCCACAATTTAATGGAGTTGCAGAAAGGAAGAACAGGAACATTCAGGAAATGGCAAGGGTAATGCTCCATAACAAAAACTTACCGTTAAGGTTTTGGGGTGAGGCTGTTTTTACAGCTTGTTACTTGATCAATCGTGTTTACTTACAGTCAAAGACCTTAAACATTCCCTAAGATTTGTGGTACGGTAAAAAACCCAACTTTCACTATCTCAGAGTGTTCGGAAGTAATTGCTACATTCTAAAGAACCGTGAACAGAAAGGGAAATTTGACTCAAAAGGCGATGAAGGTATTTTTGTTGGTTATGCATCTGATAGTCGTGGTTTCCGAGTCTTTAATCTCAGAACCCAAGTCATGATGGAATCTGCAAATGTAATCAATAACGATCTAAGTAATATTCGTCATGATGACTCTCCTGCTGAATTTCCTCCAACCGAGACAATTTAGAAAGTCAAAGAAATCCCAGAATCAGTAGAAGTTGTCCCAATAGTTGTTGATCCTGATATTTCTAGTGATGAGGAGAAAAGCCCTAGTTAGGCTATTCCTATTGAACAAGAACATGCCCATACGCGGCATCTCTGGTTTCAAAGGAATCATGATACTAAAAGTATTATTGGAGGAAAAGATTCTACAGCTAAGACGAGAGGACAACTTCAAGATATTTTCAATTTTGGTTATTATCTATCGCAAGTAGAACCAAGAAACATTGATGAAGCTATTAGCAATCCCTCTTGGGTGAATGCAATGCATGAAGAGTTAAATCAGTTTCAAAGACAAGATGTATGGAAGCTCGTACCTTGCCCCCCCCAATATCAATATTGTTGGTACTAAATGGATATTCAAGAACAAGTCTTATGAATTTGGCACTATTGTCAGAAAAAAAGCTAGACTTGTCGCTCAGGGATATTCACAGATTGAAGGAATCGACTTTTACAAAACCTTTGCTCCTGTGGCACGCCTTGAGTCCATTCAGTTGCTATTAGCTCATGCTTGTTTTCTTAAGGTTAAGCTGTTTCAAATGGACATTAAATCCGCTTTCCTAAATGGAAATTTAAAGAAAGAGGTCTACGTCGCTCAACCTAAGGGATTCGAAAACCCTGATTTCCTAGATCATGTCCTTAAGCTCAATAAGGCATTATATGGGTTAAAACAAGCACCACGCGCCTGGTTCGAAAAACTTACTACTTCCCTTCTAAGGAAAGGTTTTTCGAGAGGTGGAGCTGATAAAACGTTGTTTACCAAATGGAATGGAAAAGATGTTGTTATCGCTCAAGTCTATGTAGATGATATCATCTATGGATCAACATTTGAGAAACTTGCAAAAGATTTTTAAGTCTCTCTTGGCAAGGAGTTTGAAATGAGCAATGTTGGTGAATTAAAATTCTTTTTGGGTTTACAATTTCAACAACACGAGGATGGAATTTACTTATCTCAAGAAAAATATGCAAGAGATCTTGTCACAAGATTCGGACTTGATAAGTCAACTCCAAAATTGAGTCCTATGCCTACCACGGGTAAACTATATAGAGATGAGAAAGGTGTAAATGTGGATAAAAAACTCTTTCGATCGATCATTGGAAGCCTTTTATATCTTACAGCCACTAGACCTAATAGTGCTTTTAGTGTTGGTTGCTGTGCTAGGTTTCAGGAAAATCCAAAGGAATCTCATCTTGCAGCTGCAAAAAGGATCATATGATACGTCAATCACACCGTCGGGTATGGGCTATCTTATACTTTTGATACTAAAACTGATCTCTCTGCCTATTCAGATGCTGATTGGAAAGGATGTGTGGAAGACAGAAAAAGTACATCATGGGGTTTCTACCATGTAGGATTGAATCTTGTGGCTTGGCATAGCAAGAAACAAAATTCACAATCCTTTTCTACATGTGAAGCAGAATATATTGCTGCAGGCTCATGTTGTACTCAACTTCTCTGGATGAAACAAATGCTTGTTGATTATGGAATTGATAATGGAATAATGAAGATCTTTTGTGACAACTCCAGCACGATTCGAATCACTGAGAATCCCGTTGAGCACTCAAGAACTAAGCACATTGATATAAGGTACCATTTATTCGAGATTTTTATGAAAATGGTATCATGAATATGGAATTTGTGCCTTCCGAATAACAATTGGATGATATTCTCACCAAACCATTAGATACTGCTACATTTCAACACTTACGGCAGTCTATTAATGTTGTTTTGGTTCATTAGTCTTTCATAAATTCTTGCCCCTGCACCTATCTCGATCTGTTGGGCAATTGAGTTTGGAATTCCCGTTTAAGTGTTACTTCAATTCTGCATTTGTTTCAAGTAGTTGAACTTATGTTATGTATCTTAGTGATGTCCAAAGAAATCCTTTTTTTCTTGTAAAAGTAAGGTCGCTCTTGTTGTTCTTTCAGGAATGACATTTTATGGGGGAGAGTTCTTAATTGAACTTGTGCTTAATTGCCAAATCTTTGTGGGGAGTACGGCTGTGGAATATTATAGGAGTTATCTTATATCTTTATAAACTCCTTGATGAATACACTAAGTATCGACTATGTGAAATCATCGAAACAAGTTGGTATGTTGTTCTCTTTTGGTCATGAAGTATCTCTATGAAGATTTCATGAGGATCCCACTATTTTTCGTACCTTTGCCAATTTATATTGACAAAAATGGGGAGAATTAATGTGTAGTTCACACTAAAAATACATCTGGTTTACATATCATTATGTAAGGGGTAGTGGTTTTCATGTTGAGATGAAGTATTGACTAAGGGGGAGTGATACATATCACCATAGTATTATTATCAAAGTGGTGATACAATTGGACTTTGATGTTGTATAATGATACTATGACACTGTATAACAATGATTGAGAACAACTGTTTTCTCATTGTTATAGCTACGGATCTTCAACAACGATGATGCTGATTTGAACACATTTGGAATCATTGGAGTACTTGGAAATGACGAAGATTTCGATTAATGTTGAAGAACCAAGGAGATCAAGCATTTGGATGAGAAGCTACAAAGTTTATTTATTTTGTAATCCATATTTATTGATAGTTTTGTCACTAAAATTGACAAAGGGGGAGATTGTTAGAGCACTGTTCGGTCGAACTCGCAAGCGTTGTTATCTCAAGCTTTTTTGTCAATGTTAGTGATCAAAACTATAAGTATTGATTTCTAGTCTACTTATAGTGATGTCTCGTACTAGGATAGATTGTGTAGTTGAGCATTACACTTCACTGCGTTCATCAATTGAAGATGAAGAACTACTAAGGCGAGCTTGTGGAACTTCATCAACAAAAGGTATGTGGAGACTAAAACTCATCTATCACTTGGAAAGTCTATTTCTACTCTATCTCCTATATTGAGACATAAGTCGTATTACTATATGGTTTTCGGTTATGCACATTTGAGATTTTGAGCAGAGTTTAACTCGCTTACATATTTCTCTAAATATGTGTTGGTAAGCTTTCGCTTCAACCAAGTTCATCTTATATTCTTGACGAAAGTCAAAAGATGATCATGTGAAAATTTCCGAGTAACATCTTACATGGTTTGTGTGATACAATCATTTGGTGTAGACTTGGAATGTTTCGTTATGATTATTTCAATAACTTGAAAATTGCTTTGATGCTAATAGTGTGTGAAAACGGCTATTGTCATCCTCTAAGAAAGTTTCAATGATTGAAATAAGAGTTTAGAACACTTAACCAACATTTGATTATAAACATGTTGTGCACTCTTGCATATGTGTGATCCATGTCCGGGAACCATAGTATGCATACCCGTATGCGTACCTATTGGTTTGAAAAGTCCGAGAACCTAAGTGAGCGTACCTGTACGCATACTGGCGTAGGTTTATGTCCGGAATTTTCTGCTGGGTTTGGAGGTATGCGTACCCGTTCGCATACTGTAGAAAACAAAACTTGGTCCGGCTATTTTTAGTATGCGTACCCGTTTGCATACTTGAATGGTTAAAGTTCTAAAATCGGTTTTGTTATGAACAAATACATTTATATAATAAGGAATGCATTCTTTGCAAACCGTGGCTATAATGTTCATGATTGATTCGAGTGAATCAAACCGATTTTGATTCAATTGTGTTCTTGTATACTTCTATGAGAATATAGCAATTGAACAACTCTTTAACTAGTTTCATTTGAGTCATTTGAACTAGTTATGGTTAAGATGAATAAGGTTGATATGAGAGTTTTCATATAGCTAACCTCAGTTAACTACTGTTGAGCCAACATGGTGTACACGTTTAGGTACGGTTACATAAACCTAAAGTAGGGTACATTTCATTTGTGTATAACAAGCTAAGTTCGATCTAACGGTTGAAAGATATTAGCTTGAATCTAATCAGGATTTCATCTAACGGTGAATATTGAATGCTTTGTTACCAAGGTAACTTAGATTCCAAACCCTGATTTTAAAACTATATAAAGGAGAACTCTAGCAACTGGGAAACCTAATCCCCACACCTCCTGTGTGTTAGTAGTTGCATAAGCTAGAGTCGATTCTCCTTTAACCTTAGGTTTTTCACGAAACCCTATAGGTTAACGACTTAAAGACTTCATTAGGATTGTGAAGCCAGACCCAACTATTTTCTCTGTAGTTGCGTGTTCTGATCTTACTTTTACTATCGTGATTGAGTACTATCTTTGATAAGATTTGCTTGATATTTATCTCTGATAGGTAAGATTTAAAAGTAGTCACAAACATCTTCATCTCATCGTTTTTGATTCCACAATATCTTGTTTCGTTAATCGATTGGGATTATTATGAGGTGATATGATATTTCTAGGCTGTTCTTCGAGAATATAAGTCCGGTATATCAATTGGTTCATGTTCACCTTGATTTATCAAAAGACAGAACAAAACTCGTAGGTATTTCTGTGAGAGACAAATTTATCTATTCTAATAGACTTTTCTGTGTGAGACAGATTTCTTTATCAAGTCTTCGAATTTGGGTCGTAGCAACTCTTGGTTGTGGGTGAGATCATCTAAGGGAATCAAGTGCATAGTATCCTGCTAGGATCAGAGGCGTAAGGAGCACGATTATACCTTGAATCAGTGTGAGATTGATTAGGGTTCAACTACATTCCATTCCGAAGTTCATTGGTAGTAGGCTAGTGTCTGTAACGGCTTAATACAGTGTGGTGTTCAAAACTGGACTAGGTCCCGGGGTTTTTCTGCATTTGCGGTTTCATCGTTAACAAAACTTATGGTGTCTGTGTTATTTCTTTTTCGTATTATATTTTGTTATATAATTGAAATATCACAGGTTGTGCATTGAATCGATCAATTGGAAAATCCAACCTTTGGTTATTGATTGAAATTGATTGATCCTTGAACATTGGTTTTTGGTACCGATCAATTTATTTCTCTTATATTCAAGCGGGGTCGCAAATTCCTATTTGTTGATTGCGGATTTAATTAAGAGATAGAGATATAAAACTCTTTGATATACTTTTGTCTAGATTGAGTCTAACTGTCTAGTTGATTCTATTGAAAGTATATTGGAGTTTGTCTATTCAGATTGCCAAACGAAATATTGGGTGTGGTTATTAGACCCCCGCTTTTTCACATCTCCACTCCGGAAACTGTATGGTTGTAAGTTGCATCTTTTGTCAGGAATCATGTTAAAAACATACTTGAAGAGATCATAATATTTAAAAAACAAACCTTAAGGAAACCTGTGGAAGCCTCATGTTCACTCTCCAACTGGAATTAATGAGGTTACTTGTCTAGTTTGCTGCATCCATCTCTATAAGGGGGTCATGATTTGTTCCAAAAGATACAACCCACATGCACAAAGTCTTCAAAAAACTTGACAACTCATATATATGTTTTGTCTCCGAAAACTCTATGCTGGATGTTGTATCTATAGGCATAAAAATGAATTTCCATTGCTTTTGTGGTTGTATGCCAATCCTGCAATTCATGTGCAACAACTTGGAATCAAATCATTTATAGAAACTTCATTATTGAATAGATCATAATGGGTGACAAAACAAACCTGCGATTAAAAAGGAAACCTGCAGCAGCATCGTGTTCATGGGAATGGCTAGAATCCTAGACGAAGGATACAACTCATATCGATGTAGGTGTATACTAATCCCTCAAGGCTATCTAAGGGATGGAATAAATTCATTTTGATAAAGTTGATTTTGTCTAATAATGAGTTTATTCAAACGCTTAAATAGATTTGCAGGACCAATACTGTCCATATAGGAAACGTAACAACAAACCGCATACAGAACAAGATGGAAATAGACTACAACCAAACAACCATAAATCTAGAGCAACAATCTAATGAATGAGATTACAGTTGAATAAACCTTATTTGGGTTGTAATCTATAAAAAGAGATTACAACATCCAAGAGAAAAAAGAATGTAAAGCAGTAAACATCAGCATATAAAGAATAGATTAGAACAAACTATTGAAAGATAATGCAAACCACTAAAAATAAGTAAACCTGAAATGTAAAGAAAAAATCTATTGAAAGACATTACACATGGATTCTAAGCAAAAATATATTGGTTGTGGCAATGGAGACTGAAAATGCAGGAGACGATACATGGGAAAGTTGTGTGTAACTGGATATGAATATGTAACTGGATATAAAATGATAGTGTTGCTGCTAAATGTTGCTCAATACTGAATGAACAGAAAGTTTGTAACTTTTTAAAATGTAATATGATGAAGTCAGTTTATTTATATTTTCCGATGATTATATGTCGATAATGTTGGAGATGCAGGTTGTAATCTAGAAACTAAAACTACAATGCAAAGAACTGGAACATGTACAAGACTAAAATGTAATCAAAACAAATGCATACTGAAAACAAGTCACTTTAGTGTTTCTTAATAGTTGCCCTGCAATACTCTAGGTTCGCATAAGGTACAACATGTTTGAAATTGCATCTTTGATTCTCTATCCAGTCTAATTCACTTGATGGAGAGGCATATACACACCTAGTCTTAATCTACAATCTGGCGAAGGGACAAATTACGAACATCTATATATGTTTGATATTTATATCTTTGATCTTTATATCTTCTATCAATACATGACTAACAAAAATTGGCTTGCGTTGGTTGCGTCATATTCGACTTGCACATAATTGACACAAACCCTACTTGGTGGAGGCTTATGCACACCTAATTTAATTCTACAATCTGACAATGAATACAAATCACAAAGATTCCTGAGATGCTGATTCTCAAAACAGAATACAAGCTTTATTCACCAATGCTGACATCCTACAACCAAATACTATGTCTGAGTCTAAGATCATCTGTTAACTGACGTATAAAACCACTTGTTGGAGGCATAAAGCATGCAATTGAGATGTTCATAATCACCAAAACATTTTCAAAACAAGATACAATTCACAGCAACATAAAAATAAACCTAAAATTTGAAAGATAAAGATGTTCATACTTCATAATCACCTTCAGAAATTGTATCATTCAAAATCAGTAGTGTGTAACCTCAAATTTGTAAAATCATTAAACCCCCAAATGAATGAATGAGAAAGACCTTAGATGAAGATGACCAATATTTGCATTTCCAAAATTATGAATCACTATCAATACTTCTATGAGATATCGATTAAACTAAAATCTAGGATTGAATCGATGTTTCATAGAAGAATCGATTGATTCATTGTTGTTGATGAAGTTTTCTGCAGCTGAATCTCCAAGAAACCTCTAAATGAATGAATGAGAAATATTTTGGATGAAGATGACCCAGATTTGCATTTCCAAGATTATGAATCAGTGTGAATACTTCTATGAGAGATCGATTAAACTTAAATCTATCCTTAAATCGAAGTTTCACAGAAGAATTGATTGATTCGTTCACTATTGTTGCTGAAGTTTTCTGCAGCTCAAATCAATGGAATTAGATGAAATGATAATGAGTTATGTCTCAGGCGCTGTTCCGGACATAGTGTTAGTAAATTTTTGTGGCTCATTTGAGTTGTTGGTCAGGAACCAGGTTATTGAGATATGGTATGATGCATGAGCCAAACCATGCTGCAGTTCAAGATATGGCCCATATGTTAACTAATTAAAATTAAATAAATATACACAATTGTGCTAATTTTATTTTGCTTGACTTATTTTGTTTGACCTAATTTGTTTGACATTAGTTGATTTTAGTTGTTGGTCAGGGACCAGGGTATTGAGATATGGCATGATGCCTGAGCCAAACCATGTTGCGGTTCAAGATATGGCCCATCTTTTAACTAATTAACAAATCAAATAATTATGTCAAATATACATGTATGACCATGTTTGTTTGACATTAGTTCATCTTAGACCCCCGGTATAGATATTCCGCCCGGTTAATCGGAGATTGGGACCCCACTATAATTTAGTACACCGAACAAATCTCATGAATGTTAAGCCATTTCAGGTGTGAACACTGCCATTATATATGCAGTACACCAACGCCACATAATGCCTCTCAACAGATGTTGGCTCTTCAGTATCTACCAAAAATCAAATATGATAATTAGTGCTGGGTTGAACTGTTTATCAACCCCTTAATGGTAGTTATTAGCTATTCAGAGATCGGACGAATCTACAATTAGGCTAATGGGGGTGTACCAAATTAGTGGGGGCGTACCAGCCCCAAGTCAAAACCAGATTTTTCTTATATGATTTTGGAACCCCCCCCCCCCCCCCCTCCCCACCCCACACACACACACACTAATTTGGTACACCCCCATTAGCAATCTTGGAGTGCAGGAGTTATGATGGGTTTAGGACTTGTTGCGCATGCCTTTGAATATGCGTGAATTGCTAAGGGATGAGATGACGTTCCACCAAATGCCTTAAATGACTATTAATGGCATCTTCTCTACAAAAGGAAATTAAACAGAGAATTTCCAAAATATACAAAAATCATCCCAAAAGAGGCAAGAAAATTAAGAAAAAATAGATTAGAGATAATGGGTGATCAAGGAGGAAACAATGCCAATGGAGATAATCATCCTTCTGCATCTTTTAACTTTTCCAAGACAGTTGCCAAGACTCTGTGTACTAGAGAGTTGGAGAATTTGAAGGTTTTTCTATAGCAAGAGATTGAAAAGAGAAATCGTCGGATTGAGTACAAAAGAGTTCGTCAGGAAAATGCTCCACAATATGAATTATGGAAGAGGAAGAGAATTGCAAGAGATGTGAATAAACCTATATAAAGAGAGGAGAGAGATCAGGGGAGACGAGTTGTTTGGAGAAAGACTCGCAGTGCAACCGAAAGTGAGTCTGAGGAGGAAGAGAATGGTTTTGATAGAAGTGATAATCATGAGAGAAATTCTGAGACAGAGGAACAAAGGAGGAAGAGAGAAAATAAGTCTGAGGATGCATGGTATGAAATATACTTAGCAGAAAAAGCAATCCCTCGGATTTTTGCAAGAACCATGAATGAGAGACTGAATGTTGATTCTGATGGAGAAACAATTGATGATCTTGATGAGAATGGTGAACCAGTTGAGGTTGGAGATTTGTAGGAAGAGAATGAAGATGATGAAGGAAGTGAGGATGTAAGTGATGGAGGTTATGGAAGTGCAACTGAAATAGGAAGTCAGTGTAGTAATGAGTACAGGGATGAGATGGGCAGCGACGACGGTGATGATAGTGAAACTGAAACTGCAGGAAGTCAATATAGAAATGAGTGCACCGATGAGATGGGCAGCGATGACGATGATGATTCTGAATAATCATCCCTGAAACATCAACAAGATTTCGATGGGAAAGCTTTGATTTTCTGAAATCGGACTAAGAGCTTCTTCGTAAAAATTCAAAGGAATCTTGTAGGTGTTTGCTGATCATTTTGCTCATATTGCTGAAGCTGCTGATAGAATAGGTATTGGTTTTCTTGTAGTTATTTTGCTTTCTCGGGGTTTTTTTTTTTTTGAACAGATGGGCTTGTTTTGATACTGTTGATGGTGGTTTTCGGTTTAGGGATAAAATCGTGAAACCCTGTATTTAATACGTTGTCATCCTACAAAGGAACAAAAAGCCATTTGAAAGTGATGAGTGCATTAAACCTCTTCACTTACATATGTATTGAGCAATTCAACATATTTACGAAATTCATCCAGAATGGTGCGTGAAGCAACAATCCCAGATATTCTGTAAATTTTAACCTATTGCATTATTCACTAATGCGTGATCTGCCTGGTATTTTCCTATGCAATGTTTCCAGCCGAACTCTCAATATTGGCATGACATGACGATTAATGTTCACTCGCAACGGAGTAGCATGAATCTCCCGAAGTGTCAGTATTGAGACCTGCATGAAAACACTCACATAGGCTACAACACCCTCTGACAAAGATATCAGCGTGTTTACACACTTTTTAATTAAAAGTTAGCGCGATCAAACGCGTTTAAATTCCTTAAGGAAAATCTAGACTGTCCATATCAGTCTTAAAGAATGATCACGGCCACACGATTTGGACACATAATTCAACAGGCCTAGCCTACTCCTAGCGGAACTAGGCGATCACCCTGATAAACACCGGCGGGCCCACTAACATCCCGACCGGTCGAAATTCCTTTAGCTCATCCGCTACACCCTTGAACGCTCGCCAAAACATGGGTGATCGCGCTGTTTTTTTTTTTTTTTAAAGAGCTCAAACGAGCTAAAACTGACTAAAACGGTCTCAAACAAATAACGACCGCCCAACTTAGCTAGCCCAGTTGGACGGCTTAGATTTTCCTTCAAACGATCAAAGAAGTGCTGGCGTATTCACCGGCGACCCGGCTACACCCATGATCAATCGACTTTTCCATGGCAAGCCAAAAGTGTATAGAATCGTTCGCCAAAAGTAGGGTGAACACGCAGATTTGGAAACCCTAATTTGCGTTGCGGAGACACACTACAGTCGCAAATCGATCACAACCATCCATCTTCGCCAGCCACATTGAGTGGCTTAGATCCAATTTCAGGCGGCCCAGGAGACGTCAGCGTGCTCATTGACGACCCACCTTTGCATATGGCAGATCGGCCTGCTCAAACTAGCTCCCAGCGCTTCCGAACGATCACCCAAAAGAGGATGGTCGCGCTGTTTGCATAATCCAACGGCAATACGCAACTGCCGCAAATCATCTCGTCCATCCAACTTCGCTAGCCTAGTCGGATGGTTTAGATTTATTTTCAGGACGCCAACAAAGTAACGCTGATATAATCGGTCACCCCTCTTCCACAGGGAGCGATCTACCAAGTGGTAGCTCACCCATAGGGTTCCCAAACGATCGCCCAAAGGTGGTCGGTCATGCTACTTTTTAAGAAGTTCAATTCGCGACTAATTTGAACGAGCTCTAAAACAACGATGTTTCCTTACATCGATTATTTGCAGCTGCTTGTTTAAAAGCGATGTTTTATAAATATTGATTTCACAAATAATTTTATTATTTGACCTAAAAGCACTATGTGCTACTTTTAGCGGCGAGTCTCATGACTTTACCCATTTACTAGAGACATCAAACATGTCACAAACTGGGGGATACTCTCTAGTGTATTGGTCTGTCGGTTTACAGCGTGCGGCGTGAAATGCGCCCATTACGAGAAAGTGTCAAGAAAGAACGGACGGTTAACAGCAATTAGAGTAGTGGGTGAAAGTGTGACCAGTTTTCCCTCATAATGGAAATGTGGTGATCACCACTTTGTACACAACCCCACCTCTCCACTACTTAATCACCTCAACTTCCTACGAGATCAGGGGTGCTCGAACATGACTTGTATAAATAGGATTTAACCCTATTTCAAACACAAGAACATAAGTGTTATCAACACAAGTATCCAGAAAATACTATGAACTGATAGCTTACATTCTGCAAGCCAGTTCCACTTTCTTATACAAGTCATAAAACATCCACACCTTCATAATTCAACATTTTGATCTCAAACACCTTCTTCGCTTCCCTCCCTAAGATCAACCCTTCTCCTTCACTTTATGACCGAAGCAAGACTGGAACGACCATTTCTTGGTTTAGGCCAGGATTATACAGATTGATCTCTCGAATCTAAAGTACTCCCGTGTAGTGCATTTATTTAGGGTTTGAATTCGTTTTTCATCAACATACCCAAATTCACCAAAACCAGCAAAATCAGTTTTTACCCCATAACAGATACTGTTATGCAGATGGTAACTACTAACAGTTCTAGTAGTATGTGTTTAAGGTGTTTGCAGGGGGGTTCGAACAGTCTAGTTTTTCCTGGTATGAATAGTTAATCTCTCAGATGTTTGAGGGAATTACAGACTAGGATTTTGGGTCATGTTTTGTTGTTGATCTTTGTTGATGGTGGTTTTTAGTATAGGGCGAAAACTGTAAAAGTCTGCCTACCTGACCCAGCATCAGAAGTAATAGACATTGATATGTCTATATTCCGCAAGGAATTTGAAGAATATATCAAAATCTGATGAGTGCCTATGTCTCTCTTCATATTATATTGAAACTAAAGCTCCTAGATGAATTGTTCACTAGTATAGAGCCTAATGAGTATTTAAGATCCTAGTTGCATTACTCACTAACGCCGGAGCCTGCCGAGTATTCATTCCATGCTATGTTCCAAGCCGAACTCTTGATTTTGACATGACATGACGACTAATGTTCGCTCTCAGCCGAGTAGCATGAATTTCCCAAAGTGTAAGTATTTAGATGCGTGTGGAAGTACTCAATCAGAGGCACGCGAAGTTATGCTGCCCTTTAACATTAAATTAGTGATTTTTGCGGAAACCCACAAAATTCAGTCCTTTAACCTAATCAATTTGCAAAAATTAGATTTTTGGCGCCATGCGCAATATTTCGAACCCCATTGGTCGAGACCAAACCTAGGTAAGCTAGGAATTTAATCCGCAATGGACTAGTAGGAGCAAAGTCCTACCAAAAATCAGAAAACAAGAAATAAAGAGGAACTGCGGCAAGTAAGAGAAGCGGAAAAAGGAGGCATGGCCGTGCCACTTGGCTGATCGATTGGCTTTAGCAGGCGCCACCTGTGGCCGGCTGGCCACGCTCCATGTTGCTGCTTGCCGGCCCCCCTTTCCCATCGACCAATAAAATCGCTTTAAACGTGTCACACGTACTTTTAAATAAAGTTGGAAGTTGGTTGGTCGACGCGCCTAATTCCTTAAGGAATCTAATATAGACGGCCCATGTAAGTCTTAAAACGATCACGGCCGTACGTTTTGGCCAATCGATTTATCAAGATTGGCCGCTTCCTGACGCGACCGGACAAGCACCACCATGCCACCATACCGCGGCCACATAGCCGCACGCTCCACTTAGGGTTTCGACATGCCAAACCCTAATTTTGCCGGGACCACTATGCCATCCCATGTCAAATAATACCACCTATGCATTAAGTTTGATACATCAACTAGAAGCCAATATCGTTGAGTCATATTTGGATCGAACACCAATATGCCAAGATATAGTGGCCGCAGCTACGCCACTATGCCACTAGCAGGCGCCAGTGCGCCATTGTAGCGCCGTTACGCTACTATGCTACTTGTTATTTTTACCGCTTTATCGCGCCATGCTAAGGCTACGAATCGGCCGGCCTAACCCTTATTTTAGGAAGCCAATGAGTTGTGTCCATGATCAATGGCCACCCCCTTTTCCATAACGAGATGTATCCATGATCAACGGCCACCCATCTTCCATAAGGAACAATCGTCCACGCCGCGGCCTACCCATATAGTTTCTAAACGATCACCCAAAGATTGGATGAACAACTGGGAGCATTTGGTAAACAATTTTAGTAAGAGCTACATGCTAAAAGTTGTATGTATGTCCAGCATAACATACTAAAAAATCACATTAATCAGATTAACGAGCTAAAAGATACAGCTTAAAAGGCGAGCTAGGTCATGGCTGAAAACTGACAGAATTCCTCCTGAATTCTTCCTGAGTTTTCACTGCCGGGCTGTTTTCACCTCCTAAACAAGCTCAAAACCTAAATATTCCCTCTTTAGAAGATAGGAAATTCTTTCCTGATAAGAATGGAGGGGCGGATCGTGTAAATACGAGTTCGTATGAGAGTTCTACAGCAGTTTTAGTGAGGGTCTCACATCTGAATTTTCTGATTACAAAATTTCATGAATTAGCACAAACTTCTGCAAATCATCTCAGCCATCCAACTTGGCTAGCCAACTTAACCGGTTTATATTTAATTTTATCCAACCAATAGGATGTCAAAATGGCTACCAGCCACCATTCTCCTATAGGGACTGATCACTACATCTGTAATGTACATAGATAGCTCCTGGCAGCTACTCACACATGACCACCCGCCACCTAGCTACTCAACCTATTTCAACCGACAACAGGGAGTTTTGGTTAACAACACAGTATCCATAAAAAACACCAAGAACTGATAGCTTACATTCCGCAAGCCATTTCCGTATTTCTATACAAGTCATAAAATAGCCACACCTTCAGAGTTAACCATTCTGATCTCAACACCTTCTTTGCTTCCCTCCCTAAGATCAACCCTTCTCCTCAATTTTGTGACCGAAGCAAGACCTTAACAGCCATTTCTTGGTGTAGGCCAGGATTGTACATATTGATCTCTCGAATCTAAATTACTCCCGTGCAGTGCATTTGTCTAGGGTTTATATTCGTTTCTCGGCGGCACACCCAAATTTACCAAAACCAGGAGAATCAGTTTTTACCCCAAAACAACTGGCGACCACAGTGGGAGATTAATCTCTCGGTTGCAAAAATCATTTTCCCAATTCCATATTCAATTTCCTAAATTTCTCAAGATGGCTGATCTAAGGAATGGTTCAGAAACCCTCAATCCCAATTTTACTTCTCCTAACACTGACAATACTTCACATGTTATTCCTGAATCCGTTCTTTCATTCAAAACCCTTGTCAAGGCTATGGAGTCTCAATATTCAACAACTATTCGAGATTTGACGAAAATCCTGAATGGTATTGTCAGGAATCAAGCTACTATTGTCAAGACGCAGGATGAAGTATTTACGCTTTTGAAAGTCCTCACGGATCAACTATCAAAGGAACCAACACGTATTTATTCTGGAGGAAACGCTATCGACAATTTATTTTGGATCAATACTGATGGTAGTAGTCCTTCTTCCAAGATTCATATTCCTATTCCTGGCGGGAAAGATGAAGCCTATGGTCACGTTGAATGGAAAGGTAGCCACCAACCTTACTTGTCTGCTCATGAATATCAAGAGGTGTTTCCTCAAACTCAGAAAGGAGACTTGTGGGATTTATCACGTTTTCATCAGAGTCCTTGCAATGAAAAAGTGATTTCATTATATGAGTTCTTCTTGGAAAATATCAATTCCCATATTGCATCAGAAGCTGCTAAGAGATCCGTTGTTGCTTTACTCAGCCAATCCGAATCGTCCTAAAATGAATAAACTCGTAAAGATGTTCAGGAAAGCAGGCATCCTTCCAAGAAAAGATCTAACCTCCAGCTAATCACTAGTGAGGGTGGAAAGATAAGGCATCTGGGGAATGGCTATCAACAACCTAAACGTACGGCACCAGCGCAACAGACAACTCAAACCCAGAAGGATGCGCCTAAGACGCCTGCACAGCAACAAGAAACTGGAGAGGCTTCTCCAAACTTCCCGTTTCCGATTGGAGAGGTAATCGAACTCTTAGAAGCATGGATTCAAGATGATGCTATCAAGCTACCTCCTCTCAAATGTCCACCAACCGAGGAAGAAACGGAAAATCCCAAATATTTCCATTACCGTAGGTTCGTCAATCACCCAACCGGTGACTGCAATAAATTGAAGCGCATTTTCAAGAGGAAGGTGGATGCAGGAGAACTCTAATTAGGCATTGGAGGAGTTTACAGAGATCCTCTTCCCGTCAGGAGCTGCATGATTTCTGGGGACTCCGTCCAAAAGCCGTAAAGTCCATGATGGTGCATTTATGTGAGATTTTGTATTTTTCCAAGGCGCAGCGTCAAGACATATTTGCAACCCTCAACCGTGTTGTATCAGGCAAGCAATAATAGGCGAGCTTATGCACGCAGGGAATCAGGGAGGAGCTTCTTCACCGAAAATAAAAGAGGGGAAATAATAGAAGGAGAAATAAAACTCATGTATGTAAGTAATGTGAAAGGAATAAACTCATCCTTTGGGTCATAGAGGATGATCAAAGCCTTTTAATGTTTGGGGTCGTGGCTAGCATCACCGCCTATGCTCGCCTAAAGATCGTGGATGTAGCCACCACTACTTATGCTTCTTCGCTCATCCAAGATTCATGGTCGTGGTTACCAAAGCCCATGACCACCATCACCACGTCTCTCCCTGTCGTTCCTATAGCCATCATTCGTCCCTACCCATATTTGTGCCCGTAGTCACCGCTCCTCCCTGTCAAGGATCGTGACCATAGTCATCCAAGCTCCAGCCAACCTGTTTTGTTCCCATGAAAACGCAGTCTTTTCTGATCACAGTTGCTGCCAAGAACCATTGTTGCTCGTTTGTTGATACCATCTAGAGCTTCACCATAACAACAACAACTACGGATAAAGGTAATCCGAACTTTTGCATATTTTATTTTCCCAAGGAGGAAGTAATAGAGTCACCAATACGGATGCAAGATGGTGATGTATTTATCATGGTCAACCCACCGACCATACAAGATAGAATCACGTAAACCACACTTGGGGACTGAGGCTCAACACGAAATCCCTTCACTGTCAAGGACCTCTTCGACTCAGAAGAGACGGTCAACCAAGAAATCGTGACAGGGTCACCACTCCTCAAAGATGTAGCATGAGGATATCATCACCCCCTTGTCTGGAAGGCGCGTGACCAACAAGCAGTATTTGGCTCAACCATCCATAAACGTTGTTGTTAGTGAAGAATCAAAGAGGAAAGTCGCGCCTCAGCAAGCCACACATACCAACCGCATCCTGCCGCATCACCTACTCAGAACTCAGTGCCTCCTACCCAAGGACTGCATGAAGCTGCGCATCAACAACCACATCGCCGACAAATTCAGATTCGGTGTTTCTAGATTTCCAATTTCCTATTTCCTATGGAAGGGGTGCATGGTCTTCCAAAAGTTTGGATACAATACAAATCTTTCAAGTGCGACTCCCTCCCATTGATCAACAAGTGACGAATCCAAAGGATTGCCGCCTTCGTCAGTTCGTCAACCACTTTACCAGCAATTGCAATGGAAGTACATCTTTCAGGAGAAAATAGGCTCAGGATAATTACACCTGGGGACTGCCAGCATAGGATGCCTTCACGTCCCTCAACCAGGTTATTGCTGATATCAGTATCATCACTGTCAAAGCTTTACGAGACGCAGGAATTTCTCAACATGAAGCCGTACGCATGCATCAAAGACTCCAAAAGTACGCCGTAGAGATATCTTCACATATTCGGCCACGCCATCGGATCTACCACGCATATACAAATCCTTGCAAGAACGCATTGTATTCCCAAACCGGCTCAAAAAGTACACCTCTAGTAACCAAACAAAAGTGTAACTGGGGACTGCTCATTGCATCCCATTCCATACAACAATCCAAGATTCAGAAGATGATTCAAAGGATGTCGCTTGGAACGAATTCCTTGAAGACTTGATAGCAGCAAGTCGGCAACGGAACGCCTCTATGCTCGTCTACTTCACTAACCGGCTCCAAAAGATTTTGTCCATACAAGCCTTCCAAGAATATCATCATCGCAATCAGAAAGGAAAGAATAGGCCTATGAGCTAAAGAGTCAGAATAAATACAATTTCGTGCCAGTCAATGCTCAGGAGTTTAAAGAATATTTTAATCGCGACTCAGCAGTCCAGACACCAAACAACTTAAAGTCAAGGCATCTTGCAATTGAGTGCAATGGAGTTTGGTAAATTTTGAAACCCACTGGAGAGGTTGGATGCTCATTTTCTGGAAGACAAAACTTTATTACACATTCTGGAGAGGATCGATAGAGTTCACTCAGGATTTGATGAAATTTCAAAACCGTGGAAGTTATACGTACAACTAAAGTTCATACTTGCAAAAAAATAAAAAAATAAACTGTATTTACCTTGCTTCCGACAATTGGCACGCTTGTGATGGAGCTGCTAATAGTGACGAAGATGAGCCGGCTGCTACAGACGAAAGCACGAAGACATACGATAAACAAAAATGGAAGAGGGTTGATACCCCTTTTTATACGAACAGAGTTCCCAGAAGAAGGGTTTATTTTTGCTTAATGAACGGGAATAAATGACTGGGCCCATAACATTCATACCCCATAGCCGAGCTAGCAACACGCTACTACGAAGACAACTGTCCACGCGGTCCCGTTGCTGAAGGACGATTAGAATTTTCCTGGTAATATCTACCTGCTTTATCTTTTCAATTTTAATTTCGTCTGTCACCATCTAATGCTTACCCCACAACAATGTCACTGTTACGTGCTAAGCAGGGAACTTAATGTTGATGGTGGTTTTTAGTATAAGGAGAAAACTGTAAAAGTCTTCCTACGTGACCCAGCATCAGAAGTAGTAGACCTTGATATGTCTATATTCCGCAAGGAATTTGAAGAATATATCAGAATCTGATGAGTGCCTATGTCTCTCTTCATATTATATTGAAAATCAAGCTCCTAAATGAATTGTTCACTAGTATAGAGCCTAATGAGTATTTAAGCTCCTAGTTGCATTACTCACTAATGCTGGAGCCTGCCGAGTATTCATTCCATGCTATGTTCCAAGACGAACTCTTGGTTTGGACATGACATGACGACTAATGTTCTCTCTCAGCCGAGTAGGATGAATCTCTCGAAGTGTCAGGATTGAGATGCGTGTGGAAGTACTCAATCAGAGGCATGCGAAGTTAAGCTGCCCTTTATAATTAAATTAGTGATTTTTGCGGCAACCCGCAAATTTCAGTCCTTTAACGTAATCAATTTGCAAAAATTAGGTTTTTGGCGCCCTGCGCAATATCTCGAACCCCATTGGTCGAGACCAAACATAGGTAAGCTAGGCAATTAATCCGCCATGGACTAGTAGGAGCAAAGTCCTACCAAAAATCAGAAAACAAGAAATAAAGAGGAACTACGGTTAGTAAGAGCAAAGGAAAAAGGAGGCATTGCCGCGCCACTTGGCCGACCGATTGGCTTTAGCAGGCGTCGCCTGTGGCCGGCTGGCCACGCTCCATGTTGCTGCTTGCCGGCCCCCTTTCATATCGACCAATCAAATAACTTTAAACGCGCCACACGCACTTTTAAATAAAGTTGGAAGTTGGTTGGTCGACGTGCCTAATTCCTTAAGGAATCTAATATAGACGGCCCATGTCAGTCTTAAAACGATCACGGCCGTACGTTTTGGCCAATCGATTTATCAAGCTTGGCCGCTTCCTCACGCGACCGGACAAGCACCTCTATGCCACCATACCGTGGCCGCATAGCCGCACGCGCCACTTAAGGTTTCGACATGCCAAACCCTAATTTAGCCAGGACCACTATGCCATCCCATGTCAAATAATACCACCTAGGCATTAAATTTGATACAGCAACTAGAAGCCAATATCGTTAAGTCATATTTTGATCTAACACCAATATGCCAAGATATAGTGGCCGCAGCTACGCCACTATGCCACTGGCAGGCGCCAGTGCGCCATTATAGCTTCATTACGCTACTATGCTACTTGTTACTTTTACCGCTTTATGCGGGCCATGAATGCACTATGCTAAGGCTACGAATCGTCCGTCCTAACACTTATTTTAGGCAACCAACGAGATGTTGCCATGATCAACGGCAACCCCCTTTTCAACAACGAGCTGTGACCATGATCAACGACCACCCCCTTTTCGACAACGAGCTGTGGCCATGATCAACAGCCACCCCCTTTTTCATAACGAGATGTGGCCATGATCAACGGCCACCCCTCTTCCATAAAGAACAATCGGCCACGCCGCGGCCTACCCATATGGCTTCTAAACAATCACCCAAAGATTGGAAGAACAATTGAGAGCATTTGGTAAACAATTTTAGCATGAGCTACATGCCAAAAGTTTTATGGATGTCTAGCATAACATACTAAAAAATCACATCAATCGGATTAACGAGCTAAAAGATACAACTTAAAAGGCGAGCTAGGTCATGGCTGAAAAATGACAGAATTCCTCCTGAATTCTTCCTGAGTTTTCACTGTCGGGCTGTTTTCACCTCCCAAACGAGCTCAAAACCTAAATATTCCCACAAGGGAAGATAGGAAATTCTTTCCTGATAAGAATTGAGGGGCGGATCGTCAAAATATGAGTTCGTATGAGAGTTCTACAGCAGTTTTAGTGAGGGTCTCACATCTGAATTTTCTGATTACGAAATTTCATGAATTAGCACAAACTTCTGCAAATCATCTCAGCCATCCAACTTGGCTAGCCAACTTAACCGGTTTAGATTTAATTTGGTCCAACCAATAGGATGTATAAATGGCTATCAGCCACCATTCTCCTATAGGACCGATCACCACATCTTTAATATACATAGATAACTCCTGGCAGCTACTCACACATGACCACCCGCCACCTAGCTTGCGCATGATTGGTCAGAATAACTAGGTCTTGCAAACAAGACCCATTCAGCAGCCTGCTGCATATTTTCCACGAAAATACTCGAGACATCAAACATGTCACAAACTGGGGGATGTTCATCAGGGTATTGGTCTGGCAGTCTACAGCGTGCGGCGTGATACGCGCCTATTATAAGAAAGTGTCAGGAAAGGCAGGCAGTTAGTGATGATAGAGAAGTAGTGGGACGAAACCACCCAGTCTTCCCCTCATAGTGGAGACGTGGTTTTCACCATCCTGCACGATCCCACTCCTCCATCACTCAACTATTCCCAGTTCCTATGAGATCAGGATGCGTGCAACTATGACTGATATAAATAGGTTTTCAACCTATTTCAACCGACAACAGGGAGTTTTGGTTAACAACACAGTATCCATAAAAAACACCAAGAACTGATAGCTTACATTCCGCAAGCCAGTTTCATATTCTGATACAAGTCATAAAATAGCCACACCTTCAGAGTTAACCATTCTGATTTCAACACCTTCTTTGCTTTCCTCCCTAAGATCAACCCTTCTCCTCCATTTTGTGACCGAAGCAAGACTTGAACGGCCATTTCTTGGTATAGGCCAGGATTATACAGATTGATCTCTCGAATCTAAAGTACTCCCGTGCAGTGCATTTGTTTAGGGTTTAGATTCGTTTCTCGGCGGCACACCCAAATTTACCAAAACCAGCAGAATCAGTTTTTACCCCAAAACAATCTTGTGAATGGGTTTGATTGTTGAACCGGTATTTCATTATTCCTTTGGTGTTGGTCGTAAAAAAGGTTGTAATGAAACTACTTAGTAATTAGGGGTCTGATCTGTAATAGTGATGGTGTTTGTAAATGTGGTTAATGAAATTACAATTTCGGTTTCTTTTTGTGTTGATTTGAATATAGTGGGTACATTTGGTATGTTGGAGATGTCTTTGTGATTTCTAATGAAAAGAACAATGGTATGTTAAATTGTGGTATGTTGAAATGCATTATATGATCTATGAATTTACTAAAGCATTATCTTAATTCTATCAAGAACGAGAATCCTAGTACAAGGTAAGGGAACATATTACGAATCCTAATTCTCTCCGGTTTTCATCTAAAGTGCAGAAACTGCTTCTCAAAACATAATACAATCTTGATTCACTAATGGTAACAATATTATACACCCAAACACTATAACTGAGTCTAAGTTTATCAACAAAAGGTATAATAAGTTGTAGATCATCTGTTAAAGCCGTAATAACTTGATTAAAGATTGAGTCCTGTGAAACCTACAGGATTCCACTGACCCACAAAACTACTTGGTGCTGGTGGAGGCATATACACCCCTAATTCTATTCTACAATGTATTCTGACCACTGACACAAGAAACTACTTTGGCAATGAATTCAAATCATAAAGAACTAGAATCTGACTAGGCAAAGGGAAAAAATTATGAACAATAGCTTCTCTTTGGTTTTCATCTAAATTGCAGAAGCTGGTTGAGATTCTCATTAGAGCTACTGCTTCAATACACAATTGATTGATTCACCCATCTACAAACAAATGGAGATATCCTATAAACAAATTGTGACATCCTACAAACAAGTAAAATACTATGTCTAACTCAGTCTAATTATCAACTAAACCTATAAAGTACATTGAGATATTCTTAAAAAATAATACAATGCGCTGCAACATCCACAATTGCATATACAAATCTTCTTAATCACACTCAACAAACACAAAATCCATAAACCTAAAATCTACAATCACATATAAATCTAAAAGATATAGATGTTCATAAACACCATCAGAAATTGCATCAGTCAAATTCAAAATCAATAGTTTCTATTTCTAACCTCCAATTTGTAAAATTATTAAACCCCCAAATGTTAAAAAAAAAACTACGATTCAGAGAAAAACGAATAAATGAAATACCTTAGGTGATGATAACCAAGATTTGCATTTCCAAGTTTGTGAATCAGTGCCAAAACTTCTATGAGAGATCGATTCAACTTAAATTTAGGGTTACATCGATGATTCATAGAAAAATTGACTGATTCGATTTGTTAATGAAGTTCTCTGTAGCTGCATCTCGATGTTTCTGAAGCTCAAATCGATGGAGTAAAATGTACGGAAAGGAAAAGGGAAATGGGTGGAGACATGTCTCAGGCTCTCAGTTGTTCTCGACATATTTATTCTCTTCTAATTTTCGCTCAAATAAAAAAAAATGAAAAACTAATTTCATTGATTTTAGTTTTGTTTTCTGATTTTTGGTAATTAAAGTGAAGAGTTATAATGGGGGAAAAATGTTGGAGAAAAAAATGAGAATCGTTGGGATGCTGGGTAACCCTTGAGTGTGAGATGAAATTGGGAGATGATAGTAGTAATAGAGGCGCTAATAGTAGTAATGGAAGGTAAAAAGGTAATTTTCCAATTTAAGTTGAGGATAGGAAGATAATTACCCACAACCCTCCCGAAACTCTGTAACAGATACCAATTATTGCAACGATTATCCAACGTTACTTAAAAAATATCCGTTACAAAATCGGGCGTTACAAAATCCCTTATTTCGTGTAGTGTTATTTATAAGAATATGAAGGGAAAAAAATCATACAAAATTCTCCAAATCTTAATAAGAAAGAAAAAGAACTAAAGAAGGAAAGTTGGATAAAGAAGCAAACTGCAATGAGCACAAAGACAGAAGAGATGAGTGGACATGAGAAATGAGCCATGTTGTGTATTCTTTTTTTGCTTTGAATTGGTTTTTTGTTTGGGTGTTGAGATTGGAATGAGTAACAGAGAGTCCATTTAAATAGAGTAAAAGAACAAAGGACGACAATGAATCACTCTGGTACATGCATATGGTGACAAATTTATTTAAATTAGGATTTTTTATTTATCGGAAAAAAAATCCTTTGGGTGTCTCATAGAAATTGAATTGATTCATCAGCAGGAAATTTCTGCTAACTCATAGACGAAAATACGATACTGTCGAATCCACTGTCTATTTATGGGTGTTCATGCACTAAAAAAAATGCACCTACCCTCCCTAATTATTGCACCTACCCTCCCTAATTAAAAATGAGATATACATTTTTCTTTATGAAATATACAATTAGTAAATGAGGAAAATGGTGATTCCAGAATATGTTTAGGGTAGTAACAACATAGTAGTTAATGCTAGTGAAGGGTTAATGGAAAAAAGTTTATCAAATCAATGTAGATGAAGACGCAGAATACATTATATTTGAAGGGATCAATTAGAGCAATGCTCGATTGAACCCACAAGTTTTGCTATCTCAAGCTTGATGTCAATGTCAGATGAACAAAACTATGTCTTAATTTCTAGTCTACTAAGTAAAGTATCGGACTAGGTATTGAAGTTGGTAGTTGAGTATCAGACATCACCCTCGAAGACTGAAGATCGACGAATACATTTGGAGAACTTCTTTTATTAGGTATGTGAAGACTGAACCATTCCGTTCTGATGACTACCTTACCATTCTATCAATTGAGACTATGTCATATAACTTCTAGAAGATTTACAAAGAAGAAGTTTCAATTCAAGGTTGCCTTTTTAAAAATATCGAAATATGATTCAAGCATATATGTTCAAAAGTCCTTAACAATATTAGTTCGAAAAATTTTATTGTTCGAGAATTAATTTGTGGATCAATCGAAAATCATTCATACAATTGATTTTATTATTTGGGAATGTTTCAAACATCACAAGAGAGAAATTCATAACTTCTGATATTTCTGCTCAGGGTAGGTTGGCAAACCAGTATGAAAATCATATATATCTGAGTTTCATAAATACAGGGAAGGTTGACGGACCATTTCGCAAACCAAAAGTTCAGTTGGGATTAGTTTATGAACTCGGTTCACGAACCTTAGTTAACTGGATATATTTGGTATTGGTATAAAAGGTTTTAGGTTGGCGAACCCAGTTCACGAACTGTGTCCATCTGAGTTCATAAACCGAGTACGGTTGGTGAACCTAGTTGGTGAACATTTTACATATGAGTTCTCGAGCAGAGTAGGGTTGGCGAACCCAGTTCACGAAACGTAGCACCCTGAGTCGTGAACTTTAGCCTTACGATTCACGAACCGTTTCACTAACGGTCCTAGTAGAATTTAGCAGATGCTCAAAGATTTATTTTTTAAATATGTTTAGCATTGCTATGAATCTCTTAAAAATTTCTAAGACATCATTGATCAATAAACTACTAGGTGTTTGAATGAACATCAATTTGCTTATAGTTCGAAAGGCATTTTGACAAAACATAACGGTCATTATACATGATTCCGTAAATGGACCACTGTGTATATTCTTCTATTGTATTTTCAAGACAAATTTCTCACATGCTTACTTGAAACTCTAACTAGAGTTTCATCTAAACAGAGAAAGTTTTTGCTTGATTTTCAAGTTATCTTAGCTTGAATTATAAGCAACCCTCAGTCTTGAAAAACTATAAATAGAGATGCCCTTTCAACTGGGAAATTAAATTTCTGACATTTTGTGTCCAACTTCATAGCTAGAGTCATCCTACATGAACCTAGGTTTCCTCTAGAAGAATAATTAGGTTTTCGACTAAAAGACTTCCCTTTGGGGATTCGTGAATCCAGGTCCGACTACCTTTACCCAAGTTTAATGTCAAGGTTTAGATGTTTCACACGGATATAGAAAAATGAGTGAGACTAAAAAAAAATGCAAATATTTTCCTTAGTAATAATTCTTAAAACATTTAAATCACCTTGTGTTTTGTTCCCCGTTTCTAGTGATATGATTTCAATGTAGGAAAAAATGAGAAAAATATGAAAACCTTCATTATTTTTTTACCAAAAATAAATCTTAAATCTTAAACTAAACTGAAACAGAGGGAGTAACTAAAATTTGGAGTCACAAGCTTGTGCATCACTTGGGTAACTAGTAACAAATAATGGCCCTTGATTCCTATAGTAAATACGTTAGTAATAGAGGGTAGCAGTAGCACATTATATATGGAATTATTAATCGACAAAGATGTCTACCATTTATTAAATCAACATCATCAAGTACAATAAGTTCATGATTTTATGTGTTTGATAATTTTTTTCGTTCCTTCGTTCATGTAAATATAAATTGGAAAAAAAAAACTGGTAGCTTGGCTTTTGCTTGCGAGAATGATAATAATATAATATCAATCAAGGACACTTGGGTTTTCCTTCCTGTGTTTTCCAGTTGTTGTAGCAAGGGCATTCTTCTTTATGACCATATGTGCCTGATGGAACACACAGGCATTTGTTGCAGCACTGGTTACAGTAGAGCAGACATGGCTTCTTGTGTGACGTCGCAGAACACCTATTTTCGCATGCACTTGCGCACTCTGATATACAAAATAAAATTTTCAATTGATTTGATATTTATATTTACCGACCAAAAATAAAATAAAAATGAATATTTATTTCTCAAAGGGAAAATAGACTTAAGGAAAAATTAAATTACCTTGAGGCCTGAGTGAACCTTGTCCACCATTCTGCTCGTCATTTTAAATAATCAGAATAATTCATATCTCAAGAAACTATAACTCGAAAATGATATAATATAATTTTTTTCATGAAATAAAAAAAAACGAAAATATCATTTTTTGAAAGAAATAATATAAAGATTTTTTAGGCAAGTTTTTTTAGGATGGGGAAATCTATTAAAAGAATAACTCACCCGGGCATGACCATGACTAGTTGAAACAACGCTACTGGTTACCTCTTCCTGCAAGACACGAAAATTAATTAGTTTTATTAATTGTAAGAGTATGAAGAGGAAAAATCATATAAAATTCTCCAAGTCTTAATAAGAAAGAAAAGAACTAACGAAGGAGAGTTGGACAAAGAAGCAAAATGCAACGAACACAAAGACAAAAGAGATGAGTGGAGATGAGAAACGAGCCATGTTGCGTATTCTTTTCTCTGCTTTGAATTGGTTTGGGTGTTGAGATGGGAATGATTCGAATAAGTAACAGAGAATCCATTTATATAGAGTAGAAGAACAAAGAACGACAATGAATCACTCTGATACATGCATATGGTGACAAATTTATTTCATTGTAATTACATTTTAAGATTTTTTATTTATGGGAAAAAAGATCTTTTGGGTGACTTATAGAAATTAAATTTATTCATCTATAGGAAAGTTAATAAATTTCTGCTAACTCATAGAAACAAATATGATTATGGATAACATTGAATTCCCTGTCCATCTATGAGTTATCATGCATGCACTAAAAAAAATTGCACCTACCCTCCCTAATTAAGAATGAGATATACATTTTTCTTTATGACATATACAATTAGTAAATGAGGAAAATGGTGATTGCGGAATATGTTAAGGGTAGTAACAACGTAGCAGTTAATGCTAGTGAAGGGTTAATGGAAAAAAGTTTATCAATGTAGATGAAGAAGAAGAATACATTATATTTGAAGGGATCTATTAGAGCAACGCTCGTTTGAACTCACAAGTTTTTCTATCTCAAGCTTGTTGTCAATGTCAGATGAACAAAACTATGTCTTAATTTCTAGTCTACTAAGTCAAGTCTCGGCCTAGGTATTGAAGTTGGTAGTTGAGTATCAGACATCACCCTCGAAGACTGAAGATCGACGAAGACATTCGGAGAACTTCTTTTATTAGGTATGTGAAGACTGAATCATTCTGTTCTAATGACTATCTTACCATTCTATTTATTGAGACTGTGTCGTATAACTTCTAGAAGATTTACAAAGAAGAAGTTTCGATTCAAGGTTGCCTTGTTAAAAATCTCGAAATAAGATTCAAGCATAGATGTTCAAAATTCCTTAACAATATTATTTCGAAAAAAATTATTGGTCGAGAATTAATTTGTGGATCAATCGAAAATCATTCATACAATTGATTTTATTATTTGGGAATGTTTCAAACATCACAAGAGAGAAATTTATAACTTCTGATATTTTTGCTCAGGGTAGGTTGGCAAACCAGTTTGAAAATCATATATATCTGAGTTTCAGAAATACAGGGAAGGTTGACGGACCATTTCGCAAACCACAAGTTCAGTTAGGATTAGTTTATGAACTCGGTTCACGAACCGTGGTGAACTGGATTTTTGGTATTGGTATAAAAGGTTTTAGGTTGGAGAACCCAGTTCACGAACTGTGTCCATCTGAGTTCATAAACCGAGTACGCTTGGCGAACCTAGTTCGCGAATAGTGTACATCTGAGTTCTCTAGCCAAATAGGGTTGGCGAACCCAGTTCACGAAACGTAGCACCCTGACTCGTGAACTTTAGCCTTACGATTCACGAACCGTTTCACCAGCGGTCCTAGTAGAATTTAGCAGATGCTCAAAGATTTATTTTTTAAATATGTTTAGCATTGTTATGACTCTCTTTATAACTTCTAAGACATCATTGATAACTAAACTACTAGGTGTTTGAATGAACATCAATTTGCTTATAGTTCGAAAGGCATATTTGACAAAACATAACGGTCATTATACATGATTCCATAACCGGACCACTGTGTATATTCTTCTATTGTATTTTCAAGAAAAATTTCTCACATGCTTACGTGAAACTCTAACTAGAGTTTCATCTAAACAGAGAAAGTGTTTACTTGATTTTCAAGTTATCTTAGCTTGAATTATAAGCAACCCTCAATCTTGAAAAACTATAAATAGAGATGCCCTTTCAACTGGGAAATTAAATTCCTAACATTTTGTGTCCTACTTCATAGCTAGAGTCATCCTCCATGAACCTAGGTTTCCTCTAGAAGCATAATTAGGTTTTCTACTAAAAGACTCCCCTTTGGGGATTCGTGAATCCAGGTCCGACTATCCTTACCTAAGTTTAGGTTCAAGGTTTAGGTGTTTCACAAGGATTTAGAAAAATGAGCGAGACTAAAAAAAATTGCAAATATTTTCCTTAGTAATAATTCTTAAAACATTTAAATCACCTTGTGTTTTGTTCCCCGTTTCTAGTGATCTGATTTCATTGTAGGAAAAAATGAAAAAAATATGAAAACCTTCATTATTTTTGTACTAAAATAAATATTAAATCTTAAACTAAACTAAAATAGAGGAAGTAACTAAAATTTGGAGTCACAAGCTTGTGCATCACTTGGGTAACTAGTAACAAATAATGGACCTTGATTCCTACAGTAGAACATTATATATGGGTAATCGACAAAGATGTCTACCATTTATTAATCAACATCATCAGGTACAATAAGTTCATGATTTTATATGTCTGATAATTTTTTTCGTTCCTTCGTTCATGTAAATATAAATTGGAAAAAAAAACTAGTAGCTTGGCTTTTGCTTGCGGGAATAATTATATAATATCAATCAAGGACATTTAGGTTTTCCTTCCTGTGTTTTCCAGTTGTTGTAGCAAGGGAATTCTTCTTTATGACCATATGTGCCTGATGGAACACACATGCATTTGTTGCAGCACTGGTTACAGTAGAGCAGACATGGCTCCTTGTGTGACGTCGCAGAACACCTATTTTCGCATGCGCTTGCGCACTCTGATATTCAAAATAAAATTTTCAATTGATTTGATATTTATATTTACCGACCAAAAATAAAATAAAAATGAATATTTATGTCTCAAAGGGAAAATAGACTCAAGGAAAATTTAAATTACCTTGAGGCCTAAGTTAACCTTGTCCACCATTCTGCTCGTCATTTTAAATAATCAGAATAATTCATATCTCAAGAAACTATAAATCGAAAATGATATAATATAATTTTTTTCATGAAATAAAAAAATGAAAATATCATTTTCTGAAAGAAACAATATAAAGATTTTGTAGGCAAGTTTTTTAGGATGAGGAAATCTATTAAAAGAATAACTCACCCGGGCATGACCATGACTAGTTGAAACAACGCTACTGGTTACTTCTCCCTGCAAGAAACGAAAATTAATTAGTTCTATTAATTTTAAGAGTATGAAGAGGAAAAAATCATATAAAATTCTCCCAGTCTTAATAAGAAAGAAAAGAACTAACGAAAGAGAGTTGGACAAAGAAGCAAAATGCAACGAACACAAAGACAAATAAATGAGTGGAGATGAGAAACGATCCATGTTACGTATTATTTTCTCTGCTTTGAATTGGTTTGGGTGTTTAGATGGGAATGATACGAATAAGTAACAGAGAATCCATTTATATAGAGTAGAAGAACAAAGAACGACAATGAATCACTCTGGTACATGCATATGGTGACAAATTTATTTCATTGTATTTACATTTTAAGATTTTTTATTTATGGGAAAAAGATCTTTTGGGTAACTCATAGAAATTAAATTGATTCATCTATAGGAAAGTTAATAAATTTCTGCTAACTCATAGAAACAAATACGATTATGGATAATATTGAATTTCCTGTCCATTTATGAGTGTTCATGCATGCACTAAAAGAAAATTGCACCTACCCTCCCTAATTGTTGCACCTACCCTCCCTAATTAAGAATGAGATATACATTTTTCTTTATGAAATATACGATTAGAAAATAAGGAAAATGGTAATTGTAGATGATATTTAGGGTAGTAACAACATAGTTGATGCTAGTGAAGGGTTAGTGGAAAAAAGTTTAGAAAATCATTATAGCTGAAGACGTAAAGTGCATTGTTATATTTGATGGTATCTGTTAGAGAAATGCTCTGTTTAACCCACAAGTTTTGCTATCTCAAGCTTGTTGTCAATGTTAGATTAACAAAACTATATCTTGATTTTAGTCAAGTCGGACTAAGTATTGAAGTTGGTAGTTGAGTACCAGACATCACCCTCGAAGACTGAATATCGACGAAGACATTTGGAAAATTTCATCAACAACCTTTACCATTCTATCTACTACAAAGAATTTTTTTGAGTCAAGCTTGTCTTGTTAAACATCTCGAAATATGATTCAAGCATTTGATGTTCAAAGGTCCTTAACAATGTCAGTTCAAAACAATTTATGGTTCAAGAATTAATTTTGTGGATCATTTGAAAATTTCCAAGAAATTATTTTATTATTTGGGAATGCTTCAAACCACAAAGACAGAAATTCAGAACTTATGTTATTTCAGCTCATGGAAGGTTGGCGGACCATCTCGAAAATCTCAGATATATGAGTTTCTGTAATACAGGAAGGTTGGTGAGCCAGTTCGCGAACCTTACAGTTCATAAGGGGACAGTTCACTAACCCGGTTCACTAACCGTAGTGATCTGAGTTTGGTTATACGCTAACGCTTGGTAAACCTGGTTGGAAAACTGTTGTCATCTGAGTTCACGAGCAGCAGAATAGTTGGCCCACCAGGTTCACGAACTGTTGCACTCGGGATTCATGAACATCCTATACAGTTCATGAACCGTTTCACCAATAATCTAAGTAGATGTTTAGAAAATGCTCAAAGACTTATTTTTTAAAATATGTTTATCATTTCTAAGACTCTCATAAGCACCTCTAAGACATCAATGATCACTAAAGCACCTTTTGTATGTTGATCATGATTAAATTCTTAAGTGTTTGAATGCACATCTGAAATGACAAGGGTCCCCAAGTACACCATAATCTTTTCGTTTTCAACCTATAAGTCTGTTACCAAGTGTGCTCGTCTATAAACAAAATTGAGACAATTCAACAACGAGATATACACTTGATAATAGTTACGGTATGAAACTGATGTAATATATATAGGATCACTATCAAGTGTCTTGGATTAACGTACTAGTGTATTTACTTTTAATTATAATAAATAATTATACTTGCGGAAAGTAAAATTAACTCACACAACAAGATTTTGTCAACGAGGAAACCACAAATGCAGAAAAACCCCGGGACCTAGTCCAGTTTTGAATACTCTTAGAATTAACCTGCTATACAAATAAAAAAGCAAACTTTGTATGGTTGAGACCAAGTATCTACCCCTAGTTACTTAGTTCCCTCACTATCCCTATGCCTACAACCGTCTGGCTAATGCACGTGAATCCCAAGGTTGTTTGGACAATAAGGAAACTCTGAAAACGAAATATTCTCAAGATATGCAATAAAGTACCTAATTCCAACTAATATCCAACATGTAATTCCGAAATCTCTCTTTAGAAAATATCTAATATTAGTTTAGCACTTAACTAATATAGTTTTTCTAGAGATATGTTTTGATTGTTGGAAATCAAAAACATATAATTCGAAAATCTTATTTAATAGATTCTCCAATATTTCGGTTTGGGATCACCTTGAGTATCAAGGAGTATCTTTGAGCAATCAATGATAAGAATTATGTACATGTTCACATTATGTCGACATCTGGAACTATCCTATCTAGCAAACCCTAATTCCAAACTCACACCAAACCCTACAGTAATATGTGAATATTGAAAATCGGTTTTGCTCTTGGGACCGATACTACCATGACTCCCAATAGAGGTAGGGATTGGTTCTACCAAGTCTCTTAATATAGGTAGGGATTGGTTCTACCTTGACTCCCGACAAAAGCTAGGATCAGTTTTACCAAAACTCCCAATATAGGTAGGCATCGGTTCTACCTTGATTCCCAATAAAAGCTAGGATCGGTTCTACCAAGTATCCAAAGATAGGTAGGGATAGGTTATACCTTGACTCTCCATACAAGTTAACATCGGTTCTACCCGAATTCCCACCTGAGGTTGAATTGGTTATCCAAAAGATATTCAAAGAAAACCGGACCACAACACCTATTGATTATTTTTTTCCGATTACGAAACAAGTTCGTTTATGTACTTCCTTTAAACCAATGTAATAAAACATATTTTCCTAGGATGAAATCACTCCTATCTCCAATACACAATCAAATAACAAGTTACATAAATTATGTCGATGTCGCATTTACGAAGTTCAAAAGATAAACATTATACCTCGTAATTCATATACTTCCTTGACACTTTGATCATACTAATATGACCAAGTCTAGTACTAAAGTATCAAATATAACCCCGCGTGTTATTTTTCAATCTTAAACCACTTGAAAAAATGATAGGAATGAGAACAAGTCAAGTAAGTACTACTAACCTCAAGTGGAAGGACGATGTCTTCGTTTTAGTCGTTACGTCTTCACGTTCTTGAGGTCTTCAGAGTAATACCAGTACTTATATGTCTCAACATTCCTAAACTTTCTAGCATAACCTAAACGAAATTGACTATAGTAGTTTTAACCAAGCGACTTTAATTGAGTTTTGACACTAAAGTATGACAACAAACCTTGACATACCAATGCTTGCTGGGTTCAACAGAGCAATGCTCTAACAACATCATATTGCTTTAGTTCATAAGGCATATTTGCCACACAAAAAATGGTCATTATTATAAACGATCCCGTAGCCGAACCACTGTGTATATTCTTATATGTGATCCCAAGATTAATTTATCACATGCTTACTTGAAATCCTAATTTGAGTTTCATCTAAATGATAAGCACGTAAGTGCGACGCTTTTTCACCCATAATTACATTAGCTAGGACTCATTTTTTGCTAATACACTTGTTTTTATATCTTTGTAGGTATTTTTGGAGAAATAAGCTTTTGCGAAGAGATTGACTCTAAAAGTGGCATTTAAACCTCTGAAGAAAAGTACTAAATGCACCCCAACTTTGGATAAGAGCACCCCCAGAAAGGTGTTAAAAACGCCCCAGAAAACTTGTTGAAAAGCACCCAAGGAATTTGCTAAAAACACCCAGGAATTACTAAGGGACACCCTAATTACTACGGGGTACCTCAATTTACTAAAGGGACTCTCGGATCTGATAAGGGGTGACCTCATCTTCAACCTTTTGAAAACTGGTTTTGGCGGGAAAATGGATTTTTCATAGAACCTAACTAACCAATATGGAACTGGCATTGTTATGCGTGATAATACAAGTTGTTGCCTTGGAGTTAAAGGAAGATATGGAGATGGAGCTTTGAGTGCAGAGACAGGGGAGTGCATGGCAGTACGTGAAGCACTACATTGAGCCAAAAAAATGCAGCACTCAAGAATACAAATAGAAGCAGATGCCAAATTAGTCATTCAGTCTATCAATGAATCTACTCTTCTTATACAATGGGAGAATATGAATATAATAAAAGAGATCAAACATTTAATCTCAAGTTTTAGTTTTGTTTCTCGTGATGATAATCAAGTAACGGATGTTATAGCCAAAACATCCAGAGAGACAAGGTTTATGGTTGAATCTTATGGAAACTATGATCCAGCTATTTGTAGTCTCCTAGCAACAGACAAAAATTTCATCCAATGATAATAAAATTTTCATTATTATAAAAAAAAATAGAACCAAATTAGGGTTTGGATTTTGGAGGTGTTCTAATGAGACCAAGGTGCTAAGATTAATTGGGTTTGCTCTAATGGACTAAGCAGGGATGGCAATGGGTTTTGTTTCGATTGGAATTAGCTAGAATCATGGATTTGAAGCAAAACATTTTTGGCGGGAATGTTGTTCTTCACATACCAGAATTAGGGTTTGAGAATTGGAAGCTTTGTAGTGAGATTAAATGGCTGTAATTGTTTGGGATAACTCCATTGAGCTAAACAGGGATGGTAAGCGTCATAGATTCGACCCAGTTGGATTGGATAATCAGATTTCAAGTCAATCAGGGAAGTGAAGAAAACACATGATTTTGTTGGGTTGATTGCGCAAAGTACATGAAGATTTATTCCCTTCACGAGTTTACTGCGTATAGGAAAAGTTTTCCACAAAATTTGAGTGTGCCATCAACCAGCAGACGCGTGAAAATTGAAAACATGAAATTATTCTTGAGAAAAAGGAAAGAAAATATTTTCGAATTAAAACTCACGATTTGAGGAGATTCAATGCGTCTGTTGAGTATAAAAGAGGTGCTGGGATACCAGAAAAGAAGACGGGGAGTTTGGGGAGAAAATAGATAGCTAGAATTCGAGAAATCACAAGTTCCAAAAACTCTATTGCTGCTATTTGATCAAGAACATGAAGAACATAGTGCTGTCAGAAACAGTCGCAGAAACAGTCTCTGTATAACAACAAAAGCAGTGTATCGTTTTACATCATCAGTTGCAATAACACTTTTAGCCAGAGCTGTCTGAATTGCTGGAGACTTTTAACAACTAAAAATCGTTGTAACCAAATTTAATTATTTTCAATACAATTATTAATCGATTTTACTCCATTTTTTGATTCATGAGTAGCTAAATTATTTTCTAGGGTTTTGGAGGAAGATATTTTTGATATGTACTATTACTAGTTTAATTTCTTAGACAATAATTACTCTATTATTTGTCCTATTCATGACTAATAATTTCTCTTCTATAAATGCTTCATTTTAATTATTCTGGACTGTTTTGAAACTGTTGATCTTCTATAAGCGAAGGAGGTTATATTTTTGTGTAATGACGAAAGTTGCATAATTAATTTTAAATGTTTTATCTTCCAAAACTTGAGATTGGGTTCAATATGGTTTTGTTTATTTTATGAGTAATTGTTTGAGATAATAAATTGTTAATTTTACAAGCATCGGAAGTAGTGGAATCCAAAACCCTAGGTTCGCCTCTCCTTGGTAAACTGAAATCAAATTCAATTAGTTTTTTATTTAGTTTTTCTTTTATTAGTCTAAACCCAATTCCTTAAAAAATTCCGAGCAACGAATTCCTTACTTCCATTGTAAAAACTACAACACTAAACAGAGAAAGTGTTTGCTTGAATCTCAAGTTACCTTGGATTGAGTTCTAAGCAACCCTCGGCCTTGAACATTTATAAATAGAGATGCTCCTTCAACTTGGAAATTCAATCCTAGACACTTTGTGTCCTAGTTGATTGCTAGAGTCATCATATATTGACCAAGGTTTTCTCTGAGCAACATAATTAGGTCTGCGACTTAAAGACTTCACTTGGGGATTCGTGAAGCCAGGTACGACTATATTTACCTTGATCGTTCGTTTATCCCGATCTTGGTTTTCAATTATCGAGGTTCTCGTAATCCCTTTCAGGGTAAATATGAAATCACAAAGTTCTCTTCGTCTCAGACTTTGTGATTCCTCGAAATAGATATCTGAAAACTATTCTTAATTGATTAGTTTATGATTGTTTTTGAGAGACGCTTAAGAATACATGCTTCTTAGCTAACTGATTGTAAATGTTCTTATTTGTGAGGTTTTTTATATTTGTTCATTGCAAGCAGATTTCCAAGCCTTGATATTTGATCTAAATGGAAATCAAATAGGCGGTATCAAAAAGATTTACTTAGGCCAAAGAAACTCTTAGGATATGTAAAGGACGTCAGCCAAGGGAATCAATTGCATAGAGCCTTGCGAGTTTGAAAGAGACGTAAGGAGTGCGACTGTAAGTGAACCGCTTGGAGGGTGAATTTGGTTTCAACTATATTCTAGTATGAAGTCTGATAGTAAGCTAGTGTCTGTAGCGGCTTAATACAGTTTGGAGTTCAAATATGGACGAGGTCCCGGGATTTTTATGCTATTACGCGGTTTCATCGTTAATAAAACTTCTAGTGTCTTCTGTTTTTCCTTTTCCGCATTATATTATTTATCTCTATAATAGGATTTACACAAGTAGTATGTATTCAATAATTAAGATCGATTACGTATATATAATTAAGATCGATTACGAGACTTGTTTCTTGTAGAATTTGTATCGTGAAAGATAGATAACAAGTGTATACTTGGCAGAACTCAGATCTGAATATTTGGATACGACTATATTGATCTTAGATATTTATTTTTGGGATCGTCCAAGTATTCTTCTTACAAATCAGGTTCACGGACTCCATTATCTAGACTTTCTGACTGAGAAGAGATAGAGATATAAACTCTATTTTCATATTGTCAAGGAACATTAAGTTGGTCTACTTGCAATTGTATTAGGTTTTGTCAATACAGGCTGCCGAAAGAAAAGGTTGGTGGCGTACTTGGTAACCTCTTCTTTTCAATTGGTATCAGAGCATGCAAACACCTTTAGACCTAATAAGTGTATGTTTGTGGCGATCTGAGTTATGGACAAGAGTGCAATCTCGATTAACGTACCATCGGCCTACAATGGCACAAATTACTTATGTTGGAAAATAACAATGTGTTCCTTCTTACAAGCTAGTGATTTCAAAATATGGGTTATAGTTGTAAGTGGATACAATCCTCCAATGGTTGGACAAGGAGCATCCTCTGACCCAAAAGACATATTTACTTATAATGAGGATGAAATCAGTAATGCTAAACAGGACTCTAATGGTCAGAACGTATTATCCATGCCATAAGCCAAGATCTTCAACATCATGTATCCACGTGCACTAACTTAGAAACCATATTTAATGGGAATACCGTGGAGAAATAATCTAGGCTTCAAAGATTAACTTCAGACTAGGAAAACCTTTGTATAACTGACGAAGATTTGTTTGAGGAATTTAATCACAAGTTGTTTAAAATAGTGAATGTTTGTCATGCATTAAGAAGGATTATTCCTGAAAGGGATATTGTGATGAAAATTCTTAGATCTTTTCCATCTCGATACGAGTTTAATAAATATGCCATCACTGAAGGAAACGATCTTACTACACTTAACAGAAGCACCCTTGTTGGAAAGTTAAATATCTTTGATCATGAACAATAAACTAAAACTGGAAAAAATATTGCCTTCAAAACACTTAAATATAAAGAAGTACTTGATAAAAGTGAAAGTGCTGGCATCTATGAGAAATTTTTTGTTAATGAATTATCAGATGGAGATCTTAAAATTTTTATATCTCTTATCACAAGACAGTTTAGAGATCTTCTCAATAAGAGAAATAAACGGTTCTCTAGAGAATGTCCATCATCATCAAACAAGCCATATAATCGTATTCCTCCTAAGAAGGTGGATGACGATAATGATGATGAGTATATATCTTAGTACTTCAAGTGTAGAGATTTTGGTCACTTTGCTAATGAATGTCCAAAATACACTGGAAACAAGGATCTCGTTGCAACTCTTGATGAAAGTTATGATCACTATGATTCAACAGAGGGAGATGTGTCAAGTATAGCACTTTTGGATGAAATAGCTAATTTTGATGAGTGTAGCAATACTCACATCAACCTTGATAAGCTTTTTGAAGATCCTTCATCAATTACGTTTGAAGATATAATGGATGTTTCACTTTATAATGAAAACTCTGTTACTAATGTTTTAGGATCATCTCAAGTGTGTCTATCTGCGGAAACATGAGATGCTCCTGAACCTCCTCTCAACCGAAAATGTCCTTACTGTAATATTGAAGGTCACGAACTAAAATAGTATTTCAAATACAAGCAAAAAGTAAGTTATGTCGATAAAATTCAGAGTTTAAATGCATCCATACCTAGGTTTTGTAGTTACAATTCATGAACAGCCCTGGCCCTCTCCAAAGAGTTTACATGTTTTTATCACTTATTGGAATGGTAGCTGCTATGCAAATATTGTTTGGTAATATTCCGTTTGCAGCATTCCAGATGAAATGTTTTACAGATGGAGAGGTATTCATGTTCCAAATATTTATCCAGTTTGGGTTTATGTTTCCGCTGGAGTTAATGTGGTTGTAAAGGAATTTTACTGTGAATATGTTTTGTTCATTTAAGTTCCAATGAGGTATATCCTGTTTGTTTCCAAAAGATATGTTTATCTTCTCAATTATTTCTATTGTATATGTGTCAAAACATTTTTTCAAAAGATATATTAATCCTTCAGTTTCAGTAGTATGTCTATGAATTGGTGTATTTGTTCCTGGAATCCAATGATCTCCCCATATGTCAATAGATTCCCCATTTCCTAATTCCCAGAAACGTTCTTTTTCAATCCGATCTATTCCTGTTAATGGACCTTTCCAAATCCAGTTGCCATTCCTTTCGAGGTGCTATTTATGGGAAGAATGTCACTATTTGGATAGTATTTCGCTTTGATAATTGTGGCACAAAGAGATTTTGGTTTATATTTTAGCAGCCGTCCCATCTTAGAAATCATTGCCAAATTGATTTTTTTATATCTTTTATTCCAAGTCCTCTTTCCTTTATAGACTTACGAAAAGATTTTCAGTTTGAAGGTGTACTTCATTTTTTCCATTTTCGTTTAAGCGTTTTTCGTTTTTTCCTCACCAATAATCTCTTTGTATCTTTGTAATACTATCGCATATCTTCACAAATGATTATTTGATAAGCATATAAGGATGTAGTGACGTTCTTAACTATGATTGTTTTCCCAGCCGTATTAAGGTTTATTTTTTTCAGATGAGAATTACAATCCTCATCTTTTCAACTAGTGGCTCAAAACAAACAATTTTAGATCCTTTGGTAAATAATGATGGCCCTAAATACTTATCATTTAGGAGTATAGCTTTAACACCCATAAATTTTTTTACTTCTTGTCGTGTGTTTGTTTCAGTTTTGGGGATGAAGAAAACACCTGATTTGCTTAGGTTGATTAGTTTCCTTGAAGCTTCTCCAAAATTAGTGAATAGTTTAACAAGGTTGTGGCAAGTGTTTTCATTTACTTTGTAGAACAACAAGCAGTCGTTTGCGAAGAGTAACTGATGCCCGGAGCCTGGTGAACTATTTTAATTCCTTTCAATAAACTTGAGTTTTCAGCATGTGTTATTTTTCTGAATAATAATGCCTCATACAAAAAAATAATAATTAAGGGAAGATTGGATATCCTTTTCGCGAACCTCTCGAAGGTTTGAAGAACTAATGAAGATAGGGTGAAAGCAAACTAGTTGCTGGAGATGCGAAAAGAGTTTAAGTTTCGTCAGAAACTTAATAAAATTTGATTCCAGGATCAAGACTTTAGAGTTATAATTTGATAATAATAATATTGATAATAAGATGCATTCTCAATCGAGAAGACGTAGACTTTAAATAGTCTTACATGAACCGACTAAAAGGAAAGAAAAAGGAATTCTATCAAAACTAGGAAAGTAAAAAATTTAATAACAAGTAAACTAAAACAGAGTACGTAAAGGATCAACAGTCAATGTTGATACGGACTCAAGGGATCAACAATCATTGTTAATACTAAAACAATGGATCAACTTGGAGAGTTGATACATAGAAAGATGTACTATATCAGTCCCCCCTTCTTGAAAGAAAATCGCTCACGAGTTATCTATTAGAAAGAATTTCATTCTCTTCATGAAACGTAAAAATTTCTTGCACATTGAAGATATTAGAGATGTACGTTCTAATATGATGGAAGATCAATAACATAAACATTATCACTGATTTTCTTTAGTATCTTGAATGGTCCATATTTCTTCATCTTTGTCTTGTTATAAGTTCCAGTAGGAAAACGTTCTTACCTGAGATGAATCAAAACTAATTCTCATTCACTAAAAGTATTAAGTTTTCTATGTTGATTTGCATCTTCCTTGTACTTGTTGGAATCTGTAAGCTTTGCTTTCACTTCTTGATGAATCAGTCTAGCTTTCTCAAGCATGTTATCTGCTTTAGCATTTGATTATCGCCGCTTTGGAAACACTACTGAATCCAAAATATGGTTAGGAACCTTAGAATAAACAATCTCAAAAGGTGTCTTGCATGTAGACCTATTGAATGAGGTGTTAAAAGCAAACTCCATATGAGGAAGGAGATTGTTACCATTGTTTTTCTTTGCCTCCCATAATCTTAGCTCGAATCAGATTCCCTAAAGAATGATTGACCACTTCAGTTTGTCCATCTGTCTGAGAATGAGCAGTTGTACTATACTGAAGTTTAGTTCCCAAGCGCATCCACAAAGACTTCCAGAAATAGCTCAAAAACTTAGTGTCCCTATCAGAAGTGATTGTCTTAGGAATTCCATGCAAACGAACCACTTCTTTGAAAAATAAATAAGTAATATTGGAAGAATTTGTTGTCTTGTTGCAGGCTATGAAGTGAGCCATCTTTGAATAACGATCTACTACAACCATAATAGAATCATTTCCCTTAGAAGTATGTGGTAAACCAAGCACAAAATCCATGACCCAAGGAGCATCTGGAATTGTAAGTGGAGTATACAAGCCTGTGTTTTGAATAATTCCTTTGGATTGTTGACAAACCATGCACTTTTGTACGTACTTCTGAACATCTCGTTTAAGTGAAGGCCAAAAATAACGTTCTTCAACCAAAGCAATGGTTTTATCACGTCCAAAGTGTCCACCAAGACCACTGCCTTGTAATTCTTGAATAAGATGTGGATGTAAAGAACATTGTGGTATACATAAATGATTTCCTTTATAAAAAACCCATCTTTAATGAGATAATCATCAATAATGCCTGTTGAAGAACCACACTTTTGCCAGAGAATTTGAAAATCTTTGTCTTCACTATAAATATCTTTTAAGAAGTCAAATGCTAAACTCTCATGTTTAAGAGTTACAAGAAGATGAGCCCGTCTACTCAAAGCATCAGCTACTTGATTTGTTAATAGACAACCACCTATCATGCATTCTATCGACTTTAGCTGAAGTTTTCAAAAACTTAAGATCCTGATTATCAGTATTCACTATAAACTCACTGTGAAAGAGATAAGGATGCTAGTTCTTAAGAGATTGAACAAGTGCAATTAATTCTAGCTCATAAGTGGACAACTTATTCCTTGTATCTGAATTCTTTTCACTATAGTAAGCAACTGGATGACCTTCCTGAGATAACACAGCACCTATGCCAACAATAGAAGCATCACATTGAATCTCAAAAAGGTTCTCAAAATTTGGCATAGAAAGAACAGGAGCGCTACACAATCTTTCATTGAGCAGATTAAAACTTTTATCTGTTTCTTCAGTCCATTCAAAATTGTCACGCTTCAAACAATCTGTTAAACCAGCTGCAATGGTACTAAAATTTCTCACAAATCTTCTATAGAAAGAAACTAACCCATGAAAACTGCACACTTAACGTATATATGTTGGAGTAGGCCAATCAACAATTGCTTTAATCTTGGAATCATCCACTGAAATACTAGTATTAGACCTAAAAAGGTAACTCTGTTTGTAAGGAACGTGCATTTCTTTAAGTTCACATACAAAACATTTTCTTGTAAGGCCTTAAACACCTGAGATAAATGTGTAAGATGTTCTTTTTCATTGTTGCTAAAAATTACGATGTCATCAAAGTATACTATGAATTTTTTTCTAAGAAACGGTTGCAGAACTTGGTTCATGAGACGCATAAAAGTGCTAGGAGCATTCGATAAACCAAAAGGCATTACTAACCACTCATATAATCCTTCTCTAGCCTTGAAAGATGTTTTCCATTCATCACCTTCTCGAATACGTATTTGATGATATCCACTATGTAAATCAAACTTTGTAAACACCTTAGCACCAGAAAGAATATCTATCATGTCATCTATTCTAGGTATAAGAAACCTATATGGTATAGTAACCCTGTTTAATGCTCTACAATCTATGCACATTCGATGCCCTCCATCTTTCTTGTCTACTAAAAAGGCTGGGCTAGCACAAGGACTCTTACTTAACCTAACCAACCCTTTTTGTAACAGATCATCAACTTGACCTTGTAATATCTCATGTTCTTTTGGACTTAACCTATAATGAGATTGATTAGGAAGAGAGGTTTCAGGTATAAAATCTATTTGATGTTGTAGATCTCTCAGTGGAGGTAAGGTTCTAGGTAATTCATCAGGAAATAATTCACTAGAAGAAGTTAATAATGGTTGTACCTTGTCTGGAATATCCACCATAGGCTTAGAAACTTCATGAGAACTCAGAGAAAGAGTTTGTTGTAAAGAATGAGTAATGGTAGCAACTAAGGAAGTTGTCTTCTGATCTTTGAGCTCTCTTACTGAAGTAGAAGATCGAAGGGGCCATAAAACTTTAATATAACCTTCATGAACAAAAGTATAAGTATTCTCATAGCAGTTATGAACAACACGAATGTCATACTGCTAAGGTCTTCCCAAAAGTAAGCTTGTAGCATTCATGTTAATCACATCACAAAGAGCATAATCTTCATATCATGGGAATGAAAATTTAATCAAACACTGATGATAAATCGTGTAGAAGAACTGTTTATCCAACCAACTGAGTATGGATTTGGATGAAGAGTAACATGTAATCCAAGCTTCTCAACTAACTTTGCAGATACATAATTTTCTGTACTCCCACTATCAATGATCATGCTACAAAACTTCCCTTCAATGACACAATGAGACTTGAAAATATCATGTCTTTGTGAAAGACATGGTTCAGTGATTAGTATTAGTCGAATAACACCAAGAAAACCTGCATCATAAGACTCATGCTCATGTAAATAATTAAGTTCATCATCCTCTAGCACATCCTCTTCTTGTGTTTCTTCTTGAGTTTCATTAATATAAGCATGAAACATTCGGCGGTCACTAGAAGTATGGCTAGTTTGGTTGCATTTATTACACTTTTCTCCTCTAAACTTGGAATAAGGATTAGGAGGTTTAGGTAATGGCGGAAACTGCTGCTGATATTTATTACTTCTAGTATTTAGAGTAACATCTCCTTGATGTGTAGTCTGAGGTGGCTTAGCAGATGGAATATTCATAAGTGGTGAATTGTCTGCGGGAAGATGTATTTGGTTGGAAGTAAAATTGGTCTCCTGTGGTTATTGAATGGGTCAACCATAACTTCTTTCTTAGGGATAATAATTACCATCTTGGTTACCATAAGAAGAGTTATATGGTTTTGAAGCCCTGTTATAACCTGGGTAACGATTTTGTCGTGGTGATGCTTGACTGAAATTGTTAAGCATGCGGCTCTCTATCTTGATAGCTTGTTGAATAGCCTCAACCATCGTGTATACGGATTGAGTCATTCCTTGCTGAATAAGTATGTTTAAAACTTCTATAAAACGTCCAACTAACTGTTCTTCAGATTCATTCAATTGGTTACGTGCAACTAAACTGTAAAATTCAGCTACATACTCTTCAACAAGTGTAGCTCCTTGTCTACAATTTCGAAGTTTAACAAATAATTGATGTCTAAAATCTCTAGGTAAAAACTTATCTCTTAGTAAATTTCTCATTTTATTCCAAGTACGTATAGGAGGCTTACCATACTTAAGTCGATCCTCACAGAGTTTTTCCCACCAAGCTGCAGCTCCACCTTTAAGCTTATATGCTACCAGTTTCACTTTAGAAGAATCAGGTACTTCCATGAAGTTGAAAAACGACTCTACTTCATAAAACCAATCCAACAAATCTTCAATTTGTAAACCACCATGAAAGTTAGGTATATCATCTTTCAATATATATTCTGGTAAAGTTCCATAAGTATTCATACCAGACTTTAATCTTCTATCCTCTATCCACCTTTTTTCTTGGTCTTCTTATGCCTTGTCCTCATCACTGTCGAGATTCACAGTTGCAGGTTTTTTAAAGGGACTGTTAATAAAACTTTCATATTTATTTTCTTGTTGAAGTTCACGTAAAACCCAATCACGAATATCAGTCCTTTGAAAGAAAGATTGTCTAGCTTCTTTTGTTTCACCTGTTTTCTTTTCTTCCTTCTTTCCGCCCTTCTTTTCTTCCTTATCATCAACTAACCCAGACATCTCTTTGTCATCCATTCCTACATGTTTGGCTATCATGATCATGTAACCTGCATGTGTTTCTAACTTCTTCTTGAAGTCGTCAAACCTTCCAAGCTTCTTTTCAAGTTTTTCTGTGAGGGACTTGATACTTGTCTCAAATTTGTTTGAGAGACTAGTTTCAAGTTTTGTTGCAAGGTCACTTACAAGTTCAACAATATCTGCCTTCGTGAGTGATTTGTCTGCCATTGAAATTTTCTACAGAAGAAAGGTAAAAGTTGACGAAGATTTTTTAGGGTTTGATTTTTTGTGGAAGCGGTTTTAAGGATCTGTCTTTAGATAAAAATCTAAAAACGCTGGCTGTGGTACAAACTAATGTAGCAAAGATATGGTGAAAGCAAACTAGTTGCTGGAGATGCGAAGAGAGTTTAAGTTTAGTCAAAAACTTAATTAAATCTGATTCTAGGATCAAGACTTTAGAGTTATAATTTGATAATAATAATACTGATAATAAGATGTGTTCTCAAACAAGAAGACATGGCCTTTAAATAGGCTTACATGAACCGACTAAAAGAAAAGAAAAGGAATTCTATCAAAACTAGGAAAGTAAAAAACTTGAATAACAAGTAAACTAAAACAGAATACGTAAAGGATCAACAGTCAATGTTGATACGGACTCAAGGGATCAACAATCATTGTTGATACTAAAACAATGGATCAACTTGGAGAGTTGATACAGAGAAAGATATACTACATCAAGAACTCTGTCAGAGATCCATTTAGGAGGACAGAAAGCATCGTTGTAGAGATGCACTAATGTACAAGGTTACATCATTTACTGTTAAATCCCATTTTGTTCATTATTTGAATTGCAACCATTATAACGTCATAATTCTCTACATGCTAGTAGATATTTTTGACTTACATGAAATAGTAAAGCTACGACGTACATAAACTATGTTTCCGACAAAGTCGGAACCCAAAATCAATCGCCTCAAATATCTTTTTTGGGCTCATTTTTATATTTTTAGTATATCTTATTAGTCAGATATCGTTAACTTTTAACTAGGCGGAAACTCAATTTCCGGTCTTATAAATAATTATCGTCAACTTTTTTCTCTATATTTTTTATTTTTATAAATAATATATATTTTCCCATTTTATTTATATATATTCATATTTTCTTATAGTTAGAACTTCGCATATGATGATTGATTTATTCACATAATCAGATAATTTTCATTTTATTCTTATTAAAAATAAAATTTTAATCATCAAAGAGTCCAAATTTGTGCACCCCCTTAAACCCGGGGTGCACATTACGGCTCTCCCCATTCGATTAGATTTCGTTTAAGTGGTTTTGTTTTCCTTCCATTTTTTTAGTTTTTCGTCTCCTTAAATTATGCTAAAAAAAGTAAATATGCTAAATATCCATTTATTCCTCTTTCTTCTTTTTGAACACTAAATTAGAGGATACATGGATTAATTGGGAGATATCTACCGGCATGGCTTTTTGTTGCTGCCGGCATGGTCGATGGATTGCCGACATTGAAAAACCATGCCGACAGCTACAGTAAAATATCCCCCAATTAAGTGTTCTTCTTTTTCTCTCCATTATTTCTTATTATCCAACCACAAGCTGATTTTTATGGACGGTGATGCGGTTGAGGAAAAATAATATAATTCTCCTGTAGGGACTCAATCCATACACCTGGTTCATGAAAAGCAAGGATTTCTAATAAACCCTCTGATCAAAATCTTTGATTCACAATTTCCTTTCATTAAAACCAAAATAATCAAAGATAATAGATCTTTAATTCTAATTATTGATCAAAATCAATCCTAAACAGTCATAATCTTCTTTTATAACCGGATCCAAAATTATAAAGTTTCTTCCAAAATTTTGATCTCTAAAGCAGAATCATCAACATCATCACCATTATCTCCCCCTTTTAATAGCAACAAGAAAGACAGGAAGCATTTCCGTGTCAAGATTTGGTGGGGCGGAGTAAACTTCGTCCGTTGGATCTGATGATCTCAAACTTCAGCCGTTAGATCATGTTATATTTTGGTGTCTGCACATGGGGACTTAAATGTAATAAAAAGAAAGCGGGGACTTCTACCGGAGTAAAGATAAACGCGGGGATTTCTAACAGAATAAAAGGTAAACCTAAACATAATAAATAGAAACGTGGGGATTTGTAGTAGAAAATAGGTAAATTAGTGTACTTAAAAATAAAATTTCTGAATGAAAACGTGTAGAGCACGTGCACTCTACTTGTTACTAATAATACCAATAATAACATCAAGAAATCTATCAACAAGCTGAATTTTGTGATGAATTATCTTGAGCCAGACCATTATAGGTATGAAATCTTCACTGTGTAAAACTTGCATAGTTGCTGGATATGCCATTACCATCTTCTTACCACTTCCGTGTGACTAATCAAAACATCCTGGTGTTGCTTCAAAAAAGTAAAAAGACCCAGCACTTCCCTGTTGTTTAGTTTAGCACAAACTAATTCCTACAGAGGAAAAGGAGATAGAGAGGTAGAGAGAAGAAAAGGTGCACAAACAAATTGTGAACCTAACTTAATTTTTAGAAGGAATTTTTTTTAAGAAAACCAAAAGTCAAAACCACCGGCGGTATTACAATAAATTTTAGACAAATAAAGAGAGCCGTAATATAAAATGGAAAAATATGAAATTCTAACTTTAAAGTTTAATTACAAAAAATTATACATTATAAATAAATAAAATTGAAAAAGATAATTATTTATAAAAGTAAAAAAAAATGTAGAAAAATAACTTTCTAAATAATGATAAAAAATAAAATTATATTAGAAAATAAAATAAAAATTTAGATAATAACTATAAATTGAAAAATGATTAAAAAAAGCAAAAAAGATATTAAAATTAGATATTTGATGATTAAAAATTTATTTTTAATAAGAATAACATGAAAATTATCTTATTATGTGACTAATAATTATCTGATCTTGTTATAAAAGAAGATTATGACTGTTTAGGATTGATTTGGATCAATATTTAGAATTAAAGATCAATTATCTTTGATTATTTTGGTTTTAATGAAAGGAAATTGTGGATCAAAGATTTTGATCAGAGGGTTTATTAGAAATCCTTGCTTTTCATGAGCCAGGTGTATGAATTGAGGCCCTACAGGATAATTATATTATTTTTCCTCAACCGCATCACCGTCCATAAAAATCAGCTTGTGGTTGGATCATAAGAGATTATGGAGAGAAAAAGAAAAAACAAGAATAAATGGATATTTAGCATATTTACTTTTTTTAGCATAATTTAAGGAGACGAAAAACTAAAAAAATGGAAGGGAAACAAAAGGGAAAAATATCGTTTGGTCCTTTTTTAGGTGATCCCATGTCGGTTTAGTCCTTTCAGAAATCACCTTTTTCATTTGGTCCATAATTATTTAAAAATATTAAATGGACCAAAGTACCCTTTCGTGTTAATTTCTACTTATTTTTTGTAGCAGTTCATTCGTCAAAATGAACTCCTGTTAATTTCTACTTAATTTTTCAGAAAACATATAAACCAGAGTTCATTCCAGAAATGAAATCCTGATAAAAACCTATATAAACCAGAGTTCATTCCAGAAATGAACTCCTGATAAAAACCTATATAAACCAGAGTTCATTCCAGAAATGAACTCCTGATGAAAACCTATATAAAAAAGATAAAAACCAATATAAACCAGAGTTCATTCCAGAAATGAACTCTTGATAAAAATATATAAACCATAGTTCATTCCAGAAATGAACTCCTGATAAAAACCCATAAAAATCAGAGTTCATTCCAAAAATGAACTGCAGTAGTATCATCTTCGTCGTCTTCAACAGCAGCAGCAAACATCATCATCTTCAACAGCAATAGATCTTCATCTTTAACACGAGCAGCAAACATCAAAATCAAGATCTTCAACACGAGCAACAAACATAAATCATCATCAACACAAAAAACATCAACAATCAAGATCTTCAACACGAGCAGAAAACAAAAGACCATCATCTTCGTCTTCAACACCATAGAAAACATCAAAAACAGTAGCAAAAAAATCAAAAGAAGCATCTTCATTGTCGTCGTTTTCATAATCTTTATATGATTCATCGTCTCTATCATGTCTGCAAATCGTCTTCATCATCTCTACAAATCAAAAACCCTAGAAAAAACCCCAAATCTTCATCGTTTTTTGCAGTTGCAAAAAAAGAAAGAAAAAAATGGAGAGGAAAGACACTAGATCTAAAAATAGAGAGGAGAGAGAAAGTAAATCTGAGAATGAGATATTTTCTATTGATTTTTTTATATATGTGGTCCCAAAAGGGTATTTCTGCCACTACATGATGACAATTACATCATTCATGACGTCACCGTAGGACCAAACTATAATTTCTAGGACCAAACTATAATTTATATTTTCAAAAAAGATCAAACAGACAGTTGACTGAGTCAACTGGACCAAACTCATCCTAATATATTATTCCTAAGACCTATTGGTATTTCCTACAAAACAAAACCACTGAAACGAAAGAGCACTGCTGTCCCGCGCAGCTGCGCGGGACTGCTTAATAAGCAAATAGCTTATTGACCGTAGAATGATCTCTTCTGCCGTTGGATTAGATTGTTCTTGGTTTTTTTTTATAGAAAACACAGCTGGCCAATTTTGGATATTATAAAGAGGCCCCTCAACTTACAAAGTAAAACAAAAATAGTCCCCTTCTTCTTTATGATTATCTTGTTTATTTATGTTGAAAAAGAATGAACTTAACAGTAAAAGACTCTTACAATTTTAAATCATGAGGTATGTGATAATGGAGAACAATTTAAATTAATGATTAGTAGTGATCAGAAACGATCTTATTAAATACAATTGAACTCAAATTTTCAACTGTTTACATCCATGTTTGGTACAAGCAAAAGATGAAGATCTAAATGATTACTGTATTCAACTCAAGGTTGCAACTGTTACAATAATTCCAGATGAAGATATAAATATGGTACAACTAAACAATTCAAATTCTACATCTTTTTACTATAATTTAAAGCAGCAAAACATGAAGAATCAGAGGTTTACAAAAACTAACAGTTATACTCATTAGAGCCAATGTTTCCGAAAACGATAAATTTCCTAGAGGTTTCGGTTGGAATTGATCATGATCAAGCTGGGAAAGTTCAGCATCAGGAACATAATTTGTGCTTTTCGCTTGCAAAAAAACCCACATTAGAAACCCCCAAAAGGTATAATCTCAGTTACAGATCTATAAATACAATATAAGAATTAACGAAAATGAAAAAATAAATAAAAAAAAATCAAATCTTGAGATTGAATTAATGAAATCGGATACAAACCCATCCACCCAAACTAAAATTTGAGCTGAAAAATAAAACAAATTCACCCAGTAATTGTGTTGATTTTCACCCTTGGAGATTTCTCTACTCTAAGAGAAACAACAGTAGCTTCTTGTTTTCATAAAGATGAAGCGAAAGGATGCCGGATGAAATAAAAAATATGAAAAGGATCTAAAATCTAATAAGCTAATTTTGGCAGCTGCATTTTCTATCAAAAATAAATAAACAATCTAATCTAACGGCAGAGGAGATCATCCTACGGATAATAAGCCGTTTGCTTATTGAGCAGTCCCGAGCACTGCTCTAAACGAAATCTAATCGAATGGGGAGAGCCTTAATGTGCATCCCGCATTTTAAAGGGGTGCACAAATTTAGACTCCATGCCGAACACTTAATTTGAACTACAAATTACTTCACCGCATTCATATTTTAAACGTGCCAAACGGGCCATTATGGTTTCCGGCTCAGCCTAAGCTAACCATAGCGTGGTTGCTCCATGAACGCGAGCAACTATCCAAAGGCACTGCCAGCCCAGGCCCTTTGAGTCCCTGACTATTCATACCAACTATCATTTTATTTTCCTTGAGCATTGTAAAAGACATTTTCCAAATCTTGAACTTCAACACCTTGTAATACAAAAACAAAACAAAAACAAATAAAACCTGCAAAAATGCCAATTAAAGAACCTAAAATGAACACTACACTGAAAACCACATTTCTTGGCTCTTCCCTTCCCCAATTCAATTACATTTAGGAACTTAGCACCGAACGGCAATCGCAACCCCGACTTTCCCAATTTGTTTTCGTGACTCAAAAAAACCGTTCCTGCCAGTTACATTTCTGAGCTTGGCACCTGAACATCAGTCACATTCCCACCTTTCTCAATTTGTTTTTGCGATTCATAACAGTCACCATCCTTGGTTACATTTTCGGAGCTTGGCACCTGAACATCAACCGCATTCTCACCTTTCTCAATTTGCTTTTGTGATTTAAAACCTTCACCATCCTCGGTTACATTCTCGGAGATTGGCACCTGAACATCAAACTCGTCCCCAACTTTCTCAACTTGTATTTGTGACTCAAGAGCGTAGGCACCTTCAGTTGCATTTTCAGATTTAGGCACCTGATCTTCAACTGCATTACCAACTTTCTCAATTTGAATTTGCAATTTAAGACTGTCACCACCCTCAGTTATATTTGAGGAGCTTGGGACCTGAACTTCTGCCGCATCTCCAACTTTCTCAATTTGATTGTGTAATTTTAAACTATCACCACCTTCGGTTACATTTTCGGAGCTTGGCAGCTGAACTGCTAGCGCATCCTCAACTTTCTCAATTTGTTTTTGTGACCCAAAACCATCACTACCAACAGTTTCCGAATTTGTCACCTGAACATCAATCGCATCCTCAACTTTCACAATTGGCGTTTCTATTAACTGAGTTGCATTTTCTGAGCTTAGCACCTTAACATCAACTGCATCCCCAACTTTGTCACAAACAGCAGTTTTGTTTTCCAAACTAGGTACATGAACATAAACCGCATCCTCAATTTTCTCAGTTTGCTTTTGCGGCTCAAAATCGTCAGCAGCCACATTAACTGGCTTAGGAGCTACAAATGCACTAGTTAAAGCATCCTTTTCTGATTCTTTATCTACTTCCGCTTCCTGCATTTCCAATTCACTTTCACTAGTAGTGGTATCATGTTCTTGACTTTGAACCGAATCGCCTTCTTCAAAGTCCATTTTTGGATCAGCATCTTCCATTTCTATGTCTACTCCAGTAGCCAGCTGTTGCTGAATCGGTACGGCGGCAGTGTTAATAAGTTGGCCTTTCAGCTTTTCCCTGTATTCTTCCATCTCATTTCTATACCTTTCTTTATCCCTCAAGCCTTTTTCCTGGTAAACCTTCAAAATTGCAAAATAAAACAGAAGTTTATTATCATTGTATCACCGATATAAACACGATTCGAATAAGCATAATCAAAGAGAAGCGGGATTTTTTCTTTTCATGTTTTGAGTAACTTACAGATTTCTCAGGTTCGCCTAATTTGTTCCAAAGCTCACCTATCATCCTACTTATTTCCCTATCCTTCCCTGGATATAGTGGCTTCAGCCTAGCATGTTGTTCTTGAAAGAAAAAATTATACCCACTTCGGTTAGGCTTTGGATGGTCAGGATCTCTCTTTTTCATCTCACATTTTTTGCGACGTCTACGGCGACGAACTGTTGTCGGTGTGGTGGTGTCTTTACTAATGCAAGTACTGTTTTGGACATGATTTATAGTTTGTTCAGGGATATGATAAAGGACACCTTTTAGGGTATCGGGGCCTAGCGTGACAGTGACCAGATAACCATGTTCAAATTTCGCATCAATGACTCCAACCACATGACGGCCTAGTGAAGATGATGCTGCATCCAAAGCAAATATATCAAATATTAGAAAACTCAAGTAATGGAACATTCTACTTCAGTAATCTTAAGAATTATACAATCATGAACACAGGCGTGTCTAGCTATGTAAAAGATAAACCTTCATTTGAGGCCTCTTCTGTGTCCCTGCTTCTTTTTTGACCAGAATATGCTGCTGCTACTGCAAGTTCGGATTGAGTCATTGTTGGTTCATGTGGATTTGGACATGGAATCGGTATTGGTAATGAAGAGAGACTCAGCATATGATCTGCAAAAAATTAATCTTAAATTTGAAAGTTAAGAAAACATAAGGGTTGAAATTTTTTGGATCAATGTTTAAGTGATAAATATTATGAGTTGTGGTAGTGCCAGTGTCTGTACCTGGAGAGGCAGTGCTACATCCTTTTGCCTTGAAGTAGTATATTTGCTCATAGTGATGAATCAAGGAAACATAGTACTTCCGCAAGACAAAAGATGCATTAGTCGCTGTAGAGGGAAAACTAAATGCTGCAGTAACCTCTTTCCATCTTCTTTCTCTGATGACCTGTGCAGCATATGTATGTAAGTGTCTTGTATAGGGACAATAAGAATTGGTTATGTGCACATTAGTCATGGTAGATTTATGCTTTTATCTCATAATCAAACTAAACAATGGAGTAAGCATTGTGAACTGATTACCTTTTCAATTCCACCTCGAGAAGTAACCTCCACAAAGAGTCGATGCAAATCTAGCTCCTTGCCTCCTATGATGGGAATCCTAAAACAGGCCATCTAAGTTAGCATATTATTAGCATGAGCGCATGATGGCAGATAAAAACAGATATGTTCCCTCAAGAATGATGGTAGACAAAGTTTGCACATAATGCAACTTAAGTATACATAAAAGGCAACAAAGTCGCCAAATAGATAAATCATCTTTCTCTACTGTCCTTCTGCAATATTCTCTCTATAAACCCAATTTTCTTGCAGACCTAAAATGGATTGTAGAGTAAGATCTCTCCCATATCTAAAGAATGCCATTAAAAGCTCACGCCACGTCTTGTAAATGCATTGAATTCATTCAAAAACCTCAGAATATCACAAGAACCAACATCAAGACAAAAAAATTTCTTTCTGGATAACGGTTAGAAAAGAAATGAATGAAAGCTAAGTTGTAATTTGATAAATTGTACTATGTTTGCATCAATAAAAGCTACCAAGGTGATAAAACTAGCTTACATGAACTTGGTTCTCATTGTGGCATGCAGCTTCCCAAGAGTATCCATAAAGAGTTTTGCATTAGCTACAACATCTTCATATTTTGCCGAGGGTTGAGGGTAAAAGTAGTAGCTCGACTTGGGGGCTTCCTTTCTCGTAAGCATTGAATTTCCGTCACAAGTAACAGGAGAAGAAGATGATGAGGCATATAAAATCCCCTTCCCGTTCCCTTTAACACCTGCTTCTTCACTCCTTCCGCTTAGCTCCACCATGATATAGTGTTACTTTCTACAAAAACTACTGCGTGGATGCTGTGGTACAGCAAAACACAACATGAAAGAAACAATTTTAAGTTAAAGGAAACAAGCATAAAAACACATGATTTCGGAACTGAAGGATCAAAATGTAACTCGTTACCGCAGGCAGACATTTATAATTGCAACATTTTCCTATCTGAAACAAAGATGAGAGATGAGGATGAAACATGGGAGATATAGATGCATCAAGGGAGCAGCCAATATTAAAGTCCCAGGGTATGTACCCACCAGAAACCATATCCAAACAGCTTTTCTGAAATTGGTCTATAAACACTAGCCTTGGGTGCTCTCACTTTGTAGCTGTGTACAGAGTCAAACAGTTGGCGGGTGTTCTACATTGCACTGAAATTTTACCCCAGAAATGCAGTGAAGGAAATTCAAGAGATCATTGTCTCATGGGAAGTATTTTTAACAAATTTATCATGTACATTGATGGATAGGCCGACACCAGATTATCATTTTTTAGGAGTGCATATATAAATGAACGCGATCATACGCCTAAGACATGCATGTTAGATTCAGCTTTTAATCAATATGAAAATACAGAAAGACAAATTTGACCAAGAAAAAAACATAAACATGCAATCAGTGGCAACACAATATGCTTACCTCGCTCAGAAACAAAGGTACATCTGGAGGCTTGAATAGGAGGAGGAGAACTGATGCAGAAAACATATATGGCATCCCCAGTGGCCTTGAATTAGGGAAAGCCTAGGAGGATCGGGATAATAATAATAATAATAATAATTCTTTTTTCTATGGGTTTTTCTTCTTCGCAAAATATAATTAAATCATAATAAGATCAATTCTGATGTATTTTTTCTTTGTCTCATTAACTTCCTGAAAGGATTATATGTTTTGAATCTGAATTTTATGAGATTTTCTTGTATTTGGCTGCCACGTGACACCATGTATTTCGAGATATATTGAATTTAATTAGTGATATACGGTTAAGTATTTGAATTGGTCTTAAGTTAATCAAATACCTCTTAATTGATGCATATGAATTTTATTTTAGGCTGGTTTATATTTTTCTGTTTTTAAGAATTTTAGATTCACCTAATTTGGTAATCTAGTACTTAAAAAAATGTAATTCTACCTGCATTCTGTTGTACCATTCAACATTCTGTTGTAATTCTATATGCAAATGAACATTTAATGGAGACTGAAAACTTTAAGCATTTGGTTAAGGGCATGGCCGCACAAAGTAGGTTTCTTTTTGTCATAGGTTCATCATAAAAAACTAGCAATCATGGATGTCCTTTACAGGAAAGGTAAGTTCTTGGTTAATGGTTGTCCTTTATGTTGTCGTGATAGTGAGACTTCTGCCTATCTTCTATTTCAATGCCCTTTTGCTTATTCAGTCTGGCATCATTTTATGTCGAGCACTAAACTTAATTGGGAAATGCCTAATTGCATTGACTTACTTATCAAAGGATGAAGAGTGAAAAATCTATCTACTTCAGGAAAAAGTCTTTGGCATGTGTTGCTAGCAGCTATTTGTTGGTGTGTTTGGAATTGTCGGAACGACGTCATTTTTAACAATGGGACAGTGAGCTTTACGAATCTTATAGAAGACATAAAAACTCAAACTTTCTTTTGGTGTAAAAACTTGGACTCTATGACAGGGTAATTGCTAACTGGGATTCTTTTCTTTTTGTAACTTAGGTTTCCTGTTTATATTCGGGCGCTTTTTCAGATGTTTAAGTTCTGTCAAGTTTGGAGAGGTTGAGCATGTTCTTCCTCTCCCTTTGGGTTGCATCCCTTTTCCTTACCCAACTCTTTGTAAGCTTCTTCAATATATTTCTTTTGACGAGTAAAAAATAAAAAAGGTTTTTATGTTATTGAGAAATGAGAGAGCTATGCGAATCGGGCGATGAGCTGAGTCAACTCAGTTAGCGTTTTTTCCAAAAATTTCTAATCATTTTCTCTGTTTTCTTCAGATCTCTGTTACACATTATGCTTTTTTATCTACATGGGTTCTTAAAATTTTTGTTGGTTTTCCTTTCTATGCATTTTTAACCATCTTTTCATATTAATAACTCTAGTTTTCATTTTTCATTATTATCTGAGTTATCTATGAGTTACTAATTCTCTTGTTTCTCCAATATGTGTATGCAGTCAGATTTATCTCCCATGACGTTTGCCTTTTTAGTTATTGTGATTCAAGCTTTTGCAGAGTATGTTGAGAAGCTTTTGCTACAAAGATTTGTCCATGTGGTTGTCCCTGGTTTCAATGGCGATTGGTTGTGGAATTCTTGGCTTAGAGTCACCTCTTCGAGTTGGATTCAAAACGTATCCCGCTCTTAAAAAATTTCAAAATTCAAACAAAGAGGTTTTCACGGAAAGTCTGTTACATCTTTTTTCTTGGCTCGACTTTCAACAGTTGTAATACTTGCCTTTCTAGAGTAGATACTAGTATTTTCTATTACCATGATAACAGCCTAAAAATCCTCACTAATTGTAATCCTTTATACTCCCTCAAAACCAATTCTCTTATCAGTCAAGGTTTTCCTTACTCCTTTTTGCATCAAAAATACAAAAACCATAAAACTATTATCAACATGGAGGAAGGAGGTATGAATCAAGTCACTGATCTGGTTAACAAGTTTAAGCAAGCTACCCTAGATCTTGGTGACTCCAATGAAGTGATTGTGTATCAAGATGATGGTAATAATGAAAAAAAGAAAGATAATTTCACCTGGGAAGCTAGTGTAATTGAAAAAATAATCATTCAGGGTCGTATGAGCTATGATACTGTGGAAAATTTCATCAAGTTTACCTGGCCTTTCATGCATGCTGAAGACTTGAAAATAGTGGAAGTTGAGCCAAACATTATGATTTTCAAGTGTAGTAACTGGATGCTCTTGAATCAGGTCATTGAGCAGAGACCGTGGAGTATAAACAAGCATTTATTAGTAGTACATGATTACATACTAGAAATGGTGTATACAGAAAAGCATTAGAGTTTTCAACAGTTCTGGATTCAGCTCAAGTACCTTCTGCCATAACATATGAATGTTGCAGCTGTCACAAAGATATGCGAAGTTACTAAGATTGAACCTGAAGATGCTATTCTAGTGGGGAGTGTACCAGTTAAAGTGTGCGTCAACATAGACCTATATTTTCTAATCAGGAGGGGTGTCAAGGCCATTACCAATGCTGGGGTCACTAAATGGAAAAAGTTTTTCTACGAAATGCAACCAAGCAGTATCTGTACAGAGTGCTATGTTATCAATCATTCTAAATGTGCCTGCAAGGATGCTTCATTTTTTTTAACCAAGGCACATGAAAAACCTTATTTTTTCGGGAAAGCTAATAGCATTTGAAAGAACATCCTATCTGTCTCTTGAAGCTCTGCTCCAGCTCCTAAGAAAAGCGTGAAGAAGTTTGTTAAGTCAACTGTTTTTGTCCCTCCTAAAGATGGTATTGCTGTCAACATGGATTTTCTTCTCAATAAGGCCACTCCTGATGATGTTGATGAGAATAGGTTAGGGAAATGAATTAGGATAATGGACGATCCAAACCTTCATGCACCCATTGCCAAGAATTTCACTTCCAAGGATATGTCTGACACCACCACGGACAATCAAACATCTCATATGGTCACAATTGGAGATAAACATGCAGCAAACACAGGAAAAGAGAATCAGGTTTATATTATTATTTCTACACTCAGTTTTTCTTTTAGTTCATTATTTTCTTTCATTTACAATATTAATCCGGGTCATCATATTTTCAGTTTATACAATTTGCATCTATATTTAATTCTTTTAGGGTTTTCTCTTTATTACAAATCATTGAATACTGTATATTTATTACACAACTGGTCCTGCTGATTAAAATTCTTATTGTTTTTAGTGTTTTATATCTCATTTATTAGTCACCCTTTCCCTATGATGATTCTGTCCTGGAACGTACTGGGTTTTAAAACCCCTACAACAAGAAACCATCTCAGTGATCTAATCAAGTTACAAAACCAGATGTAGTTTTCCTCTATTAGACAAAAATTTCTCAGGTTAAAAGTAAACCTCTCTTGAATCACCACTAGTATCCAAATAGTGCTTTTATTGAACCCATTGGCCTTTCAGGCGATTTAGTTCTTATATGGAAAGATGGGTTTACCTGTGAGCTAATAGCTGATGATCAAAATATGTTTAATGTAATAGTTCAAGATGACCATAGTAAGCCTGAATTCTTGCTCACATTTATGTATGGTTTTTCCAATCATGCTAAGAAGAAAGATCAATGGACCTACATTAAACAAACTAGTGAAACTAGTCATTATCCTTGGATCCTGTTAGGTGATTTAGACTTCCATTTGCTGAATGATGCTGGTCAAGCTTGTTCTTCTATTGATGGCTGGGTCAATCAAATAGTTACTGATAGTGACCTTGAAGATATTGGTTATATTGGTAAGAATTATACTCGTACAAGTAACAACATAGGTACCGATTCTCGAAAGTCTATAATTGACCTTGATATAGGTAATAGTGAATGCATCTTAAATTTCCCTAATGCTAGACTCATGAATCTGAATCAAGTAAGTAGTGATCACATACCTATTATGCTTGTTACCGACTTTACTGTTCCTAATTGTTGGAGACCATTTAAGATTTTTCTTAACATGGTTAAATGATGCTACTTGTGCCACTACTATTGCCAATGCCTGGAACATCAATGTCAATGGATATTGTGGTTTCCAACTGGTCAAAAAGCTTCAATCAGCAAGGAAGGAGCTCTCTCTCTGGAATAAATAACATTTTGGCAATATCAATCAAAGAATTGATCACTTACCACATGAGTTAACTATATTATTCAAGCTCATGATCCAGATTCTTTCACTCAGGATCAAGTTATCATCATCAATAAGGAGCTTAATAAATGGCACAAAATTCAAAATGATTTTTATCAACAAAAGTCTAGAGATCACTTCATTAAAGATATGAACAACAATACCAAGTACTTCCATAACAAAACCAACAGGAAAAAGGGCAAGAAACAACATTGACTCAATCTAAGATCATAATGCAATCTGGTTGCACTCTAGAGAAGATATTGCATATCATCTCACTAAACACTTTAAGGATATAAGTACTTCTTGCAATCCTAATCTTGAAGAAGGGTTATATTGCATTCTTCCAACTATTATCACTGATGAAGATAATTGCAGACTTTCTAGTTTACCTAGAATTGATGAAATTTTTAATACTCCCAGGAGCATGGAAAATTGGAGTGCACCAGGCCCTGAAGGTTTTCAAGCTGGCTTCTAAAAGAGTCAATGGAACACAGTAGGTGATGATGTTTGTCTTATGGTGACTAAATTCTTTCAGTCAAAACATATCCTCAAGCAGATTAATAAAACATACATTTCATTAATTCCTAAGAAGAATAAACCAGTTTGTGTTGTAGATTATAGGCCAATTGGTCTCTGCAACACTTATTATAAGATTATCTCTAAGATTCTTGTTAACATAATGAAGCCTCTTATGGAGAAAATCATCTCTCCATACCAAGCAACATATGTTTCAGGCAAGTTATCAGTGATAATACTGTCATTGCTCAAGAGATCGTTCACTCAATGAAGAAAAAGAGGTGACAAAGTTGGTTGGCTGTCTCTTAAAATAGACATGTCAAAGGCTTTTGACAGACTGGAGTGGAATTTTCTCATCAAAGTCTTGAGGTATTTTGGTTTCAATAAGGATTTCTGTGACTTAATTTACCAATGTATCAGCACAACATCCTTATCAGTGCTGCTTAATGGATATCCTTGTGAAGAATTTCATCCTACAAGGGGTATCAGACAAGGTGATCCTTTATCACCTTACTTATTTATTTTAGCTATGGAGTTTCTTTCAAGACACCTTATAACTTCTCAACAAGACGACAATATCAAAGGTATTAAAGTGGCTATTAATTCACCATCCATTAATCATCTACTCTTTGCAGATGATTGCTTAATTTTTACTCAGCCAACCTCACTTCGGTCAACAATCTTCTTGATCTTCTACATAACTTTAGTTCTCAGTCAGGCCAAGTCATAAACTTTGATAAATCTTCAGTTTATTTCAGGAAAAAAAACTAATCCAGGGGTAGCTGCAACACTCACTCAGATTCTTGGAGTCAAGACTATGACCTCTAAAGAGAAATATTTAGATTCACCTCTTATCCTTGGTCATAATAAGCAAGAAACCTTCAAGTCTATTGAGGAGAATTTTGCTAACATATTATCCATATGGTCTTCCACTTCCCTTTCTCAAGCATGCAGGTCTACAATGGTTAAACATGTTCTCAATTCCCTACCGGTTTATCAAATGGGCTCATTCAAGTTGCCAGACAAGCTTATCAAAAAAATAACAACCATTCAAAGGAAGTTTTTTTTGGGTCATTCTTCTAATAAAGGTTTTAATCCGGTTGCTTTCTCTAAAACATGCAAGCCTAAGGACATGGGAGGCCTTGCTTTTAGATACTTGGAAAAACTCAACTTAGCTTTACTTACTAAGTTAGCTTGGAGGGTTTGCACTGAAGATGAACAGTTGTGGGTTAAAATTCTGGGTAGTAAATATTTCAAGTATGGGAACATTCTTCATCATAAGATTGAAGCTAAAAATTGCTCTTATATGTGGAATAGCATCACCAAAGGGATACAAATCATTCAACAGAACTACTTCATGGAGATAAATAATGGTAAGAAAACCAAAATATGGTTGGACAGATAGATTCCAGGCATTAATCACCCTCATATACCAGTTAATGAAATGCACATGTTCTATCAAGATGTAGATGAACTTATATTTTCATATACAGGTTCATGGAATATACCTCTTTTAGATCTTCTTTTTGATACCAATACTTTTAAACAAATTAAAGAAATTATTCTTGATACTTCTAAAGAAGATATAATGCTTTGGACTCCAGCTAAAGATGGCAAATTTTCAGTCAAGAGTGCATATAACCATCTGACAAAATGCTCCAGGGAAGTTCAAGTTGATGGAAGGAACATTCAACCAAGAGTTTGGAAAGCATTATGGAGTTGTAGTGTTGCTCATAGAATCAAGCTTTTTGTATGGAAATGCATACATGAATGTCATCCTACAAGAAGCAAATTGGCAGCTTATAACAGTGATATTGATACACAATGTGGATCTTGTGGAAGTGGTTAAGAGACTATTGAGAACCTCATTTTTGAGTGTAGGCATGCTAGGGCTGTGTGGAGAGGTGTTCACATTGATATAGATGATGTTAGTAATCAATGTAACAGTGTCTCTGAGTGGGCTTCTAGCTGGTTCAATGAAGATAATGTGACACGAGATGAGAGATGGCTCTTCTCTGTAATGATTGGGGCTTGGATCATCTGGAAGGACAGATGCGATGCAGTGTTTCAGGTAGTATCTCTAAACCATTTTACTTCTATTAGCAAATTTTATTACCATTGAAACTCACATCTGCATGAAAACATTAATAGTCTGCATGTCATTAATAATAGAGTTTCTCACTGGCTACCCCCTGAGCAAGGCATTATTAAATTTAATGTGGATACTTCCTTTGATCATCATACTAATTAAAATGGAACTGGGATTGTTCTACGTGAATCTACAGGGGAGTGCGATGGGATCAGAGGAAATTACAGTGATGGAGTCTTAAATTCGGAGGCAAGAGAGTGTCTAGCCATACGTGAAGCACTGATATGGGCCAAAGAGATGCATGCTTAGACAATTCATGTTGAAGCTGATGCGAAAGTAATTATTAAAGCCATTATGGGAGAACATAAACTTAATAAAAGACATCAAAAATTTAAGTTCATCTTTTAGTTACTATCAATTTTCTTGTACCAATTTGTGATCTTCTTACGAAGGATCTAAACAATGCCATCAATTAAGCAATAAAATTTTATTTATAAAAATAAAAATGTTATTGAGAAAGGAAAAAAGAGAACAGGAGAAAATGCACCATCTCCAGTACTACAAAGGGAGAAGGGCCAATAGCCAACGCAACCACCCAAGTTCAATCTAAAGGGCTTGCAGCAGCAGCAACAACAACAACAACAACAACAACAACAACAACAAAAAAAAAAAAAAAGTCAGTAGCCTAGACAACACAACAAGAGCTTAACATTCTACCTAAATATTCATCTCTCTCATCCCATCCCATTCCAAAAAAATTTAATCTTGGGAGCTTTTTCTTTATAATTTCCGAAGGCTGGTACAAATTTTGCATCCAATAGTTAGGATTGTGTTTTTTTGTGTGGTTGGTACCATCTCTAGCGAAATTGGTACCAGCTTATAGCTATCGTGTTTTTCCAGGCTATAAATTCCAAATTTTCTTTGGTGGCGTTTTTCTAAATTATTACAAATTATGAGAGACTTAATGGATTTCATATACATTCATTCAATATAGAATGGTACATTATGTATAAGTAACAAAATGCAAATTATGTTTAGATTCTTATAGGTGTTCTATGTAAGCACTCAAAACATCTTTTCAGGTGTATTGACAACTGCAACAGGTGGTAGTCCAGAAGTTGAAATATCTCTGGCCATTTTATAAGGCAGCTGTTGGGTTACCAAATTTCACAAACCAATTTCACATGATTTATATATTTCCATTACTCTTGGTTGTGTTGGAGCAAATGAATTTTATTATTTTGTTTTATAAGTCTTGGTGGGAATGGAACTTAGGATCCTTAAGTCTCAAAGAGTACTTGCTCATTTTCTTATGAGTGAATGAAACCTTTAGTCCCACATAGGGTATAACTAAAGAGGAGATCCACTATATAACTATTCCATTATGAATAGTTAGTAAAACAATGTGAGTGGAACGGGTGGGGCGAAATATTTTTGTCTTCACTAAGGCTTGAGCTTAGGGCTCGAGCTCGTGCTTCCGTCGTGGACAGATCAACCAAGA